>CM062810.1:997381659-997479159 GCA_031772625.1 Pinus tabuliformis | reverse complement strand
AAAGCTCCTGGGTTAGGGCCCAACCCTATCAGCATATGTTCCTCTTTTTGTACATGTATTATTAGATTACAATCATATATTAGCTGCTAAAGTGATCTCCTCTTTGTTTAATTTACAAGTCTTTGAATGATTGGTTAATTTTTCTTCCATTAGTTGGAGAAGTAGATCAATGTTATAGTAGTGAAAGAATACTTTCAAAAATCTTGTGATAGTAGCATTTTCCTCATCTCCCTCATGGGAACATGGTTTGAGGGCCCGACTCTCACAACCCCAAAAACAGATTTATCTTTTGGTCATTACATAACGTAGGATTTCTTGTTGAGTAGATCTTCTTTTATGATTTCTTAGAAGCACCTGGAGTTGTCATTTTGGTTTGTTGATTTTTTTGTAGATTAGAAAGTATTCCATTCCATAGATTTAAGCCATTAGCCATAAATAAATCAATTTCTCAAATTCAACTGACCTTTTCAACATTTACATAAAGTTTTGAATGAATGAAGGAAAGAATATGTGCTGTTGCAGGAATTGTTGATCTGCAAGGAGGAACTCATTCCACCAGCCTCATCTAAGTCTTCTCCACCTCTCACCCAATCCTACCAACCACTAATTCAGATTTTTGTTTTGTAGCCACTGTGGACAATCACCTTGAGCAAATCCAACCATCCTGAAGATTTGGGTTGATCCTTGGGTAGTGTTCACCTTCCCCATACCATATGCCACCATCATACATCTTCCCAACACTTCCTTTCACCTCCCCTACCTTCCTACAACCTTCAACTATGTTTCCTGTGGTAAACCAAGACATCCTGTAGTAACTATAGGAAACCCTTTAGCAGCCTGTGTTACACTGTTTTGGGTAGAAATGATGATCAGAGACTAGGGTAGGCCTTAAACTTGAATTCCATACCCCTCAATTCCATTTTGGACCATATTTTCCATACCTTCCTTCCTTGCAAAAGATTGAATTATTAGCTTAGCATTTACATTTCTAAATTCAAAACCAAAAGACACTTTTTTGCAATATTTGGCTAGTACATGCATACATCAATCATAACAGTGTTAGGATAATTTCCATGTTTACTTAGTCTAGATAGCTAGATGATATAATGAAAGGTTAAATTAAGGGTCTTTTGCAAGTAATGTGTGTTAATTCTTGGCTAGGTAATTTCATTTCATTACATAGCACTTTCTATTCAACACTTTCATTTCGTGAAAATAGGCAAGCATTTACTTTTTCCATTAAAGATAGCTTGACATTCACTGTCAATATTTAACCTCCTTCTAATCAATAGAAGATTGTTTTGAAAACCCCTAGTGGTCTATTGCCCCTAATCTAAATTGGATCATTATATTATTTTTCATCCATCTCGATGCATTTGGAGTGGAAAAAGTGGTATCCACAACTCATGTTCCTTCTAGAGTTGCTCCTTCAACTCATGCAACTCCTTCCTTGTTTCCCCCATTCTCTGTTTTTCTCTCTGGCTTTGCGCATTTCTCCTGTCGCGTTGTTGCCTCTTCACCTCTATTACCAAATATGATTTCTTCACAAGTGGGTTTGCTGTGAACTTGCAACTTTTCTCTGCATCCGCACTGTCAACAATCTTCCTCTTGTCTTTCTCACGCATCAGTATGTTTATCTCTACTACTCCTACTGCTGGTGCTCTCCTAGATGCTACTTCACGTTGTTTAGCTAACCATTCCATAGCAATGTCAACCAATTCATTGGGCCTGGAGAAGCAGTAATAATATCTCCATGGGTCCTCCTCCACCCAGTGACACGCCCCGTGGATCCACTGAAACTGTACTCTCATGCAGTGATCATTTATGAAACAATGTGGGTCATATGGATTAAAGCTTTGAGCATCTAATGGATATTTCTTGATCTCCTCTACTTCGACATCCAAGTGCTTGAAATTTCGTATCTTGTATAACCCGATCCACAATGAAAGAGAGGGCCAAGGCGCCTTCTTCTTCCGATGTAGACTAGATGACAGTCCTGTCGAGATGTGGTATGATACTTCTTACATGACGAGCTTGTCCAAGGAAAACTTCGGCAAAAGATGTGGAGGCCTCTCTACGTTGTACATTCATATGAAGGTGTTGGACGGTGAGGCATACCAATCTGTTATGTTGATCAGTGCCTCCATTGTTTCCTTCGACATGCAAGGTGGATCAAGTTCAAATATCATCCTGTACACCAAGGTGACAAAATGATCTGACAATTGTGTGATGACTCAATTCAAACAACATTTTACAATAAGTGTTCATAGAGGTCTCTATCAGTGTCCAGGCCCACTTCAAGCCCGGGAACTCCTTATGGGCACAGATTACATCCAAGATGTACGCGAACATGTAGATTTCTGCTTGCTAACCTTTGGGCGGCTGTCGAGCTCTTGTTACCTATTCCTTCAGCCTGTGATCCAACATGTCAGACTAATTGCATTCTTTTCCTTCACTATCCAAGTCATCCAACGCAATCACCCAACTCTACGGGAAGGTTTCCATGCCCTCTTGGCCATACAAGCGACATGGAAAGATGACCAAGGATTGATATGCCCTCTGCAGTATCTTTGTCTTGTAAACCTAGTTGGGTGTCATCCTAAATTTGGCCAACTCCTTCACCTAGTTCTTCAAGATATCCCTGGAGTTGGCATTGCTATTGGGTATGCTGAAGGGTGTCTCCATGGTGATCACTGGATTTGACATATGGTACACTTGTTCATAAGCATGTGCCCTAAAGGTAGCAATATCCATCCCGCTGACACTGCTCAATGTCATCATCTCGGGATTAGTGTGCGAGACGATCCAATGTATCATGTCAGCGCATGGGAACACAGGATACTTTCATGCAATTGAGTACAAGCCAAACTTGTGAATGTTCACATAGACTTGGCTGTCTTCGAGGTATTCCCCAAATGTGCCTACAAATGCATCGTTTACCTCTTGCCATTTCAGCTTGATATCCTTGTCTACAATCAGCTTGGTGTCTTCATAGATTGGCAAACTTGTAGACACTCGTTGAACTACTGCCCCAGTTGCGCTTCCGTCGGTGTCCTTTAATCCTGCTCGCTTGGAGGCCATTGGTCCTAAACTACTGAGAGGCAGAAGAATACTTACTAGATCTGGAGACATGGTGACATGCATGGCAAGAAATCTGTCAGCTAAAACCAAAACAAACTGGAGGAATGATGTGCAACATACCTGGGGATTGACTAGCAAGGATTACACAATTTTTCCTGGGAGGCCACGAGACTAGCTACCAGAACTGCACAAAAGGTAGTCCAGATAGTCTGGAGGTTTGATGGCTACTAGAATTGCACAATGTGTAATCCAGATTCGCCTGCTGGCTATTGGAATTGCGCAACGTGCAATCTCAGTTGGCAAGGGCTGTAGGTTTGGGGACTGCATTGCGTAATTTTCTGGGTCAGCAGTCACTACCTCTCATAACTGCACAATGCAAGACTCAAGGATAGTCATTGGGAAGAAATGTGCATTTTCTAGAAGGAAGGTAGAGCCTCCCCTCTCTGTATTGCGCAATGTTGTCTTGGTGAGGCAGAGTCCGGGCTAAGGCTGCCCAGACCCGTCAACGAGAAACTGAAAACAAATGTGGATATGAATGCATGGCAATACTGAGTGTAAGCAGGAGTGAATGATCTTGAATGCAAACAATGAATGCAAGATTCAGGAAATGGAACAACATGCATGTTTTTGAAGCGAGTTGCCGAATTGATGACCATTCGTGCAAAACAGTGTCATGCATGCGACAATAGTGAGATGATACCAAAAATTGAAACGGTGCTAATACAAGCTAATATGCATGAAAACGATAAGAAACGTTCATATAAATCAAGCAGACAACACTCACACAAGCCAAAACATGAAAAGTGACATAAATGATGCAAAAGACAAGTTAAGAGGACTTACGCAAAAATAGTTGAGCTAGATGTGTCGAAGACTCCTGGATGTGTTTTGGGATCTCAAAGCTCCAAGATCAGTGTGAATAAGTGAGCTCTAAAGCATCGAATAAATAAGTTTGATGCTCATGACGTGCATGCCAAAAATCTAGGAAAAAGTGACACTTGGAGGAAACTTTCCAAAACGATCTTTGTATGTAACCTCTAGCTGCTAAAAATAGCTCCCTAAAATCTAGGGATGCTTTTTGCATGTGTATTTTTTCTATTTCGAGAAAATAAATCCCATGCATGCAAGTCATGCTTTCTTGGTCCCTGGTGAAACTGGTCAACCTGATGGCACATGTAATAGCCTGCTTGCCTGAGGGAGAAATTTGCACATTTTTCGGCGGGAGCTGTCCTGGCTACCTAGAGTGATTGCGCAGTTTCAAGGAGGAGCAGTTGACTGTTGCCCATAATTACGCAATTTCTAGGCTAAGCACTCCTGCTGGGTCAGATTTCGTATTTTTCTCAGGGAAGGCTGATTGACAGGATTGTGCAATTTGTGAGCCCAACAGGCTGCTAGTTAGATTTGCGCAATTTTTGGAGGGAAGACTGGTTCCACTCCAGAATTCCACAACTTCTTGAGGGATCTTCTCAGCCAGCAACTAAACTAAGTCCGAGGAATCAACCTATGAGGGGAATGCAACAAGCTATCATGCTACTTGAAAACCACTAAAGCTCATGTACTTGACAGTGTAAGACATGCTGCTAAGGATGGTTGGTAGGGAGGATCCAAAACAAAGATAAGGAAAAATTTTGGAGGGTGGTTGTAGCCGCTACAACATAATATTAAATACTTCTTGGAACAAAGTTTATCTTCAGACGAGTAGAAAAAAGGGGTCATAAGGATGTTAGATTATGACATTAAAATCATCTACAAAAAAGGGAAGAAAAATGTTGTTGATATGTACTCTCATGAAGGGAAGAGGATATGGAGGCATTTCCCTATGCCATTTCTATTATATAATCTGGTCGATAACTTATGGAAGGGATGAATGGAATAACGATGAGGAGGTGTGGAAACTCATTCAATAGTTGTAGAAATATCTCAGTGCATCTTATACATTTATCTGGAAAACTGATTCATTGTGGTACAAATATTGCTTATATATATGTAAGAAATCCCAACTCAAACAAAAGGTTATTTTCAAATTATACTCCTCTCATATACGATGGCATTTAGGATTTTTGAAAACTTACTACAAGGTCAATAAGGCTTTTTTTTGGGATAGCCTTAAATCTCATATTTAGAGGTTTGTGTTAGAATGTTTGCTTTTACAACAAAATAAAGTTGTGAAAATTAATACCCTACATCTTTTACAACCATTATCCATTCCATATTAGCATTGAGAGGAGGTATTAATGAGTTTTATCACATGTTTACCCAAGTTTGATGGAAAGAGTGTCATCATGGTGGTAATTGATAGACATACTAAGTATTCATAATTTTGTGCACTATCTCATCCTTCTAAAGTTGATATAGTAGCTACTACATTTGTGGAAATAGTTCAAAAGCTGCATGAGAAACCAAAGATTGCAAGTGACAAAGATCCCATTTTCACTGGAATTTTTTGGACATAATTATTTTCTTACATTGGCACTCAATTAGCCTATAGTTCATCTTATCCTCATCAATCTAATGGTAATATTGTGATAATGAAAAAACATTTGGAAGTATATCTTCATTGCTTTACCCTTAGTAAAATGGTGGTATAGCACTTCCTTCCATACCACATCAAAAATGACCCCATTTATGGAACTTTATCAATATCGTCCACTATAAATGATATCATTTTAAGAGAAAATTATAAGGTTCAAGTAGTGGATGATCACATGGGGAATTGGCAACAAGTTGTCCAACTCTTAAAGGATAACCGAAGTCTAGTGTAGAATCGAATGAAACAATAGGAGAATCACGATTGCAATGAAAGAAGTTTTGATGTGGATTATTGGGTATTTTTATCGATACAACCATACAAACTAATGTCCCTCAAGGAAGATAAGAAGGATAATAAATTATCATCCAAGTTCTATGGCCATTACAAGGTGTTTCAAAATATTGGCATTATGGCATACAAATTGGAGCCACATTCATCTTCACGAGTACACTTAATTTTCCTTGTTTCAAAATTAAAGAAGGTTATAGATGACAGGATACCAATTCAAACCATATTTCCAATCTTTGAAAAGGAAGGAAAATTCAAATTGGAGCCTGAAGCAATCACTGAAACAAGAATATTAAATCTACATAATATATCATTTTTAGAGTATTTCATTAAGTGGAAGAACTTAAATGTTGAAGATTGCACATGGGAGGCTGATAATTTTATACAGAAGAAAATAGAAGTACTCAAGCATTGAGGAAAACATGTTTTTGAAGTAGAGGGGCATTCTAGGTCCCTATAAATCTAGTGTATTCCCCATAGTTTTATTGTTGTGCCCCATAAAATCCTATTATTTTTGTTGTTGTGTCCTTACATTATTATTGTCATGTAGGCCCTAATTATATTTTGACCCTTTAGACTCCTATATATACCAAATATGTCTTGTCATTTGAATCATCTAAGAATTGTTCATTTATGTGATGTAAAGTGATTTTCACCCCTCGAAGTGGCTTATTATATAGTCATTGATCGATCTCATCTTATGTTTTTCTATTATTTTTTATCTACGTAATTGAGGCAATTACCTTGGAAGGATGCAAGCATTGACATCCTATATGCAACAACCTGATTAGGGCATGAACATCAATGCAAGTAATCACCTCCTTCTTCAATTTGTTGTGGCCCACTTTTCGCAATATTTTAGACTATATCCACAAACATCACAAATAATGTAAGTCTTTGGAGACATATCAGACCACTACTGCCACAACCTTGTTCATTAAGTTATCTTCAACTTCTCATCAAGCTACTACCAATGTTGTCATTCCTTATTAATCAATCAACCTATTCATAATAACAACTTGTTCATCAATATAGTACAATAACACCTTTCCCAGATACCATTTTGGTCATACATACAACACCTTCTCATAAACCCTAAAGATGTTTGTATGCCCCAAAACAAAAATTATAGCTTTGCAAGATCAAGAATACATGTTCTGATTCTTCCTAACCCCTCAAAAGATCACAATTGTGTTTTGGTAATTTCCGCTTTTTCAAAATCTAATTTGGCTTGAATATCATCCCAAAAGCCATATAAAACCATAAAATAAATCAAGTGTTTAACAAAACGACCCTTTTACTAAATCATATATAAAATGAACTTTTCGTGACAGCCTTTCTACAAAATTCTCCTTTCTCATCTACGTAATTCTTTGAGAAAATGTACGTTGTGTAAAAAAAGAATTTAAAAAACTTGATGTCGATTGAATTCAAACCTATAAATAATGCCAAGTCAAGTACTCTCAAAATCATTTTGGCCTTTGGGCAGCTAATGGAGAGCACAATTGTTGGCAATGCAATAGAGGCATGATATGTGGCTTTCGGTGATCAATCACAATAGAGAGAAAAACCTTTCACCTTCCAACAATCAATAGAGATAATGACCCATACCTTGGGGTAACCAACAGTGTACATAGAGCATGACCTATTCATATGAGAAACCAACAAAACATAGCGTATGACCTATTCCTATGAGAAACCAACATCGTAGATCCTCTAACTTTTTCCTTTGGGGTAAAAAATAATATAGAGAATGACCTTATGCCTTCCAGTGACCAACACACAAGGCTAATGACCTATGCTCGCATCCTACATCCATCCATCATGTAAATAAAGAATGAGTCCTCTTGCCTAAAATGCTGCAAAAACAAGTCACTTGTCAATGTCTCTCATCAAATAGGTATTTCAATGATCAAACAAACACCACATTGAATTGACTACCCTCCTATACATAAGTGTGAGAGAACATTTTATTGCTTGAGGCTAACACATACTTGAGGTTTGATAGGCAACACAAGTTGAGAAAACTCCATGTTCTCTCGCTATATGACCTGGTCCTGGAGGCCATGAAAAAAATGATGTTGATGTCATCATGTTCTCACCCTTGACATGTGGTGTGCCCTAAATAGCCCATGTTTCACTCAAGAACGATCCAATCAGCTAACCAAACTATCCAATCACAATGCCATGTGGTGTTTTTCATAGTAAATTTTGCGTTTTCCCCTCATTACAATTTTCAACTTCAAACTGACATATCTTCTTATCTAGGACGAGTTTAACCAAGTTTGATATATTGTTGGAAAGGTCATGGACATGATTATCCAACCATGTCATCTAGAGTTATATTTAAACACCATAAATTATACAAAAATTCAATATACTTCAAGTCACATTAACCCCCATTTAATGTCACCTTGTCAAGATATCAAACTTCCCTTGGAGAAGACTCACAAACCATGCCATCTATAGCTTCATTTGACTTCCACTTTGAAATCAATGACATAGGTTGTCATCAATGATGATACTATGTTCAACACAATTAGGATGATCATTTATAGTCCTTGTAACCATAAATAGGGTAGCTTCCATAAATAACAACATCATCAGAAGCAACATGAGAGCAATAACCAAGGACAAATGTACATTACTATTTATTTTCATGGGAAATGGCATCACAAATTTTAATATTCTTCTTTTGTAATCGTCTAATATAGGGAATGAATCTTTAGTTCACTGATTAATGGATAAATTGATGCCTAGTACATATTTTAGATAATAAGAGTTATGGTAACATAACTTATGATATATTTGACATCTAGTTGAACAATTTCTTACATGCACATAATAAATCACTAACATGCATAAATTCTCTATAAATACATAATAAATAAAGGGACGAGTAGAGGAGGACCACACCTTTTGGATTTGAAGTGATTAAAAGACTAAAATTTCAAATAGAGTCCAACATAATTATAATATTGACCATGAAGAGAGTGTCCGTTCATAAAATGCATAGAGAGATGATATATAAAAGCTAAAAAGTGGCATAAGGTATTTATGGTTAAACATAATTATGTTACATATTGGGCTATATACTAGCCTTGATTAATGTATCTATGAAAATATATTAATATTGAAAATATGCCATTGACAAACTCTAACATAGTAATTGAAAGAAAATATTTTTGACTCTAATAGTTGTGATTCTCCTCAAGTTGCCATTCTTCTCCATTTCATGACTTGAAACACACAACGAAGCCATTAACGATTAGTTTGATGGACGGTTTAGGAAAGCCACAAAGCCATTAATAATTTATTTCAGGTACAATACAACAAATTATATCTCATATAATTATAGTGCATAATACACTTAGACCCCATATGGAGTGCTCATGGAATATTGAGGAGGCGAGTGTCGTCTCTTCTAAATCCAGGTTGACGTTGGAAAATAAATAGAGTACATTGCGAAATCGTTTCAATTTCTATATTAGAATATTCATTAATTCACTTACAAATATTTTTTTCCCAACCCTTCGCGCTCCGTCCCACCACAGTGGTTGATTAAGCACTCAAACGAAGCATATTCCAGGCATATTTTCCCAATTTTAATACCACCCGTCCATTTAAAAAAATGAAAAAGTCAATGTGAGTTCAACGACCGGTGTTCGAAACAAAAACGCCATCCAAGAATTAATTATATAAGCGAGTAACGAAATTTTCCATGCTCACCTGAGTTTTTAAATTGTTATATATATATGGAAGTCTTATTTTTTACCACGCATAAGAAGAGCATGAGCATGTGTATTTTCTTTCTACGATGCTTGAACTATAGTGTATATAAATACTATGAGTCAAATGTATGAATTCCCTGTTTATATAATATTATGTTTATTATTGTGGAATTACATAATTCATGACCTTTACACCATCTCTATTATTATCCTCCATTCACATGGACCAAAGCTGCTAAGGATAATTTTGAAAAATTGAATACAACTGTACTTTCGGATCTCATTGTACATTAAATTTCCCTTACTACTCTGCTCTTGAGAGACAATTATAACATCTATATGTAGTATTTTTCATTAGGGTGATGGAAGACGTATGATGTCTTTCATTAAGGTAGTGGAGGGCACATATGATGTTATCTTGTTCTTGATGAATAAGTGGAGGAATAAACATTATATTACTATAAAGAACTTGGAACATGGTGACTCACTTGACGAGTAGCAATGACGAGTCAAGATTTGTGATTATGTGGATGAGGACAACCAACTCAAGGTTATCCATTAACAAAAGCAAGAATATAAATGATTTTATGTGTTGCTGAAAGAGTTCAAACAATTTTTATATTTAATGTTATGAAATGTTGAATGGATGGATATACATACAATGATATTTATTCATGCGAATGATTAGCATGAAATCCTATAATAACAATACTCTATCTGTAGGAAATAAAGAAATATGGTCCCAAGAGAAATATGGTGTTTATGGTGCTGGACCCGCCAACATGTCAAGGGGCTCTCCCCGGTAAGAAGTCCCAATTAGACCTCAAACCTTTTGGTGCAAGATTCCCAGTAGTGGGTTGTAAGCTAATGCCTTGACCATGATGTCGCACAGAGGCAAGTAAGAGAACACTGTCAGTAGCAAGGGTGTGACTGATGCAGTGAGTCAAGGAAGGTGTATGAGAGGTTCTAACACTTCCAAGGGAGAAGGAGGTGAAGGTGAGTTCGAGGTTGAAAGGGATCAGTCCCAACACGGCTAGGAACACACAACACAAAGGACATGCATAGCTTCCAGTGAAGCAGGCCACTCGGATGCGATAGTAACATCATACAAGGTAAGATAACACGAACATCACTCATGGATCATTCCAAGATGAGTGTGACAGTTTTTATAGCATGGTTCGTGTGATAGGTCTATCTGATGTCCGGTAGAGCAGTCGACAAGGATGGAGATAACATTAAAAACATATGCAACACATTAACAACAAGATTCATATAATTGCATGTGAATTAGTTCATACACAAAAACGTAAGTTAAATAACATATATCATTAAGGCAAATGGAACAATCCAACTACAATAACATCTTAGGCATGAAAATGTGTTGGCTCTTATTATATAAAGAAGTGTAAGTCACAATCATACAATACATCCATGTAAACCTACTAGCCCCAACAGTGGAACGTTACAGCCACATCCGCCTACTCCTCTAAATATATGTACTAGCTTTGTGTAGTGGAGAAGCCAAGGTGCACTACAATACTCTCCAAGCCTTCTTCAAGATGGTCTTAGTAGAAGTTTGGCTGACCAAAAGCCTATACAATGAGTTACGACGAACTATTTATAGCAAAGGGTGGGTTGACCTTTGACATTCTCCTTGGTGACAGTTCAACTACCCTCATGACTCTTCATCTATTCTATGACTATTACATCCAACTATTGACATTTGACTTACACTTGACATGACTCAACATTACAATGCACACATACTCATGTGAGACAACATGGATTGAGCAAGCTTTGTAAGACATCACTGACACTCAGTCTCCTATGATGAGACCAATTCTTTGACATGCTTGTGATGGTGGAGTTGGTGAGCTGATGCCAAGCTTGGTCATCCGTGATGGTGTGCATGCACCTCTTGGTGACATCTTGTTGAAGCGAACTCTTGCCTCTGTTGCAATCGGTGCATTGGTTCGGCCCCTTCATCCAACTCATCTGCTAACATGCGCATGGTCTTCTTGGGTATGGTTGACCAGAAACACACTAATACATAGTGTCTATGTTGATCTCCAAGTGCGTGCTGGTGGTCATGCGCATCAACTTGTCGAAGTACATGTTCAGCCCCAATTGGACTTACTTCTTGTCTTCACCTTCACGAGTGTGTTGAATGGGTTGGATTGCATGCGTGCACACAGTGACATGCATGCTACTGATTCCCTTGCATGTGATCAACAACACTGCTCACCATGCCTACTACATGTCAGTTACTGGATGGTTCTTTAACTTGTATGGGCGCAGTTTCATCCGTGAGTGCATGTTGCAGCCACTGATGTTCCTGATCCTGCTGTAACTCATTCGTTTGTCTGTGTAGCTTCATGTTCTTCCTTGATTTTCTACTTCGGCACATGCAACTCGTTCTTCATTTTGTTCTCTATCTTTGCGCGATCTTCATGTCGCACCGTCACCTCATAGCCTAAGTCTCCAAAGTTTCTTTCATTATCAGTGAATCTGCTTGATCTTGCAACTTTGTTCTGCCTTTGTGTTGTGAACAACCTTCCTCTTGCATTTGTTGTATTCACTGCATTCGCTGCATTCAGTATGCTGCCTATAGTTGTTGTTCATGATGTTTCTCATTGTGATTTTGTTTCTTGATGTCCTTGTCCACGAACTACTTAATGTCTTTGTGAGTAGGCAAGATCATAGACACTTGATCAACGTCATATCCAAGCACGTTTTGAATGGTGTCTTCATCTCTGCTCTCCTGGAAACCATTGTACCTATACTGCTGAGAGGCAGATGAACACCTGCGATACCTTAAGATATGGAAACACTCATGGCAAGCAATTTGTCAGTTGAAAACCAAAATGAACATGACAACTAACTTGTAACTTATCTGGGTGAATGATCATGAAGTTTGCGCAATTTCGACCGGGAGGTCGGGAGACCGACTGCTAAGACTACACAAAGCATAGTGTGGGCTGGTGGGAGACTTACTGACTGTTGGAACTGCGTGATGCACAGTGCAGTCTGGTTGATGACTACAGGGATTGTGTTAATACACAATTCCAACTGGGAAGGACTATTGGCCCAGGGATAGATTTGCGCAATTTCTTAGGCCAAGCAGTCACTTTCCTCCAGAAATGTGCAAACCAGTCTTGTAGGCTAGTGCTAGCCAGGAATGTGCAAATCTGGAGAGGAAGGTGAGCCTTCCTTTCCCAATTGCGCAACACAGCCTTAGTGAAGGTAGAGCCCGGGCCAAGGTCGGCCCGACTCACCGACGGGCAACTAAAAGCAAGTAAGTCAATGAATGCATGGCGAAACTAAGTGACAATAGAAGATATTAGAAGTGCATGCAAAACATGAATGAAAGATTCAGCAAATCGATCAACATGCATGTTGGCAAGGAAGTTCGCTGGTTGGGCAACCATCAATGCAAAACAGTTTCGTGCATGCAAAAATAATGAGATAGCAACGAAAATTGAAACAAATCTAGGACAAGTTAGTATACATGTAAATGACAGCAAGAATTCAAAGAAATCAAGCAAACAGAACTCCCACAAGTGAAAACACAAAAAGCGACAGAAATGCAGCACAAGTCATGGGAAGCGAGATTACACCAAAATAGCTGAGTTGAAAGTGTCGACTCCTCCTAGATGTGATGTGGGATGTCAGAGCTGCAAGGTTGATGTGAGGAATAAGCTCTCCAACATCTATTTGATGATCTTTAATAACATTGAGGTTGTGACGCACATGCCACAAATCTAGGGGAAGTGACACTTGGTTGGAGGTTTCTAAATTGCTCCTTTCATGTAACCTCCAATTGCTAAACATTGATCCCTGAAACAAGGGATGCCTTTGAATGCTGCCTTGGGAGGAGTATCCCATGCATGCAAGTTTGTTTTACTCAGTCCCGGAGGGAACCAGTCAACTCAGCTACACATGTAAGAGCCTGATCGACTGCTGGAGAAAAATGCCCATTTCTGGCTGGGAGTTGGGCTGACTGCCCAGGAGGTTTGCGCAATTTCTAGGCAGAGTAGCTGACTACTGCCCAGATTTGCATAAATCCTAGGCTGAACAGCGTGCTGCTGGGAAAATGTGCGCAAATCCTGCTGGGAGGGTTGGCTGGCAGGATTGTGCAATCCTGGAGCCCAGCAGGTTGTCAGAGAGGATTGCACAATTCCTGGAGGGGAAGCTTCTCAGGCTGCAACTGGACCAAGTCTTGGTGAGCAGCCTGTGAGGGTAATGGATCAACTGTGATTGACAGGCTACCTTTGTGCGAGGAAAACTCATGAAGCTTGAGTACTTGATGAAGAAAGACAAAGTGTTATGTGAGGTTGGTAGGGAGGCTCCAAAACAGGCTAAGGAAAAATTTTGGAGGGTGGTTGTAGCCACTACAAGACTTGGCGACACACTGATGGAACTCCATATCTCTGAATGGACCATGTTCGTGAAAAGAAAGTCTAACACCTCCTAAAGTATTGTTCAGCTCTAAGCTCATCTTGGCTTCACACTAGCTGATTGTAAGATGTAGCATCTGCCAGACTCTTGATCGATTGACAGACATTCCAAGCCAAGGCAACATAGTTGTTTAAATTGGGGTTGAGGGGTATATAGGCGCACAAGAAGTATAGTCGTTAGAGTCTTAGTTTCATATCTGGTGTTGCTCCACTATCAGCAGAGCTGGACAGTACCCGGTGGAGTCACATAGGAACACAAGCATGGCTCCACTGCCAGCGAGCCTGGTAAGTACACCGGCGGAGTTCCTTACATCACCTCCCTGTGCAGGAATCCTTTCTCTTCTTTTGCCTTATTCATTTTTCATTTTGAATTTTTTTGACATTTTTTTAATTTTTCACCGTGCATAACACTTATTCATTTCAGAGGCGGAAGAGGGATCCCGACTTATTGAGAGAAGAAGAGGTTTATCTAGCAATGAAGTAGTTTATTGTATCTCTAATGTGCCTATTAAGGTTCCCCCCCTCACCTTACTCTACTTGACTAAGCTGACAAGGGTTAACCCAAAAACAACCAACTAGAGAAGGTGACACTAGTTAGCACGCCAGCGTTGTGCTTTCACCAAGGTTCACTTCGAATAATACATATTTTCCTTCGACATATCATGGACTAAAAGTAACAAGCTCATCATACATAGGAGGGATGACAGATAACCAAGTAGTGATAGTTGTAGAAGCCCTCTTATACTTTACCCATCTTGTTTCATGAGTCATACATGGCTTCATGCAAAACTAACCTACAAACGAAACAAGCAAACGAACTAACAATCAACAAAGTAAAGTAAGATCATAAGAAAAAATGAAAGAAAATCATTTAAACAAACAAGCAAGCAAACGAAAAAGAAAACAATGCATGTAAGCAAACAAGCATGCAAGCAAACAACTGAAAGAAAACATTACTCCTACTCCTCCAATAACGATGCATGGGCCTGATCACGTGAAGTGATACTTCCAATGCAGCCACCGACACATTGGTAGACCCATTCTGGTGAAGGCTTGGTCTGCGAGCAACCCAGCGTTCTGGACCAGTAACCAAGAAAGATATAACAATGAAGAAAACCACACTTCTTGTTTCAAAGTGTCCACAGGACATAAGTGAGTGCATGTGCATTACGTGTAGTCCACGGACTTATCGTGGTGTTGTGTGACACTACATGCAACTTTGAAGCGTAAGTACACTCTTGACTGAGACATGCAAGAAAATGAAATAAATAAAGATAACTTGCATCACACATGAGTGCTCGCAATGTAAGACTCCTCCAATGCATGAGCAATGGGATTGTGTAGTTCAACTGGAGGAAGTGTGATCTGTGTGTGAGATTGATCTTGAGTGCATACAGATGAGTGATGAGGAGCCTTGAGTGTTTGAAAAATTTCCTAATCGGAAGTGAAACCAACCATAGGACAATGAGGGTCTGACATAACCATTAGCTCGGGTTGAAGTGCCTCGACGGTCTATGGGGTTTAGACTTTGTTGAAAGATGGATCTTCGTAGGCCAGTGGCTTAGATGGATTAACAATGAGTGAATCAACATCGTGATTGGATGATGAGGTGAAGAGATCACGACAACCAAGATTAGAAAATTTAGGATGTTGGTTGGCATCCTCATGGTTTGATGAATCGCATAGAGGGGTGGATGAGAAGGAAGAATGTTCACCCTATGCATTTCCGGAAAGAACAGATGAAGCATGAAGTGTATTTTCAATGAATGATTGGTCCTCTCCGTTGTTGTATGATGGGCTAACATACGGTGTGTCCTGCAAAAGATAAAAAATGGGTGCATCCGTAGATGAAGACACACATGCAAAATCATGGATAGCAGGTTCACCAACGACGTTAGGAAAGAACGGAGGGGGTTCAGATGAAAAGGAGTCATCCTTTGCCGAGTGTTGATGTTCAAGCTCCCACTCATACTCTTCATGAATGACAACGCATGTTGGTTGCAACAACAACTCCGTCGGTGGGTTGTTCCTCATTCACAAGTGAAAAGTCTGGAATGGATGAACACAAGACAAGAACACCCGAAGGAACACCTGGGTGCAAAGACAGAGGTCATAGGAAAGAAAGCCTATGAGAACTCGAAGGACTCATAACAAAATCTGTGTAAAAAATGTGTGCAGTGATGTTGGGAGAGTGTGAAGGTTGAACATGTGTACAAACATGATCCTCAACATCACTAGGCAATGGTGGAGTTGTTGAATGAGAGGGAGGTGGACAGTCAGTTGAGGCACTGCCCACTTCCACATGAGATTTCGCAACTCCATCGATGAAGAAGGTTGAGTGAGGCTTGATCTCAAACTTTCTCTTGGGACATGCAGATTTCTTAAGACAATACTCGAACCAGTCCCAAAGATAAGAAAATTTCATCTAGCTCCTCGGAGCTTGAAACTGCAAGTCACAGAAGCACTGCCAAAAATCAATAACGGATTCATGCACAACGCTCCATTATTGTAATAGTTTTTGATCAAGATGGTTTGGATCAAAATTATAGAACATGTCTTCAACAAGATCATAGAAGTGGTCACATGAGTGCACAGTGTTAGCCGGTAGGTTTAGCACCCAATGAAATGGAGATTTGTGAAGTGTGTGTGCAAGCAACAAACTGGCTTGTTCTTCAGTATACTCATCTCCCTCCTAAATCATGGAAAGAAATTTATGTAATTGTTCTAATTGTTCAAGCCAGGCCACTTCGCCTTCACCATCATATGTGTGAGTAGCCAAGAGATTGAAAAGCTCCACTGAGATGAATACATCCTCACTATCCGTAAAACACCTCAAGGGAAGAAGAGTGAAAGACTCCATGAAAGATATGCAAAGGTTCAAAACTAGATGAGAGGACACAGCTTGTCATCAGGCCCTCCTTTTAGCACTACAAATGTTGACATGCTAGACCTGCCAACATGTCAAGCGAATCACCCCAGTAAGAAGTCCCAATTATACCTCACAACGTTTGGTGTAGGAGTCCCAACAGTGGGTCATAAGGTAATGCCTTGACCGCGATGTCACATAGAGGCAAGTAAGATAACTCTACCAGTGGCAAGGGTGTGATTGATACAATGAGTCAAGGAAGGTGTACGAGAGGTTCTAACACTTCGAACAGGGAAAGAGGTGAAGGTGAGTTCTAGGTTGAAAGGGATCAGTCCCAACTCAGATAGGTACACACAACACAAAGGACATGCATAGCCTCTGGTAGAGCAATCCACTCGGATGCGACAGTCACATGATACAATGTAAGATAACATGATCAACACTCATGGATTAGTCTGAGATGAGTGTGATGGTTGTTATAGCAAGATTCATGTGAAAGGTCAGTCTGATGTCAAGCAGAGTAGTCAACACGGACGATGACAACATTAACAACATATGTAAGGCATTAACAACAAGATTCGTATAATTGTATTTGAATCAATTCATACAAAAATACGTAGGTTAAATAACATATATCATTAAGGAAACCAGAACAGTCCAACTACAATAACAACATATTCATGAAAATATGTTGGCTCTTATTATATAAAGAAGTGTAAGTCACAATCATATAATACATCCATATAAACCTGCTAGCCCCAACATTGGAACGTTACAGCCACATCTGCCTGCTCCTCTAAAGATATGTACTAGCTCCATGCAGTGGAGAAGCCAAGGTGCATTACAATACTATCCAAGCCTTCTTCAAGATAGTCTTAGTAAAATCTTAGCTGACCAAAAGCCTATACAATGAGTTATGACAAAATATTTATAGCAAAGGGTGGGGTGACCCTTGACATTCCCCTTTGTGACAGTTCAACTACCCTCATGACTCTTCACCTACTCTATGAATGTTACATCCAACTATTGACACTTGACTTACACTTGACATGACTCAACATTATAATGCACATGTACTTATGTGTGACAACATGGCTTGAACAAGCCTTGTAAGACATCACTAACACTCGGTCCATTGTGATGAGACCAATTCTTTGACATGCTTTTGATCGTGAAGATGGTGAGCTTATGTCCAGCTTGGTCATCCGTGATGCTGTGCATGCACCTCATGGTGACAACTTGCTGAAGTGAACTCTTGCCTCTGTTGCAATTGGTGCATTGGTTCAACCGCTTCATCCAACTCGTTTGCTAACATCCACATGGTCTTCTTGGGTATGGTTGAACCAGAAACACACTGATGCATAGTGTCTGTGCTAATCTTCAAGTGTGTGTTGGTGGTCATGCACATCAACTTCCCGAAGTACATATTCATCCCCAGTTGGACTTGCTTCTTGTCTTCACCTTGGTGAGTTTGTTCAATGGGTTGGATTGCATGTGTGCGCTCAACGACATGCATGATGTTAATTCCCTTGTGTGTGATCAATAACACCGCTCACCATTCCTACTCTGTGTCAGTTGTTGGGTTGGGTCTTTAACTTGTACGGGCATAGTTTCATCCGCGAGTACATGTTGCGCCCACTGCTATTCCTGATCCTGCTGCAACTCATTCGTGTGTCTGTGCAACTTCATGTTCTTCCTTGAGTTGCTGCTTCGGCACATGCAACTCCTTCTTTGTTCCGTTCTCTATCTTTGCATGATCTTCATGTCACGTTGTCACTATATTTGCTACGTTCACTGCATTCAGTATGTTTCCTAGAGTTGCTATTCATCATGCTTCTCACTGTGATGCTACTGCTTGATTTCCTTGTCTATGAACAACTTAACGTCTGCGTGAGTAGGCAAGCTCATAGACACTTGATCGACTGTATCTCCGAGCATGCTCTGAATGGTGTCTTCATCCCTACTCTCCTGGAAACCATTGTACCTATACTACTGAGAGGCAAATGAAAACCTGCAATACTTGGAGATATGGCAACAGTTATGGAAAGAAATCTGTCAGTTGAAAACCAAAATGAACATGAGAACTGAATCATAACATACATTGGTCAATGATCATGAAGGTTGTGTAATTTTAGCCGGGAGGTCAGGAGACCGACTGCAAAAACTGCACATGGCAAAGTCTGGGCTGCTGGTAAACTGACTGATTGTTGGAACTATGCAATGCATAGTCTAGTCTAGATGTTGACTACTGGGATTACACAATGCACAATTTCAGCTGGGAAGGACTATTGGCACAGGGACAAATTTGTGCAATTTCTTGGGACAAGCAACTACTGTCCTCCAAAAATGCACAAAATAGTCTTGGAGGCCAGTGTCAGGTAGGAATGCAAAAATCTAGAGAGGAAGGTGAACCTTTTTTTCACAGATTGCGTAATGCAACCTTGGTGATGGTAGAGCCCAAGCCAAGGTTGGCTAGAGTCACCGAGGGGCAACTCAAAGCAAGTAAGTCAATCAATGCATGAAGACACTAAGTGATAGTAGAAGCGATTATCAGTACATGAAAAGCATGAATGAGAGATTCAGAAAATAGATTAACATGCATGTGGGTGAGGCAGTTCATTGGTTGGGGGAACGTCCATGCAAAACAGTCTCATGCATGCAAGAACAATGAGATAGCAACGAAAATCGAAACAAAGCTAGGACAAGCTAGTAAAATATAAACAACAGCAAGCATTCAAAGAAATCAAGCAAACAATGCTCCCACAAGAGAAAACATAAAAAGCGACAGAAATGCAACACAAGGAATGGGAAGTGAGATTACCCCAAAACAACTGAGGTAAAAGTGCCGACTACTCCTAGATGTGATGTGAGATGTTAGAGCAACAAGGTTAATGGGAGGAATGAGCTCTGCAGCATCTAGTTGATGTGTTTTTATAACATCGAGGTTGTGACACGCATGCCACAAATCTAGGGGAAGTGACACTTAGTGGGAGGTTTATGAATTTCTCCTTGCATGTAACCTCCAACTGCTAAACATTGATCCCTGAAATGAGGGATGCCTTTACATGCTACCTTGGGAGAGGCAACCCATGCATGCAAGTCTGTTTTTCTTAGTCCCAGAGGTAACCTATCAACTCAGCTGCACATGCAAGAGACTGCTCGACTATTGGAGAAAAATGCGCATTTCTGGCTGGGAGCTGGGCTGACTACCCAGGAGGTTTGCGTAATTTCTGGGTAGAGCAGCTGTCTGCTACCAAAATTTGCATAAATCTTGGGCTAAACAACCTGCTACTAGGAAAATGTGCCAAATCCTGCTGGGAGCATTGGCTGGCAGGATTGCGCAATTCTGGAGCCCAGTAGGCTATCAGAGAGGATTGCACAATGCTAGAGCCTAGCAAGGTGTCAGAGAGGATTGTGCAATTCCTGGAGGGGAGGTTGGTTTCCCTCAAAGAACGTGAAATTTTCAAGGGGAAGCTACTCAGGCTGTAGCTGGACCAAGTCCTAGTGAGTAGCCTGTGAGGGGAATGGATCAACTGTGATTGACAGGCTCCCTCTGTGTGAGGAAAAATCATGAAGCTTAAGTACTTGACGAAGCAAGACAAGGTACTATGCAAGGATGATAGGGAGGCTCCAAAACAAGCTAAGGCCAAATTTTGGGGGGTGGTTGTAGCCTCTACAACATGCGGATAGAGGAAAGGGATATGTGTCTATTGGTTGAAGAGCCAATTAATTTCATGGAACATTTAAAGGTTACAGTTTAATCAAATTGTTTTTCTTTGAAAATCATGGAAATTTTGGCAACATTTTGATAAAATCTAGCAGGGAATTTTGTAAATCTAAATTATACTTGTAAAATTTCAAGATTTTTGGTGGTCCAATAGTTTTTGATGGTGCTAAATTCATTTCCACCATCAAAAAAACATGATTCAAACACTACTGCAAGATTTTTTGAATTTTTTTTTCCAAATTCTAGCCACTCTTAATCATCAAGGCAATTCCTCCCCATCAATAGACACTTCCCATTTAAAAGATGAGTGTGAGAATTAATTGGGCACTGAGGTGCAGGTAGAGGGCACATAGAAGCAACAACAACCACATGTAAGGGCCCTACCTTAAACGACAACGTCCACATAAGTAGGGCAACCAAAATAATAGACACATCGGTTATCATTTTCCTTGTGAATCGCATCATAGTTTTAATAAATGAATCTTCAGTTGATTGATGGTCTGATTAGATGATGGGTGGTCGGCAATGAAAGTTATGAAAAGGTCATTTGTAGTTGCAGATCAAATTTTTGGTGGATGCATACAATACATTAATCTTACTCACACGGAGAGATCATCTACTCTATAAATACAAGATGGATGGGGGGAGGAGTGGAAGCAGACACGATTATTTTAGATGTGAGATGCAAAATCAATCTGGAGATTGAATTCAATTATAATTAATTGTAATGTGAACCATTGAGAGATCCTTCGTTCGTAGAACAGACAAGGATAGAACTTGGTGGGTTGAATGGGTGCACACAGTGAGGAATAGTAATGTGCGACCGGCTTGGGATGTTTGACTTAATGCTTTGAGACCATTTGATTCATCTCCTGTGTCAAACTTACTTCCACGTATGGAAAACCAAAGGTGCAATATGCATCGATAGTTAGAAATATGTTTCTAGATCGATAGACAAATTTCTAAATATACACAAAATGGAACATGGAAATTTAGATTTAATCTGTAGGGAAAAGTAGATGAATATGATTGTGTTGGGGAGGTATAGATATTTATCCATTATTGGAAACATTTTCAAAGTAGGGTGATGAGAAAACAATATTAGGAAAATGTAGCCATTTAAATGGTTAAAATAATTATGGAATATAAATAATTTTATATTTTTTAATAAGTATATTTATTTTGGAATAAGGATTTAATCATTTTAATTTTATTATGACTAATAAATGGATCATACAAATTTAATGTTTACTCAAGTCTACAATATTTTAGTGGTATTCACTACATAAAGTATTTTTTTAAGTAAATTTAAAAATTGTTTTAAAATGATATCTACTTATACACATATTTTGAAAAGAATTATTAAATATATGATCCAAAGGACATAAATTAATATTTAATTATTTAGAGCCATAGAGACTTTTAGTATATCTATTTGTTAGGAGTATTGTTAGAAATACATTAAATGTAAATGGACAAGTGATTTATAAGTAAATTAGTTTAGGACACAAGCTTATTTAAAGATTGTTTCTCTCTGTTTGCAAGATAGTTGAATGATTGTGTGTAAGTTCTTGCATATTTTATGTAATTCTTCTTGTCCTTATTAACCTTCTTTTGCATTGGATCTATACTTTATATGTATTACTGCAAAGGCAATTTGCCAAAGTAACATAATTCATTTTCTTTGCCTCTTTGCAAAAGTAAAATAATTCATTTTGTTTTGTTTGAGTCCAAGAGAATTTTTTCAGCTCACACTCTACTCTTGTTTTAGGTGGTTCATGCCATCCCTCAACCATGTAAATGAGTTTTACTTTAGGCTTATCACCGAACTCTCGAATTTACGTAAAGTCTCATGTTAACAATTTTGTCATGCGTAAAGACCCCTTTAGTTTGTTGTCTATCGATCTCTGGAATTTATGATAATCGTATTGTTGGTTTTGGTGTGGGTAATTTGCACCACCAATGCGAAAGAAAATATTAGTTAGCCAATTTTTTTTTTTTGTGCAACCATCATTTTTGTAAACTCTACATGAAAGTGATGGAAAAGGAGCCAACGAACGAACCTGTATAGTGTGTGGAGGAACCTACAAGTAGTCATTGCAATTGTTTCAATTGTCACATAGAACCTACAAGTATCATTGAGCTTGGAACCTATTTGGTCATGTGGAACCTGTTTGCATGAATCCCTACATAGATTTATGGATTTTTCAATCCCGAAGTTGGAGAACAAGCGTTATGCTAGACCATCGTTAAAGACCTACTTGAGGAGCCAACATCAAGTGTGGAGTGACTAGTGTGTGAATGAGTTGGGTATAGAAATCCAGCATTGAAAATAAATTGTGAAGTGGCCAACAACATGGAAAGCCACCAACATGGGGGAGTCTACGTTGAACCACCTCCATATGACCTTTTAAAATCTCTCCAACAAATTAATGATTCATATGACCTTTTAAAATATCTCCAACAAATTAATGGTGCATATGAGTTTAATTCACAAATATTGGCATTGCCTTATATAAATCACTTTTATAAAGTGATTTCAAACTTTTACTAAATTTTTTAAATGGGATGTTTGTAAAAAGTTTTTTATTTGATTATAAATCTTTTTCATGGACAAAATGTGTGATTTTTATTTTGAAATTTGTAATTGTGTAGTAATAAGTTGTAATTTTTTATTTTTATTTTTAGGTTCACTTGCCTCTCCATTTAGTCAAATCTCCGCTATGTTATGTAGATTACACTCATATCTTGATGTTTCTAAGTTTCCTATTTTTGGGTCTCCCTAATTGATGGGCCTTCTAAGGGCGATATTTTTTATTGGACCACTATATTATTTAATAACCTATCCAAACACATTTTTTCTTTCCGCTCCTCTCGAAGTGTCTCTGAGAATAAAATCCCTCCATTTTACATGTCAGCCTACATCAAGGACTTTCCCTGATTTTCTCTTGATTTCCTCACAATGGGATGGAAATGGACTCTTTTTGACCCCTCACCAATTCATATTTATCACAATATACTTTGGGAGTCCAATTGTTTAGGTCATTCTTATCAAATATTCCATTGGGTCATCATCTCTATCTATGAAATCATATTTAGAACCAAACCTCCTGAAATGTCTCCGACAACAATGGAAAACCTCAAGATGGTTGGGAATTTGTTCTGTGAGGAGTTTTCTACATATATAAGAGTCTTGGGAAGTTACACAACACAACATGTCCTGCCCCTCTACATTCCTGGCAAGCTTCTGTGTAGGCAAGTGGCTTACTCGACAATAGGCCATGGGATTGTGAAGGCATTGAAAGACAACAACAAGAATTCTTGGCCATAGTTTCCTCTACCTTTTGGGTTTTTCTCTCCAGCTAATTATGGTCATGCTGAGAAACAGTTGTGATCCATTGAACCATTGAAGTTAGCCAACATCCCTAATAGGGAAAATGACCCTAACGGACTAGCAAAACATGTTTCCTTAGACTCTGATATTAGAAATTATCTTCATCGGGAACATAAATTTGACGACTTGTTTGTTGAAGCATCCTCATATAATACAGTCTTGAGTAGTGTGGATGAGACATTGTCAATGAAGGAGTGAGAATATTTTTTTTCTTTCATAAATTCAAGATTGGCTCCTCTCCCTATAGCCTTATTATGACTTCCTCTACAAAAAAAACATCTTTGAAGGAAACTAGCTCTTCTACTAAGTAAGAAGCTTCCTCTCAATGAATGTTCCCTCCTCAGCCTCAACAAAAAAAAATAACTAGTTCTTCAAACTCTAGTGGAGAAATTTATACAGTAGACCCTAAGATGGAATGTGTATGTCAATAATTTGATGAAATTCTTAAACAACCAGAGAAAGGAACATAGGAAATCATAGAAATAGATAAAAATACTACTTCTGTAGAAACTATTGTTCAAAAAAAGAAAATTTAAAATGATCCCATCACCATGCAAAGGACCATGCCAGAACAAACAATATCTGAGAAGAGACTAGTGGTCACTAAACCTGAGGTGGAGATATTCCCGCTAATCCTACTTTTGAAATCTTCCTCAATACCAAGGAGATTCCTCCAATGGACATTTTTTAAATTCCAATGCACAAAGATTTAGTCAAGAGAGGCAGAAAGAATAAGAAAATTGATGGATCCCAATAAAATCCCCTTAGGCCACTTCTCTTGAAGTTCTCTGGAAATGATCCTCTATTGCCCCTCGCAATGAGCTTGGGAAATTAACTTAGTTTATATGTGCCTGTGTCTCTCAAACCATAGACAAAGTAATATAGGTGCAAGAATTTCTAAGAGAAAAAGATTAAAAGAATACCACAGTGGAGAAGGAATTCATGAATGAAAAAGAGCAATTGAGAACACAGTGGCAAACTCAGTTAAACCAGAAGGATATCACATTGATAGAATTGCAAAAGTAGTTAAATGCACTTCAAATTCCATAGGTAGAGCAAATTAAGTGAGAAAATGGATAACTCAAGAAGTCGTAGTAGAAACTAGAGCAATTGGATGTTGGGACCCCCCATATAGTGAAATTCAAACAAGAGGCCTATGACCTTAATGCACAACTCCAAAAGAAACAACATATTTTCTGTGTTAAGTTGGAATTGGTTCAGATACAATGAAAAATGCATAATATATTGATTCGTGAGATGACAGATATGATAACAGATTATGAGGAAACCAAATAAGACCTGAATGAGCTACTGAAATTGAAGAAAAATGTTGAGGGAAAGAAATTTGATTTTCCCAAGATTGATGAATGCAAAAGTCAATTATTTTCAAAGGATGGAAAGCAAGGATTCATTTAATGAATAATCTTATCAAATATGAAAGAGAGTTAGACAATTCCATAGCCAAACACATCAATGATTCATTATTTCAATCAAATCTGATTCCTAGTTGTCCAAATTATTCCTTTCTAGATGTACAAAGGTTGCTCAAAGATTGGCTCGAAGAGAGGGAATATTTTGTTAAGAGAGTTGACCAATTAGGTTGATCAAGCCTCATAGCCTTTGGCTAGTTCTAAAGGCACTCACTAATACATCCATCCAAATGTTTCCACCTTTGAGATTGTCTATCTTTAGATGTCAAGTGCACATCAGGTGTTGTTCCCCTCCAGAGCTAGTTGCACTTCTAGATATTCAAAGGCTTTTGAAAGAAACTATTGGCTCATTCTCAACCACCTAAGAGTTCTTACAACCATTTACTTTTTATGTTAATTTTGTTATGATTCTGCTCCTCATTTTTCGGGAGAGTAGTTTGACACATTGTTGTAAAGAACACTATAAATATCCCTCTCAAACTGATTACAAGTGGTTCTGAATTTTGGAGAAAAAGTAAAACTTTTGTTGCATTTTTGTACTCAAGTTTTTCTTTAATGTTATTTGAGCCAATTTCAATTCCAATATGCATAGATTGCCAACAATATGGCTACATTTATCATCTCTTTATGCATTCTATTTTTAAATGAATTGTTTCAAATGTTTAAATATTGTTCATGTATATGCTTTTATTAATTCTATCATTATCACTTTTGATGTGTGTGAATTAAATTATATAACATACAATGAATAAAAAAATTTCCATCCAAAAATTAATTGGTCAACCAAACAATCTAGTTACCATGCCATGCGGCATCTTCCACATCATCTTGCTTAAAAACTATCTTACTACTACGTGCCATTAGAGATGCCATGTGTGCTTCTAGTCACACTATCAAATCATCTACTGAAGGGTCACTTGACATCCTTTGGAGCATGCCATATGTAAAGTGTTGATTGGACCAACTTGGTGGAGGGAAACTGATATGAGGAAGTCATTAAATCTTTTGCATGTAATGAAAAAATCGATCGTTCATGAATACTTCAATGGTTAGATCAATCGTAACATGCATGGTCTTTAACCTGTTAAGACAATGTGCAAGCCACTACACAATTTATCGTCGATTGTGTCACAAGATCATAAAACCGATCTAAATATGTGTAATGATCAACTTCAAACTGACACATCTTCTTATATGGGAGGACATTGACAGAGTGTGATATACTATTAGAAATTTCATGCACATGACTATCCAACCATTACATCCATAGCCTTTTTTAAACACCATAAATTCTACAAAAACTCAATATACTTCAAGTCAGAGTAACCCCCACTTAACATATGAAAGTTATCTTGGAGAAGACTCTCAAACCATGTCATCTATTGATTGATTTGACTTCCAATCTGACATAAATGACATAGGTTGTCATCAATGACAACACTGTATCTAACACAATTAGGATAATCATTTCTAGTCCTTGTAACCATGAATAGGGGAGCTTCCATAATTAATAACATCACCAGAAGCAACATGATAGAACTAACCAAGAACAAACACACATTACTATTCGTTTTTATGGGAAATGGAATCACACTTTTTAATCTTATGCTTTTGTAAGCCTCTAATATAGGGAATGAAGCTTTAGTGCATTGATTAATGGAAAAGTTTATGGCTAGTAAATATTTTATATAATCAGAGTTATGAAATTTCCCCTTCCCTTAACAAATTTACCCTGGTTTTTTGCCTCCACAAGATTTCTTCTTATTTGCGCCTTTCTTCTAATTGCCCTATTAATATTCCTTCCTCTTTGTCCAGGTCATCACTTCTCCCTGTATTTATTATTTCTTGTTGGATTTGTTCCATCTTCTACTCTAGCCTCTGCTTATCTTCGAGTATATGTCCAAATTCTTCCTTATTCCATTTCTTGATGTTTCCTTTTATTTCTTTTAATTTCAGCTGGAAAGTTTGCATTTTGTTTCTTCCCCTCTGTCTGCTTTGTCTCCACCATTCTTCTACTTTCTTCATAAAATTTTGGTCCCTGAGCCAGAAGGCTTCAAATCTGAATGGCTTTCGTTTCGGGCTAGCTTTTATGTCTAGTTCTGCTTTTACCGGCCAGTGGTCCAATCCCATTCCTGGGAGAATCGCTGCTTCAATGTAAATGTCCCAATTTATAATTTGTTCTGACAATAGGAATCGATCTAATCTGGATGCTATCTGATTTCTGCCTCCTCTCCTATTATTCCATGTATAAGTTCCATTAGTTGTCTGTATGTCCAGAAGCCTTTGAGCTGCTATCCAATCTCCGAAGGCTACCATGTCTGTCTCTGTTCTTCTGAGTCCTCCCTTTTTTTCATTTAGAGTTTTTATCATATTGAAGTCTCCTCCCACTACCCAAGGTAAACCTGGGTAAAGGGCACGCAAAGCTGCCAAGTTCTGGAGAAAGTTTTTGCGATCATTCTGCATATGGGGTCCGTAAACATTTGATAATAAAAACCATTCTTGAGACCCTAAAATTCTAAATCTCCCAGAAAGGATACGAGGTATGCTCATCCAATCTTCGAATTGGACCTCCTCTGGGTTCCACATTATTGCTACTCCTCCAGCACTGCCTATCGCATCTTGACCCATAATCTCATAATGTGGCTTGAAATTTTTCATTATTTCTCTTAGTTTGCTCTCCTGTACTTTTGTTTCTTAGATTAGCATTATATTTGGCTTATCCCTTCTGAGTCTCTCTTTCAGATATCTCTGTTTTCCCTTGCTGTTCAGTCCTCTGATATTCCAGGTTGTGATAATCATTTCAAAAGTTTTATGGGTTGTTGGAAGACCTCCGACAATGGTATCACTTTCCCTGAATTCACCAGCATGTCTCCTACCATCTGAATGGTCTCGCTCATAGGTCTTCTTCCTCTTTTCCTTCCGCTTTTCCCTGTTGTACCTATTTCTAAGTTCTGGTCTCCTTGTGATCTGAGTTGCTCAGGTTGCTTCTCTATCCATCTTCCTCGTTTCTCCATGTACCTTTGGAACATGTCCTTATAGAGTTGTTTTTGGTCCTCTGGTATGAACCTCTCATCCAGATGCTTCCATTCCTGTAGGAGTTTCCTCATGATCTTTTCTTCTTCTCCTTCTTGTTCCTGTTGCGGGTCTATTTCCATTTGGATCTATTCCTAGGTCCGTTCTTGTTCCCGATCTTCCTGTTTTCCCTCCTTTTCCACTGCTGTTTCATTCTTTTCGTTAGCTTCTTTCCTGATTTCTTTCTGAACTTCTCTTGTGTCTTCTTCCTCTTCTTCTCTTTCCACTTCCATTTCTAGGTCTCTCAGGGCTTCAAACTGATTCTGGCTCTTCTGGTTGCCTTCCGGATGGAGGGGGTTTGTTTTGGTTTTTCCTTTTTGGGATCTTGTTCTTTTCTGAACTTCCGTAAATCCTTCTCTGTTTCCTTCATTCATCCTCCCTTCCTGCTCTGCTCTTTTCCTTTCTTCCACATGATTTGATGGGGTATTGCCTTCGTTCAACGGACAGTTTTTAAACAGATGGCCATATTCATGGCATCGTCTGCATCTAAATGGGATGTGTTCGTAATCAACTGGCTGCTCCCATACATCATCATGATATTCTATTTCAATATGGTCCGGCAGAGGTTCTGTGATATTCATGTAGACACAAATCCTAGTGTATGAAGTATATCTCCCTCTCTTTGTCGTCTCTGCTACCTTCACAAAGGATCCTATTGAGTTCCCAATTCCTTCTAAAATCTCCGAATCCCAAAACTCTATCGGAAGCCCAAATAATCTGACCCAAACAGGAGCTGCTAACATCTTTTCTTTTTCCGGGTTGTAACATTCTTCCCATTACCTCATGAATAACCCTGTATTGTTGAAGAAATAGGGGCCTCCTTCAAAAACCCTATCCTTATCTTCTAAGTTTGTAAATGCTACTGTGAAAAAACGTTTAGCCCCCAGTTTAAGGTCTATATGTCCTTTCAGTTTCCACCTTTGTTGAATCTATTTCATCAGATCTTTCTTAGATGGCCAAGTTCCTATAAATTTGCAAATAAGTGCATAATCTTTCATATAGCCTCTATACTCTTCTAATTTGTTGTTCAGAATTACGAACCTGGGTTTTTTGGATGCCCGCGGCAAACATTTATTTCCTGTCTTCGCCTGCCATTCTTCTCCCATCACCGGCGCGTTTTTGCTACGGTTTCCAGGTCCTCCATTTGTCCCATAGCGGCTTGATTCCCCCGCTGTAATCTCCTTATAGGAGGGGATCTCCCCCCCCCCCCCCCGCTTACTTCCTTCATTCCTCACAGTCTGGCCTATTCAGTGCTTTCTGTTCTATTTTCTATGGTACTGACCTAATACTTGGTTTTTGCAGGCACGCGCGTGGTCTTCTCCACCTGCCCGGGAACAGGTCCCCCAGGGGATGACTGAACCAGTCCCGAAACCCTAGCCCGCCATCGCTATTCTCCACTCCACTCCGCTCCTCCATCTCTCCCCTGAATCATCGGTCCAAAAGATCGTTTAAAGAATATGTTAATTATGTAAATGTTATAAGTAATAAAATTAAAATTAAAATAGGTTTGATATATGGTCGTACCTAAGTCATATGTGGAAACGAAAATACTCTATGTTGCAAAATGATTTGGTGGTGATGTATTTTGAGGAAGTTATTTTGAGAGTATTCTAAAATTTAGACAAAATATTAAAAACCTAATTTTCTTCTTTATTATAATTATAATACTATGAAAATTTTTTAGACAATGTGTAGAATTGACCATTGATATTTTTGGGAGAATAGTTTCTAGGTGAAGGAAAATAAACTAATTTTGGTAAATATAAATAAGAGATATTGTCCTTTATGAGAGCACCTAGAGATGGTGTGAAGAAAAATTATGAAGAATTTCAAAAGAAAAATGGAAAACAGGAAAGTGAAGAAGTTAGAATAAATTTTTCAACAACATAAAAATGGAATCAGTGCCACTAAAAAGAGGTATTCATGTTACTAAAAGTAGTGGTTGGGAAGATGTGGAAAGAAGAAATGATCTTATCGAATTAACTCTTAAGAGAAGTTTCGTTTTATTTTATTATTAAGAAGAATAACATTCAAATATTTTCAATTTTTTTTTACAATAATTTTATAATGAAAATATGATTTATTAAGATTTGGTTGATAATATGAGTAAACCTTTGTTCTTTATGATATTCCACAATATTTATATATCTATACGAAAAGCTAGAATATTTTTTAGAAAACTAGTAATAGTATATGAAGAAAACCATTGGAAGCAATGTTTATCGTTGAAGGGATGGAGGAATGAGGAGCAAGTGTCATTCGTGTGAACCTGTGTAGTTATTAAATTTTAAGGTTTCTATTTTCAATTCTCTAGCAAACTAAAAATACACCTTCTAAAGAAAAAATAGATTTATGTTAACAATTTAGAGGATTTTTTTGGAGAAAAAAAATTATATATAAATAAATATAAGAATTAGTCTTAATAATCCTTTCATATGTATATAGTATTACATAATAAAATTATCAAACATTTGTATTCATAACGAAATATCTGTAAATGCGAATAATGAAATTGTAATAATAATTAAAATCAAACAATTCGTGTACTTTAGTTTGGATGTTTATGATATAATATCTCAGAAGAAATCCATGTTTATTTATATTTTATGAATAATTTTTTTGTAATTTAAAATGTAGATTAGGGTATATTTCCAAATATTGAAATTAGTGTAAAAAATTATATTTGTATTTATAATATTTTGAAATACATTATGTATAAAGAAATTTGGAAAATTGATTAAAACTTACGATTAAGAAAAGAGTATTAATATTACGCAATGAATCAATAATTATGACGCTTTGAGTTATAGTAACTTGAAGAATACATTATTATTTAATAATATTTAAATTTAATTAAATACAAAATATTTTTTAAGAAATTTAGAATTCCATATTTACAGCTACTTATTAAACATTTTAATAAACAAGTTTTACTATGGTTATTTTCTATTAACAAAAAAAAATCAATTAACTATTGAATTTATTAATATTATTATATTATAAAATATTTAATTTATTATTATTATTATATTGTGAAATGGAGGAGGTTGAAGCCGAAGGGGTGTTTCTTAATTTTTATGGAGAAATAGCGATGGAGTATTCTTGGGGATCGGGAAACACTCTGAATAATGAAGTCAAGGTTTTCGCTTTTTGGCAAGGGTTAAAGATCACTTTTACAAAGAGTCTACCTTAGATAAGTATAATTGGAGATTCGATGATCATCATTCAAAGATGCATCAAGTGCAAATAGCAAAATGAGGCATATGTCTCCCCATATTTCAATGAAAAAGAATGACTCTCAATAATTTTGAATGTTGTGATTTTTTCCATGTTTAAAGGGAGAATAATTGGTGAGCCGACGAGGAGGCCAATAATTATGAATGTTGTGATTTGTTCCATGTTAAAGGGGAGAATAATTGGTTAGCCGACGAGGAGGCCAATAGAGGAGTTGCATTAGAACAAGGGACATTGATGTTAGACCAAGAAAAAACTATATTGTGTCATATCCCATGATCGAGAGAAACCAGAGAATGAATACGACCAAGGAGTCGAATAAATAAGGTTCAATTTCTGACACCCCAATATCACTTCTCATGTAAGTTGATGCATGGAAGGACCTTCTTGGGTGGCGAGATAAGCAATAAGATCAACACACCTCTAGATGGAAGCAGTATGGAAATAAAGCCATGATAATGAAAAAGTGGAAGGGATGGGAATTAAAATTAATTAACAGCTACAATGATGAGGGATAGTATCTTACTCAATCCATGACATTTAATTCCAAGTGAAATTGTGGACGGAACGGTGGTACCAAGGATGGAAGCTCACACTGATAATTATCAGAGAAAAGGGGTCAACATTCAATGCAAAATAATGTGTGTGACAATTGATAAGGAGCATCTTGGGAATATAAGGAGGATGATGCAACAATTAAATTTGAATGTTATTTTTATACATGGATGGATAGATCTCAAAATGGCATCCTTCAGAACAAATGCAAGTGGTGCTCTCATGGAGGAACAATTGGCTTTGGTCAAGGAGAAAATAATGACATTAACTGCGAGAGCGGTGCACCAAATTATTTAGGAAGACAGTGATCAATTCTTAGTGGTGATAAATCAACTCACTGAAATAGGGAAGGATGTTGAGCTTCTGCAAAGGTATATGGACCATCTGACCACCAAATTGATTAATTTTAATTTCAAGGTAGATAGTGTAGAAGGTTGAGACAACAATAGTTGGTGTGTCGAAGGAAGTCTTTGGGCTCAAAGAGGTGTCTCCATCTGGTGCTCAAGCTACAAGGGAGGAGGAAGGGAAATAGGGGAAACAATGTGTATTACTCTGAAAACTGGTGAACATATGGCGTAGGAAGATATTCCTCTCAAGGAACTCATATTTGTTTTTAAATTCTTAATGTAATGTTTTGTTTTTTTTGTCAAACTTTGTGGATTATTTTGGTAAATTTATAGCCTAAATGTAAGAAGGAGAATAGCAATAAACAAATAGATTAGCTATAGGAAGTATTTCGAATAGTTTTGGGAAAATATTGAAATAGAGCAATACCTAAATGTAAAGGACCTAACCTAATTCCATTTTTGATAAATATAAAGCTACCCATTTCTTTAATAATAATAATAATAATAATAATAATATCATGAAATTCCATATTTTTTTATGATATATTGAATATCAATTTGATTATCTCTACATATTCTTGATTTATAATATTAGCCATCGTAAATCTATTTTAAATTCAAATCTGCCAAGTACCGAGATGGATCAAGTGTAAAGTTAAGATGGATCTAAGTTTGTATTGTTTCATTCCATAATGGATTTCCTCAAAAATTTAAACAAGATTTGTCATAACAAATATCATGGACAACTACAGTCGTCTTTTAAAAAATATGATAATTTTGTATTTTAATTTAGATATATAATCTTATAGTTAGAATTATATTTATTAATTAATTTATTATTTTTCTTTTTATAATTCTAATTATGGAGAGAGTTGGAAGCCTTAATTTTTTTTTCTATTTTTAACTTATTTTTGACCAAATCAAAATGTTTACGTTCACATTACAATATCACTGTTATAACAGGAAATAAAACGTCTCTCAATACAATAGTTCTACTCATTGTATCATTTGGTATCAAACATTAATACAATATTAAACATTGACATCGTAGCATTATACATATGCCCTAGCACCATAACATGACACCCATCATAACTTTTCGCATCATAATATCACACAATTGGGCTCCCACAAGGTGAGAAACTTGGTTGAATGTGCCCTTTTTGTAGCAACTCAAGGATTTTCTGAATGATTTCCTTATTTTCTAGAAGAGGGTGGTGGTATATTGGCCAATTGGGTAGAGGTTCTCAAAGAGTCATATCAATCGAATGTGTGACATAAGAGTGCAAAAGTACCCCCATGGTTGAGGAGATGTCCGTGTACTCCTCCATAACCATATAGACTTCCTTCTATTGTGTGGAAGAACCCTTTCTAGGGGTCACGGATGTGGCCATGATATTCCCCTTACTTTGATTTGAATAAAGAATAAAACAATTCGCTGAGTTTTGGAGAGAATATTACTTCATTTCTTAGTAGAGATCAAAGAATTGGTGGTAAGCGAGACTACCTCTGGTATTCTGTATAATTGTTTTCCAAAAGTAATAATAATAGTGCAAGTTTTAGACTGATGCATAGTATGATGTTTCCACAAGTATTTTTGGCCTAATAAAACATCAGAAACTTCACGAGGAGAAACATCACACAATACCTCATCCCTAGAGGCCTTGTTGTTGCAAAGAATATGGTTTATTGTTATAGTGTGGTGTGGTCGGCAGGTGCAACTACTTAACAAAATCTCATGAGATGAAGGTCTTTTGGCTCAAATTGTCAACAATGAATTGTAATGGGGAGCCCCTCAACCACATCTATATGTTGAGGAGGCACTACTCCTCCTCTGGATCTTCTACCTCAATATTTTGGAACTTAGTGGTAGCAATAGTGGCACTACGTCATGCATAAATAATTTTCTTCCACTTGTTATTCCCCTTGGCAGGTTTTAGCTCAGAGTTGGAACTTGCATCTAACTTCAAATATTTTTGCTCAGCCACTAGTGACTACTTGGTGTGAAACTCATTTGTGTTGTGGATGGGGCTCTTATGGAACTCACACCAGTTCCTCATGTCCTTCTTCGTATTTGTGGTGCTATTCTTCGCTTATGGATTTCATGTGTTGCCTTGGGTTGCTCCACCTTGTCTATATCCTTTAGTATATGATTTGGACGTTCCTCTTCCCTGCTTCATATTCATAGATCGAATGTATCAATTCTTCTATTTAAATTTTCACTTGATCATTACAACCTAGCGGTAAGATGCACAAAGCAAGGAGATGTCCACGAATTGCAATTATTCCTAGATGTATTTGCATAGACAACCACAATACTTGAGTATCATATGTCGCTCAAAATCCTTGATATTGATGTAACATAGTTACCAATAAAACGAGAACTATACTGATTTCTCACTTTTTAGAGGTAACAAAAAATCATCTGATCTTGAAAAGTGCTGATTTAGAATACAACTTTTCTTTTGGAGCATATTTTTGACATGTTAAATATGCTTATTTACCAAGTATGAACAAGTTTTTAAAAATATTAGTGATTTTCATGTTGATTTTGAAAAGTATTGATGCAACATAAACCACTTTTTTTAGATGGCTTATTTTTTACGCTTTAAATTTTCTATTGTATTATGTGTGGATAATTATTTTTTAAACTTAACAATTTTTGAGGTATTCTTCTTGTTCTTCTTATTCTCTAAGATATGTATTTTTAAGTGATTTTCAGGTTTTTGTTTTCCTTTTCTTTTAAAATTTTTTGTAAAGGAATATATATATATATATATATATATATATATATATATATATTTTTTATATTATTATTATTATTATTTTTATTTTTTATTTTTTTTTTTTTGCGTAGTTAAAAGAATAGGTAAATATTTTAAGGTTAGGATTTTCTATATATTTATGTATTGTTAATTAATATTTCAATGGACATCAAATAATTTCCACTAAAAAACCAATAATTTTAAATATTTGACAAAAAAACACACATTTTGAATATAGATATAATAAAAAAATAGACATTTTGAGATTTTTTAGCTAAAAAGCACATGTCAACTAAAGGATTTTTAAGGGAAAATTTTAACAATTTAAAGAAAAAAAAATTAGGAAATTTATGTCAAAAAATAATAACAATCATAGTTTTTTTGAGAAAATAAAGATTCACATAAAAAATAAAGTGAAAATAAGATAATACAAATACGAAACATATAAAAACAATAATTGAATACTTATTCTTCTCATAAAATCTCAAAGTCAAAACATTACAACTATTGAGTAGTTCTCAAAATTGACTTTGATTTGCATCAATCACTTAAATTTGATGAATAATATCACATAATCCATGCTCATCATCTTCTATAGTTTCACTATTGTCTTCTTCCATAGTATTTTGTGCTTCAGTTTGTTCATTTTCCACTTCTAATTGATCTTTGATGTATGTAAATCTCTTAAAGTATCCATTTCCAATCATTCCATCTAATGATGGTTGAGGTTCCTTTGCCATTTTTTTCTGAATTCGATTCATTAAAATCCCCTTTCCTCAAGCCAACTTCTTGCATTGCATCTCGAAGAACCTGAATAACATTAATTCTTTGCTAAATAAAACTGCATTGTAGTGACTTTTATTCAATGACAATGAAATTTCTTCCTTTTCGTAGGAAACATGCTAGTGTTATACATAATCATAAATTACAAAAGAAATAATTAAGTAAATTAGCATAAACAAATGAAAATTAATTTTTTTTTCTTGAAATTCAATTTTACATAATGAAAGCTACCCAAACTTGAGAATAAATCCAAAATCCAATCTCGCTCATTTCAACATAAATATATAAGATAGTTAATTAATGCACGTGGTTTGTAATAAATGTTAACCATCTCTCCTTTTGCACCTTTATCCTCTTACATTAGTTTTCTTACAAAAGCATCATGAACCAATACCTGACTATGAATTTTCCCATCTACTAGATTCAGAAGAATAGGCTTATAGATATCATCTGTTTTCCAACATTCAACACAAATGAACTGACAATCACTTATAATTGGTTGATCTCTGCAACTAATAAGATTTGACATTTTCCTGTAACATGAAATATTAAAATTTCAAATAACTTGAACATGAATAAATTTTGTTAACATTAACCAAAAGTACAATTTCAATGTCTTACCATGTAAGTTTGATGGTTGAGTTTTCTTTTCCCTTAAATCTTGATCATAACATTGTAAATTGTGTGTCCAAACAAAATATCACATATTTTTAAAGTGGTGAAGTTGTGACATCTTGAAATCCCATAACCACTTTATTAAAATCTCTATAACTATAAGGCTAGCTATCATAACCAATATTTGGGAAATTGAAACCACAAGGAATACCTGCAATAACTAGGGAATATTTCCTTTTAGTTATGAGTTTTGCAATGTCTTCGCAATCACATTGTATTATTTGATATTGAATAGTCTTGAGCACATTCCAAGTGAGATGATTAAGAAGAGAATCGAGTTTTACATTCTTAATATGCTTCTCTCTTAGCCTTTCTAACTTAATTTTTTCAATAAAGGTTTTTAAACTATTTGGTACTCCATTTTCATCCTTCTTTGACATATTTTATTAAAGAAACAAATATATGTATAATTAATAAAATAAAAATAGTTTACATATGAATAAAATGAATATATATATATCAGCATACCTTTTTTAATGCAAGATAAAAAACTTTTAGTGTTGCTTTAGACCTTGAATTTGCGTAGTTCTGTACAACATCATGCCAACTCTCTTCATTCAACATTTTAACCATTTGTTCTTGTATTTTCATATAAAACTTATGAATGAATAAATAAAGTAAAACATGTTAATATAATGATATACATAACAAATACTACGAACAACAATATGTTATATTTAAAAGAAAACTATAATAAAAAAAAAAAACTAAAAACAATTCAACAAAATTTCTTTGGAAGTTCTTCGCAAATTTTGTCCAAAGATAATTCACCTGACTTCACACGAGATAATATTGATTTGACAAGTCTGTGATCCTTGACTCCTTTCATTATTCTACAAGTTGTGATAGTCATATTATCTCAAAGATGCTTGATTTCAGGACATGTCCCACTATTGGTAGATATTACGGGTTTAGACTTTTAACAATTTGATTTTTTATGGCAATATTCTCACACATGAAATCTCATTAATCAATTCCCATATCTCACCAGATCTAAATGCCAAAAAAAAAAATTTATCCATACCTTTGAACATATGTAAATTTACTTTTCCGCCTTTTGAATTGATTTTTTCCTCAATTGGATAACATATATCCATGCAACATTACAATTGAAAGCTTAGATTAACATTTTCAATATCCCCACCATATTTTTTTTCAAATTCTCCTTGAATAAATCTGACCCTTTGGATGAAATTCATAGACATCCTATTCTCATTATATGTATTATGATCTCGTGCCAATAACTTTTATTTTGTATATGTTAAGCCAACATAAACAATACATTTCACTAGTTGAAAAAGTGAGTTATTAGGATATTCCTCCATCAATTGTATTCTATCCTCTGTAAAATGTCCCCCTCCAATTACATGATATTTGTATTAAAAACATGTTGACCTATCAAATGCCTCTTTGCTAGGAATTTGTATTGGATCAACAAGAACCAGATAATCAACCACATGTGCATATGGATTGTACATAATCAATGTTTTCAAGTTATGAACATGTAGTTGTTGTGGATTTCTAATTTGATATTTAAATTTTCCTTCATTTGGCTTATATAATTGGCTGACATTAAGATGAAATGTATTCCCACCATCAATTAAGTTCTTTTCGTCAACTGATTTCAAATGGAATTTTGTTTTGTTTTAATAATGACATGCTCTGAATCAACACCTAGTGTTAATATTCCCTTGCTACGTTTCAAGCTTTCACTCTAATCATCATTGGTTCCCATGGCTTTTTCAGATTTACCAAATTTTGATTTCTTCCTCATATCAGTTAACATATTTTCTTCTAAATAAGCAATCTCATCATCATCAAATGGAAGAGAGACATCCATGGGGATTTTTCATTTTGGTCCTTTATAGCTTTTCTTCTTTTCAACAGTAGTTCTAATCTCATTATCCCTAATGGTAATGTATTCTTTAGCTTAATCTTCCACATCTTCAAAGTAACATGTCTAACTTTACTGGATTGATCCACTTTAGTCATTCTTTTCTAATCCTTTGTTTGTGCTCTTCTAGTTATTTTCTTCTTTCTCCTATATTCTTTTGTCTCTATGTGGAAACAATTGATAAAATTCATAATATTTGGCTATATATAATAAATTCCCTCCAAGATAATTAAAAGACTCTTAGAAAAACCTTATCAAACAAAATATAATATTCCAATGATAAATAATTTATAAAAGTTATAATGATACTTACAATAATGCATAATACATAAATATAAATAAGCAAGCTTATAATGTTATTTGCAATGTTGATTATCATTTCTTCACACATCTTAGTGTATTCTTTAGATGTGTCATACTTAACCTTTAAGAGATGATATTTAACCCTTTCATGCATCTTGGGCAGTTTTTCAAGAACATAAATAATATATGTATTTGGCGCCAAACATATGTCTCATAATTTGTAATACCCCTCTGTTCTTTATGTTAATGTATTACTATTTTTAGACTGGACTATTGTTAGATTTGATGGTTGGAAATCCATGTTAGATTTGGAATGGATGTTAACAATAGAGTTATGTTGATGTAATAAATATATTTTTATTAATAAATAAAAAGTTGGAAATTACTTGCGAGAGAAATATTAGAGTAAGATATTCTCGACAAGATTCAGAAAGCATTATGGATGGATGATATAAAAATCAATCTTCCCGTAAATGACTTCTAAAAATCCATAGGAGGTGGTAGACAAGATTTGATATGATGGGAGAGAAATATTTATTAAATCACTTAGTTGGAGAAAGACATTAAGTATGGGTAGAATAAAGTGTTGTGGGAGAGAAAGGAAGGCTTTAAAGAAAAAGGAAAAGAACATTTTTTTCACAAAAAAAAAGCGTAGGCACGTGGGTTAGCAGACCACATGGGTTAGCAGACCGAAAAAGTGGGACATTGCTAAAATCTACTAGGGAAGACGATATATAAAATACATTATTTGGGGATCAAAGAGGTTGTTGATTACATTGGCAAGCATATATTATCTCATGGGGAACTTGTGGATTTGGTCCATGGTTAGGAGGAAAGTGTGTTTTCCCAAGTAAATTTTGGGCACCATATATGATAGACAATCTGTTTACATAAAATTTTCTTGTTTATTTATTCATGCATGTTAAAGGTTAGAACAAATGTTCACAAGTAGCACATGAGTGTGATTTAGTTCAATTGATGCTTAAGGAATTACTACACAAATATTATATTATATAATTGCTTATTTCTTTAAGAATAGGATTGAATGAGGTCACGACTTATTTTAAGAGTATATTGAAAGCTCCCTCTTAAATCCAGGAATCCTACAGAAATTTCGAGTGAAAGCTAAATCCAAATTCTTAAATGACTAAGGTAGTGGAGAGTCAATTTCCTCCATTAGATCTGAAAAGAATTAAGAGAATAGGAAATAAATAACGTGATGCCTTGAAGGAAGAGACTATCAAGTTTCACGAGGCATTGGGAGTTATTCATATGGGAGCATCTAAAAACGTAAACAAATATATATCCATAACAAGTTTATACAATCATAAAGAATTTAACATCACCTAGTTAGTGTAAATGATGGTGGAAACAAGTTATAAAGACATCATATTCAGAACCACACTCATATTTATTCATTGATGGAAATTTATAAAATCAAAAAAATATTTCCCAAACCAAACTAAACCAACTAGTCAATAAGACTGAACCTCACATAGGAATAAATAGGAAATCAATCATGAGTGGAGTGGAACTCATAGGAAGGTAAAATGTGTGCGTACTGCTATTAGTGATCCCATAAGACTTGTCCCTTAATAACTAAACACGACTCATGAGTTATAACCATTTCCTTATGCATAATCTAAATAAGTAGATGCCACAGCCCACAAATTTTAGCAATTGAAAGGAATATGGGTGGGAAACTTATCTTAGGACGTGGACTCGAACTAGACTTGACACTATCGTTGTGGGGCTAGTCAACCACACTCTATAAGTTGGGATAAGGTTGTTCAAGAAATTTGTTATTGGTTCAAGTTGTAGATAAACTACCAAAAGAAGAAACTACTAGAGTGAACATTTTTCCATCACATGCATAGGCACCGTGACTATTATTAAATTTATGTATGAAAAAAAAACCTTATCTCATATAGCAACATAACAAAAGTTACAATGTGTTGGGAAACTATCATAATAATTCTAACATTAGAGCTAATAAAATATTACAGTTAGAAATAAAAATATTTCTAAACCAAATAATAACATATATAGGTGCCACATGCTTTTCCAATTTAAAACTATATGGCTTGGCAAGCGAAACAGGTCTAAGAAGAAGCCAAGAAAAAGAGAAATATTAATATATAGCTTACAACTATACTGACCATAGGGTATGAGAGCCTTGGCCCAAACAACCACTTAACAAAGAAAATGTTCTCAAATATATTGAATATTAGAATTTGTTTTAGAGGTACACCATCGTATGAGAAGATAAAAATAAAACTCGTCTCACCGAGGAGACACCTTCAGCGTTCACAATCAGGGTAATTTAACATAAATATTCAAACACACATAATCCTTTGTTACACACATTATACAATTTAACACCTGAAACACTGAGAGAAAAGTGCCAAAACAATTACAAATGAGTACTTAATTCTAATACCAACAGTGTGGCCAAATTCCCTAGTTTCATGGCCCTATTAGAAGAGCGCCAATAGTAGGCATAAGTATGGAAGGAAGAAACTTAAATTAGCTCATTGCACCTTGATGATACCTTCAAGAATCCGAAATGTATGTCAATGGATAACATACCTATCTATGGGTAGGGAAGAGATAGAAATTGAGTGCCAAGTTTTGTATTCAATTGGAAGAAAGCCTAGAGTTAAACCAACACTCTTCTCTACCTACACCAAAGAATGTGAGCAGGCAGTGAGACTCAAAGTGTGAAGAAAACATGACCAATTTAAAAATAAAAAGTTTATAGTAAGTGACCAAGAAATCTATAGAGAAAGGATGTTGCTGGAAATTCTTCGGAAATTTAGTTATATTGTGATGGCCAAAAAATGTTACTAGTGCTTATCATAATTGTATACTGGAGGGAAGAAAAAAAAAACATAACAATAACTAAGTCTACACTAAGCATACCTTTTCCGTAGAAGTTTTTCCAACATTGCATCACAAAACCATTACTCTGAATACTTTTGCGGTAGACCCATAAGTGTGGTGAAGAGCCCAAATCAACACACTAATACTATCACTAAACTGTAAGTAGAGTAACACACAAAGAGAAGAGAAAGAAAAATGAAATTGCATGAAGGAAACTACGAAGTTACGCAAGGTAGGTTATAATTGTACAAAGGAAAGGAGGCCAAATCATCAGTACCACCATGTTTCTGATGAGTGACCTCAAACAACCTCAAGAGAAAAACAATTAACAAAACAGATATATAGAGGGACAAAGATATAACTCAGAAGCATATCAAATTAAATTATTCTCACCGGTTTCAATTAGGAACCAAGAGACAAATCTATAGGGGGTGCAACACCAAGTGAACAATCCTAGCTTTTAGAATATCAACACCTCTCATGGTAGCATTTCAAGTGTTCAAAACCAATAAACCAGCAAGAAGTTTCCCAATCGGATAAGAAATGATCTAATTCCTTTAGGATAGTGTTTTGAGAAGTCATCTCCATCGTTGTATGAGTGCGGCCAAATCATGACCGTGGATTGTAGTTAAGTACTAGAGGCCACAGGAAGAGCACATGGATATGACATAGGTTGTTGGGAATGATTTGATCATGAAAAACAAAGTATTCTACCTACTCCAACCTCATTAAATTCAATGTAAAGTTAAACGTCGATGATGGTTAGTGAATATATGATCATTAGATAAAATAAAATAAAAATATCTAGAAATCTTCTATGAGACCATTGATTAGGGTCACAACATTTACCTTCGACTCGTGTTATGTGCTATAGGGATAGGAACTCATAAATTCACATGGTTCAACCCTCATTTTTCCAGATTAGGTCATGATAAGAATGTGTTTGAGAATAATTCTCTCGTGATAATTAAGTTTGAAGTGTATCAGTTTTGGTAGAACTTATAATTCAAGCATGTTAACGATAGGAGTGATCTCAAAAAGGAAATAAAAAAATTGAAACAAGGTTCATGACATATGGTATCACAGCACTAATTTCAAGACTGAGATTAAAAGGAACAACCACATTAATGAGTAGATATGTGAAAAATTGAAATTTTGATTTAAGTATTGAGGTGCTAATGCCTATTTGTGTTGACCATAAGATACTCAAGTGAAGCAGGATACCACAAAATGATAAATGATGCTACTCCACCTATAGTAGTAAGAGAGTAAATATATGTAGATTTTTGGGAAGGAAGCACCCCATCAACAACTCAATTTTTCTATATTATTAGAGGTTTATTGCAAGAGTTTTCTCACCTAAGAAACCATAACAAATTCATTCTAAAGGCTAATGAAGAATAGGAAAGGATGATAAGGGATCTAGCTGGAAAATCTAGTCATAGAATAATAGAAACATAAGAACTAAAAAGCAAAAATATTGAGACTGAGTCTGAAAGGTCTCGAAGTGGAAATGATTCACACAAAAGTTATCAAAAAATATAGAAAAGGAAGAAGAAAGTGGAGATACAAGGAGAGCTTAGAAAAATAAAACCCCCCACATTTGATAGGGAAAAGGAGGAGGATGGAGAAGCGTGACTCCTCAGTATGACCAAGTATTTCCAAATTTATGAGTATGAGAGCGATATGAATGCCAAATTGGCCATTTATTAGATGTAAGGTGAGGCTTCCCTCTGGTGGGAATACGTCAAAATTGTGTATACATCAGAAGAAAAGAACATTTCCTTGGAGGAGTTCAAGAAATAGTTAAAGTCTTGATACCAAAATGAATGATATTATGAAGATCAAGAAAAAGAGTTCCATGAATTACGATTGGGATAGTTAACGGTGGATGATTTTGTGGATAAACTGACAAATTTACTATAGTATGTTTTGTATATTATAAAGGAGAAAGACAAGGTGCAAATATTTTTTAATTTCCTACTAGCCCCTTACAAGGAAAGGATTGAATTCGACAATCCTAAAACTAGTGATAAAGTGCTAAGGAAAGAGAGACCACATTATCAAAATTTCAAGAACAAGGGAGAAGGACCAAAACCATGGAAAAATAAGGACCAAAATAAATCTACAATGGGGACAAAAATATGGAAACCTTCTTATCTTAAATGTTTTAGAAAAATCCACCAACGGAAGAAATTTAGCGAGGGAATTCCACCCAGCGAGCACAATCTAAAAATGGGTCCAAGCCCATGGATTTGAACAATAAAAAGACAAGTGGAGTCAAAGAGAGAGAACTGTTGAAGTGTTGGGGGTGTAGGGAACACCATGTGTTCAGATATTGTCCACATAACCCCAGATCTATTCAAAATATTCAAGATGTCCATGAGGCAACAAATGTGAACTATATTTCTAGAAAAATCCCAAGAATAAGTGTAGTGCTAGTGGATAGAGAATTGGAGCATTAATCTACGATAATTGAGATTTATGGTACCATTTTAAACCAACCTGTTTCTATCTTAATTGACCAAGGGACCAGTTTAATTTACGTTAGTCCTCAGATTGAGGAAAAATGTAAAGTAACATTTGAAAAATTTAAGACTGCCTAGTTGGTACATTTAACAACAGGCAAAAAGAAGAGGGTAGCTAGCCAAGTGAAACAATGTCCCAGCCATTTAAATGGTTGTCTCACAAAAGAGAATTTAAATATACTTCCCTTAGTGTCCTATGATGTATTAATAGGCATGGACTCATTGGAAAAACATGGAGTTGTCGTAGATTGTTTAAAGAAATCAATAAGCTATGTAAGACAAGGGGGGCAATCCCAGTTAATTAAAGGCATAATGAGACTAGTATCAGTTAGAAAAATATCATCTTTGTAGATGAAAAAGTGTGCAAGGAAAGGGTTTCATTTATTTGTGGTGCATGTTGAAATCAATGAACAACAAACATAAGAACAAAAATTATATGACTTGCCTATCATTTGGGAATTTCAAGATATTTTTCTAGATGAGATCCCCAACTTACCTCCCCACAAAGATGTATATTTCTCCATTGATCTAATACCAGGTGCAACCCCATTGTCGAGAACCCCTTATAAAATTAGTATACCTGACCTACTAGAGTCGAAGATGAAATTACAAGAACTACTGGATAAAAGCTATATTAAACCTAGTGTCTCACCATTGGGGGATATGGTGTTATTTGTAAAGGAAAAATATGGAACATTTAGAATTGGCATCGATTATCGAGAATTAAAAAAGCTAACCATTAAAAATAAATACTAGATACCCCGTATTGATGATTTGTTCATCAAGTGAGAGGGGAAACCATATTCTCGAAAATTGATTTAAGGACCAGGTATCACAAACTGAGAGTGAAGGATGAAGATATTCATAAGACAAATTTTTGAACTTGATATGATCACTATGAATTTGTAGTGTTACCATTTGGCCTTACTAATGTATTGACAACATTTATGTGTTTAATGAGCAATATATTTAGTAAGTAACTTGATAATTTTGTGTTGGTATTCATAGATGACATTATGGTCTACTCCAAGAATGAAGAAGAACACAAGGGACATCTGATACTAATATTGAAAACTTAAAGAGAACGTCAATTATATGCCAATTTTAGTAAATGTGAGTTTCATAAGGACATAATACAATATTTCGGCCACGTTATTTCAAAAGAATAATTGTTTGTTGATCCTAAGAAGGTGAGGGCCATTTTGAAGTGGCGCAGAACCGAGGATGTGTCAGATATCCAATCATTTATTGGAATTATAGGATATTCCTAAGATTCATATAAGGTTCTCAAAACTAGCCTACCCTATCACATTCTTACAAAAGAAAGGAATAAAGTTTGAATGGAAAACCAAATGCTAGGAAAGCTTTAACAAAACGAAACATTTTATTATAGTGGTACCCATTTTAGAAATTGCAGACTCAAATAAAGAATTTTTTGTTTTAACATATGCATGTTTGGAGGGTTTAGGAGGAGTTTTGATGCAGGAAAATGTAGTAGTGGCTTATGTGTCTAGAAATATGAAAACACATGAAAATAATTATGCACTATATGATTTAGAGTTGGATACTATAACATATTCTTTGAAGATGTTGAGACAGTATCTATTGGGAAAAAATTCACTCTAGTAACAAATTAGATTAGCTTGCAATATTTTTTCAGACAACCAAATATTAATGCTAGACAAGCTAGGTGGATGACCTTTCTTAGTGAATTTGAATTAGATATTAGACACATAAAAGACAGAAAAAAATAGAAAATTCATTAAGTAGACAAACCCATGTTATAATGGGAGTATATGTTATCAGTGTATATACATATTTCATGGAACAGGTTAGAAACTCAATACAGGAAGATAATAAATACCTATAAATTCATCAAAAACTGTAACAAACATAAATTCTAGGTTATGCTGAAAACTCAAAAAACTTCCAAGCCTACAAGAATAGATTATATATTTCGAATCTAAGTGTTCTAAAAAAATATAATACTACATGAACATCATAAGAAATCATATGTGGGACACCCATGATATCAAAAGATGGAAATTGTGCTAAGGAAGAAGTTCTACTAGCTAGGCATGAAAAGATAAGTTACAGAATTGTTGTCTAAATGCTTAGAATGTTAGTATGTGGAGGTAGAGTACCAACATCCATCAGAGCTGTTAAAGTCACAACCCATTCCTAAATGGAAATGGGAAGTGATTTTGTTGGACTTTATTATAAGATTACCAAAAAAATGATGACAGCATGAATCCATTATGGTATTAGTAGATACACTAAGTAAGGTTGCACCATTTATACCTCTACAATATACCTATGGAATGACTTAGATTGCAAACATTTTCACGAAGGAGATTTTTGGACTACATGGAATACTAAACATGGTAGTTTCTAGGAGGGATGTTAAATTTACTTCCAAATTTTGGAAATCTCTGTTTAGGGGCATGGGAACACAACTAAATTTTAGCACTGCATATCACCCCCAAACTGATGGGCATATAGAGTGAAAGAATAAGATTTTAGAGGATATGTGAATAATGTATGTCATGGACAAACCTTCTAAATGGGAATATTTCTTACATTTAGCAGAAATTGTTTACAGCAACAGTTACCAAGCTTCAATAAAAATGAGTCCCTTCAAAGCCTTATGTGGAAGAAAATTCCACACACCTCTTAGCTGGAGTTAGCCATAGGACATGCTAATACCGAGGCAAGATTCTTTGCCAGAAATGGAACAGGTGGTGTAGAAAATTAAACAAAACATGAAAACTACAGAGGACAAATAAAAAAGTTATGTTGATAAAAAGATAACTCGGAAGCAATTTAAGGTTCGAGATCATGTATAATTAAGAGTGAAATCGATGAAAAGTAACTTAAGAACTAAAACCTATACCAAACTAGCTCCACATTTTTGTGGGCCTTTAGAAATTTCAGAAAGAGTTGAGCGAGTGGCATATTAGGTCACATTTCCCAACCATAATAAAGTACACAATGCTTTTCACTTATATTTGTTAAAAACATACGTCCATGATAATTTTCACCTAATTTATTGGAATTTGATATAGGTGGAACCAGAAGGATACTTTCTGGTAGGTCCACTTCGCATATTATATCAAAAAGAGATCTTGCTCCAAAATCGAGTTATCATTTAGGATAAAGTTCAATGGAAGCTCTTTACACCAGAGGAAGCTACTTGGGAGATATAGGGTAAAATGTGAGAGGCCTATCCAACATTGCTTCGGAAGTGAAGAAATTGGATAATGAACACCAAGGACAATGTTGAAAAAAAGGTGGGAATGATGTAACACCCCTTTGTTATTTATGTGAAAGTCTTGTTATTTTTATTCTGGACTATTTTTAGATTTGATGGTTGGAAAGCCATGTTAGATTTGGAATGGATGTGAACAATACAATTATGTTGATGTAATAAATATATTTTTATTAATAAATAAAACTTTCGAAATTACTTGCAAGAGAAACATTAGAGTAACATATTCTTGCTAAGATTCAGAAACCATTATGGGTGGATGATATCAAAATCAATCTTCCTTTAAATGAGTCCTAGAAATCCCTAGGAGGTTGTATACAAGATTTAATATGATGGGAGAGAAATATTTATTAAATCACTTAGTTGGAGAAAGGAATTAAGTATGGGTAGAATAAAACACTGTGGGAGGGAAAGGAATGCTTTAAAGAAAAAGGAAAAGCACATTTTTTGAAAAAAAAATGAAAGCCTAGATAAGTAGCTTAACAGACCCAAAAAGTGGGTCATTGCTAAAATCTGATAGGGAAGAAAATATATAAAATACATTACCTAGGAATAAAATAGGTTGTTAATTACATTGGAAAGTGTATCTCACCTCGGGGGAACTAGTGGATTCAATTCATGGTCGAGAGGAAAGTGTGTTTTTCCAAGTAAAATTTCAGCAACAGATATAGTAGACAATATATTTAAATAAAATTTTATTGTTTAATTGTCGATGCATGTTAAACATTAGAAGAAATGTCTGCAAGTAGCACATGAGTGTGATTTAGATCAATTAATGCTTAAGGGTTTACTTTATGAGTCTTATATAATTTAATTACTTATTCCTTTAAGAATAGGATTGAATGCAGTCGCCACTCATTTTGAGAGCATGATTGAAAACTCCCTCTTATGAATAGGAAGCCCACAAAATTTTGCGTTAAAGATAAATCCAATTTTTTAAAATATTAAGGTAGTGGAGTGTCGACCTGCTCCCCCAAATATGAAAATAATTAAGATAATAAGAAATAAATAACGTGGCACCTTGAATGAAGAGATGGTCAAGTCGGTCCAATGATTGGGAGTTATTAATATAGGGTGTTGTCCAAAAATGTAGACAAAGATATATTCATAACAAGCTTGTACAGTCATAAAGAATTCAACATCGCCTAGTCAATGTAAACAATGGTGGAAATAGATAACAGAGACATCACCTTTAGAACCACACTCAAATTTATTTATTGATGGAAATTTATATAATCAAAAGAAATATTTCCGAAATCAAAATAAAGCCACTAGTCGAAAAGAAATATTTCCGAAATCAAAATAAAGCCACTAGTCGATACGAAAGATGCTCACAAAGGAAGGTGCTCACATTGGAATAAATACGAAATCAATCATAAGCTACAGAGAAACTCGCAAGTAGGTAAAATATGTGCGTACTGATACCAGTTATGCTAGAAGCCTTGTGCCTTAATAACTAAATACGACTCATGAGTTATAATCATTTCCTTATGAAAAATCTAAATAAGTAGATACTACAACCCATATATTTTACAAATTGAAAGGAATATAGGTGGGGAACCAATCTTATGTTGAGATTTTCTGTTCTATTAAATTTGGGAAAAATCTCATGTATGTGACAACAATAGGATTAGTTGCTATATTAGCTCCAGTATTTTTTGAGGAGTTAATGCATCGTATATTTGTTGTGAGGGAATTTATGATTCAGTTTTATGCTCCAGCTATATCGAAATGTAATCCCGTAGAGGATTGTAAGGAGTGTATGTAGAATGTATAGAGAAAATAGGGAGAGCTGAGATCATGTGTGGAGATTCAAATTCTATTGTAATCTCCTTTGAATAATAAGATTGCCGATGCCTCTGTTCTGGTGGACGTAGCCTAGATTGGTTAGGTGAACCACGTTAAATCTCTGTGTTATGGTTTTGTCTTATTTTGTTTGTGCTGTGTATGTTTATTTTTATTTCAGCTGCACTTTGTTTAGTCTAACAAGTGGTATCAGAGCGGTGCAGCAGAGCGTGGAGGACCCATACCCTACAAGTCTTTAGTTGTGGAGCTGGTGCATGTGACAGATCGGCTGAAGGTGGAGTTCCGATGGTTGGCGCGGTTTCGGAAGAGACAGTCGCGCCAATTTCTGGCAGTGAACTGGTTGGCGCAGTTTATTTTGGAACAGAAGCACCAATTGGCTTGGATCTGAGTCTGATACTCGCGCCAAAGCTCCAATACATTGATTGGTGCGGAATCGATGGGTTTAAGTGCGCCAATATTTCATCACTTATACGGTTTTTGCTCTAGCATGGTTGATCTGCAGTCAGAGGAGCACCAAGCAGTGGATTGTGTTTTAGGCGCAAGTTTTTCGTTGTCAAGGAGCGCCCAACAATTTTTCCCTCTAGTAAACCTACAATTTTTTGTTTTTTGTTTTTTTAAATTGTGAGTACACAATACGACAGAGGCAGTTTTTTAATTTGGAATTGGAGATTGTTTGTGTGATACAACATGGCAAAAACTCAAAGTGCTCATTTTGAGATCGAGAAGTTCAATGGCAAAAATAACTTCAAGATCAAGAAAGTGAAGATGCACGATCTGTTTTTGCAACAAGGCGTGGTGAAGGCGTTGTTGGGAAAATCCAAATAGCCTTACACCATGACAGATGACGAATGGAATGAGTTGGATGGAAGAGCTCTGAGTGGTATTCGATTGTGTCTGGCGGATGATGTTTTGTTTAACATCGTGTCAGAGAAAACTGCTACTGGTTTGTGGACAAAGCTGGAGAAGCTGTACATGACAAAATCCTTGACCAATAGGATTCTTCTGAAGCGACAATTGTACAGTCTGCGCATGAAGGAAGGTACATCTATTACTGATCATTTGAATGTCTTTAATACTCTCATGGTGCAGTTAGAAAGTATAGAAGTAGAATTTGAATCAAAAGATAAAGCTATAACTTTATTGTGCTCGTTGCCCAATTCATGGGATCATTTTGTTACTTCTATAACTCTAAGCATATTAGAAACCCTTGAATTCGATGATGTTGTTGGAGCTTTGTTGTCCGAAGAGACAAGGAAGAGGTCGAATTCTGAAACCTCTACATCAGAAGCAATGATGGCTAGAGGTCATTCTAGAGAAAGATGCTCTCGTAAGGACAGCGACTCACGTTCAAAATCGAAAGGGAAGAAGAGTAAGGCAAAGTGTTGGTTTTATGGCAAATTGGGGCATTTGAAGAAGGACTGTTGGAAGAGACAGCAAGCATCTAAAGAGGACTCTTCAACAGCGAAGCAAGAAGCAAACATGACAAATACAGGTTCGGCATCCAAGACAGGTATGAGTGATGAAGTATTATCAGTTGATTTGTCTAGTCATGATCAACATTGGCTGTTAGATTCTGGTGCATCAAATCACATGTGTATTCATAGGGAATGGTTTAAAACTTATAAACCAATCAATGATGGAGTAGTTTACATGGGAAATGATGTCACATGCAACATTGTGGGAATTGGAACTATACAACTCAAAATGTTTGATGGGACAAATAAAATTTTAACTGATGTAAGACATGTACCTGAATTAAGGAAAAACCTAATTTCATTAGGAGTACTAGACACAAATGGATATAAAACCTTTGTTCAAGGTGGAGTAATGAAAATTTATAAAGGAATTTTACTAGTAATGAAAGCAAAGAGAGTTGGAAATCTTTTTCAGTTAGAAGGAAGAACAAAGTCAGATCATGTTTCTATAGTGTCTGAAAATGACAGTAGTTCTATTCGTTTATGGCATCAAAGGTTGGGCGATATGAGCGAAAGAGGTTTAAAGATTTTATCTGATCACAAGTTACTTTCTAGTCTAAAGTCTGTTAAGTTAGATTTCTGCAAACATTGTCTGTTTGGGAAACAAAGCAAACTGAAGTTTCAAACTGGAAAACATACTAGTAAGGGAATCCTTGATTATATCCATTCTGATGTTTGGGGTCCATCTCCTACAACCTCATATGGAGGTTCATCATATTTTGTATCTTTTATTGATGATTTCTCTAGAAAGGTGTGGGTCTACATTTTAAAGAAGAAATCTGATGTGTTTACAGTTTTCAAACAATTTAGAGAATTAGTTGAAAACATCACTAGAAGAACTATTAAATGTTTAAGAACTGAAAATGGTGGTGAGTTTACTTCAAAGGAATTTGATAATTATTGCAAGGAAGCTGGGATCGAGAGACATAAAACCACTATGTATACTCCTCAGCAAAATGGAGTTGCTGAATGCATGAACAAGACTCTTTTAGAGAGAGCAAGAAGTATGTTGAGTAACGCCAATTTGCAGAAGGAATTGTGGACAGAAGCAGTCGCTACAGCTTGCTATCTGATAAATCGATTACCATAAACTGCAATAGGATGCAAAATTCCTCAAGAGGTATGGAAAGGTCAGCCTTGTGATTATTCTAAACTGAAAGTTTTTGGTTGTGATGCATATGCTCTAGTTCCAAAATATCAGCGTTCTAAATTAGATCCTAAGTAAAAAAGGTATATCTTTGTTGGATATGGTGATGGGACTAAGGGATACAGGTTGTGGGATCCTACTACTCACAAGATCATCATTAACATAGATGTTAAATTTAATGAATACTCACCTGAAAATTCAGATGTAGATGATAAAGGGAAACAGGATAATGTATCTAAGCTTCAACACATTCAATTTGAAACCACTCCAAATATTGATGATGATCAAGATGAACATGGTTCAGATGTACGTCATGAACAAGTTTCAGATGCAGGTCATGAACAAGTTTTAGATGTAGATCATGAACATGATTCAGATGTTGATCATGAAGAAGTTCCTACAGATACTAATCATCTAATTGTGGAAGTACCAGAAACATCTTTGAGGAGGTCCACGAGAATTAAACGTCCTCCTAGAAGGTATGATGATTATGTTACTTCAGTTGCCTTAACCGCTAACGATGATGAACCTTTGTGTTATCACGAAGCTGTAGAAGGTTCAAAAAGTGAAAAGTGGAAAGAAGCTATGAAGGACAAAATGATGGCATTACACAAGAATGACACATGGGATCTGGTAGAACTTCCTAAAGACAGAAAAACTGTTTGATGTAAATGGGTCTACAAATTGAAAAGGGGTGTTGATGGTTCAAAGGACAGGTATAAAGCAAGGCTGGTCGCAAAAGGTTTTTCTCAAAAAGCAGGCATTGATTTTCATGAGATTTTTTCACGAGTTATTTCAATTCAAATGGTATTAGCATTAGTGTCTTTGCTTGATTTAGAATTACAACAACTAGATGTTAAAACTACTTTTTTACATGGAGATTTAGATGAGGAAATTTACATGGAATAACCAGAAGGGTTTGTTCAAGATCGCAACAAGAAATTTGTTTGCAGGCTCAAGAAATCATTGTATGGTCTGAAGAAATCGCCTTGACAATAGTACAAGAAGTTTGATTCTTTCATGTTGAGTCAAAATTATATAAGAAGTGAATATGATCATTGTGTTTACTTTAAGAAATTAAGTAATGACATGTTCATTATCTTAGTGTTGTATGTTGACGATATGCTTTTAGCAAGCAAAAGCATAACAGAGATCAACAGGTTAAAGTCTCAGATGGCTAGGACATTCGATATGAAAGATCTAGGAGCAGCAAGACAAATTTTGGGCATGGAGATTTTCATAGATAGGAGCAATGGTAAGTTGTGGCTATCACAACAGAAGTATATTGAGAAAATACTCTTGAGGTTTGATATGAACAATGTGAAGCTTGTTTCAGTCCCTTTAGCTTCTCATTTTAAGCTTTCTTCAAGTTTATGTCCTAGTACAAATGAAGAAAAGGAATATATGTCTCGAATTCCATATGCCAATGTAGTAGTTTGTTTAATGTATGCGATGTTTTGAACTCAACCAAATATTTCACATGCGGTTGGGGTTGTCAGCAGGTATATGGAAAATCCAGGAAAAGAACACTGGTTAGCAGTGAAATGGGTGCTTCGGTATTTGAGAGGCACAAGTGATTATTGTATCACTTATAACAGAAGTAGTGAATTTGTTTACGGTTATGTTGATTCCGATTTTGCGGGTGATTTGGATAAGAGAAGGTCAACTTCAGGGTATGTCTTTACTCTTGCAGGTGGAGCTATTAGCTGGATGTCAAAGCTACAGAATATTGTTGCTTTATCCACTACTGAAGCAGAATACATAGTTGCTTCGCATGCTTGCAAAGAAGCGGTTTGGTTGAAAGGTTTGATTGGTGAGTTTGGTAGGTTACAGGACAACATCAATTTTTTTTGTGATAGTCAAAGTGCAATTCATTTGGCTAAAAATCCAACCTATCATAGTAAATCAAAGCATATACCTATCAAATACCATTTTGTAAGACAGGTTATCACTGAAAGGGGTGTTTCTCTTGAAAAGGTGCATACGAAGGAAAACTGTGCAGACGTGTTCACGAAACCAGTTTTGTTAGAGAAACTACGTTAGTGTCTCGCTTCTCCTGGCTTGCAGAAAAGATAAAAATAATAAATGAACAGGGCATCAGGCTAATTGTTGTCAAGGTGGAGATTGTTGAGATTTTCTGTTTTATTAAATTTGGGAAAAATCTCATGTATGTGACAACAATAGGATTAGTTGCTATATTAGATCTAGTATTTTTTGAGGAGGAGTTAATGCATCCTATATTTGTTGTGAGGGAATTTATGATCAGTTTTATGCTCCAGCTATATAGAAATGTAATCCCGTAGAGGATTGTAAGGAGTGTATGTAGAATGTATAGAGAAAATAGGGAGAGCTAAGAGCATGTGTGGAGAGTCAAATTCTGTTGTAATCTCCTTTGAATAATAAGATTGCTGATGCCTCTGTTCTGGTGGAGGTAGACCAGATTGGTTGGGTGAACCATGTTAAATCTCTGTGTTATGGTTTTGTCTTATTTTGTTTGTGTTGTGTATGTTTATTTTTATTTCAATTGTGCTTTGTTTAGTCTAACATCTTAGAGCATGGAATCAAACCAAACTTGACACTATCACCATGGGGCTGGTCAATGATGGTCTAGAAGTCAAGATAAGGTTTTTCATGAACTTTATTATTTGTTCAATCTGTAGATAAACTACCAAATGTAGAAATTGCTAAAGACAACATTTTTCTAGCATGGCCATAGACACAATGAGTATTAATAAATTAAAGTACAAAAAAAAACCTTAACTGTTATAGAAACACAGGAAAAGTTACAATCCATCGCCAAACGTTTATAATAATTCTAAACTTGGAGCTAATCTAATATTATAGTTCGAAATAACAATATTTACGAGCAAAATAATAACATATACATGCGTCACATGCATTTCAAAAATAAAACTATACGGTTGGGAGAGAAAAATGTGTCTACGAAGAAGCCAAGAAAAAGAGAAAGATTAATATATAGTTTAGAACTATACCAAACATAGGGTATGAGATCTTTGGCCCAAAAAATCACTTATCAAAAAAAATGTTTTCAAATGTATAGAAAATTTGCATTTATTTCAGAGCTACAACTTAGTAGTAGAATAGAAAAACAAAACCCCTGTCAGCGGAGATACACTAGCAGGATTCATAGCAAGGGTAACTTAACATAAATATTCAGAGATGCATAGTCCTCTGTTACACACATTATACAATTTAACATCTAGAATATTGAGAGAAAAGTACCATAACATTTACAAATTTACGCTTAATTCTAATATCAACTATGCATTCAAATTCCCTAATTTCATGGCCCTATTACAATAAGGCCAATAATAGACATTAGTATGAAAGGAAGCAACAAAAATTAGTTCATTGAGCTTTAATGAAACGTTCAAGAAGCCAAATGGTGTGTAAATGGATAAACGACTAGCATGCAGGCAGGGAAGAGTTAGAATTAGAGTGCCAAGCTCTATATTCTCTTGGAAGAAAACTTGGAGTTCAACCAACAGTGATGTCTACTTGCATCAAGTAATGTGAGCTGGCTATGAGAATGAAAGTATGAAGGAAAACTGTGACCAATTTAAAAAAAAAATGTTTATACGTAATGAGAAAGATACCTATAGAGAAAGGACGCTATCGAAAAACCTTTTTCTCCTGCACATTTCTTAGCAAATTTAGTTATACAATGATGGACAACAAATGCTACTAGTGCTTATCATAATCATATTCTTGAGGGAAGAAAAAGAAAACAAAAAAGGATTACCTGCATCTACGCTGAGAAAATCTTTTCCCAAGAAGTCTTTCCAGCCTTGCATCACAAATCCATTAACCCGAAGATTTCTGCGGTAAACCCACAAGAGTGGTCAAGAGCCTAAATCCGCATAGTGATACTATCACTAAGCCGTAAGTAGAGTAACACATAGAGAAGAGAAAGAAAATCAAAGTTACATGGAGGAAACTGCGAAGGTACACAATGTAGGTTATAGTTTTATAAATGAGAGGAGGCCAAATCGTCAACACTACCATGCGTCTGATGAGTTACCTGACAAACCTTGAAGAGAAAACTAATTAACAACACTTATATATAGAGGGAAAAATATATAACTGAGAAGCGTACCAGTGTAAATTATCCTCAACAATGTTAATTAGTAATGAAGAGATAAATATGTAGAGGCCACAACACCGAGTGGAAAAGCCCAACTTCTAGAATATTAGCTCCTCTCATGGCAGTGTTTCAAGTTTTCAACACCACTAAATCATCGAGCATGTTCCAAATGCGATGGGAATTGATCTGATTCCTTTAGGTTACAGTTTTGAGAGGTCATCTCCATCGTTGGATGAGTGTGGCCAAATTCAGATTGAGGATTGAAGTTAGGTATTGGAGGCCATGTGATAAGCACATCGATCTAGCATATGTGTCCGGGTGTAATTCGCTCATGAAAACCCAATTATACCACCTACCTCGACCTCATTAAATTTGAGGTAAAGACCAATGTTGATAATGCTTATTAGGTATACGATCATTGGATATAAAGAGAAAATATGTAACAAATATTCTATGAGACCGTTGATTAGGGTCACAACATTTACCTTTGACTCTTGTTATGCACTATAGGGTTAGGAACTCATAAATTAAGAAGGCTTGACCCTTATTTTTCTAAAGTAAGTCATGGTAAGAATACATATGAGAATACCTATCTTTTGATGATTATGTTTGATGTGTACCAATTTTGGTTGGAACTATAACTTAAGTATGTTAACGATAGGAAAGATCTCTAAAACAAACAAAAAAAAATACTTGTGAAACAAGGTTCGTGACATATTTTTCCCATCACCTCATAATTTTCAACAGCGTTAATCATAGCAAAATATAAATATATATGTACACCTACATTTCTTTCTCTATCTTTAACTTTCCATGTAAATTTTGTTTGATTTATTTCTCGTGCATTATTCTATTCTGAAATAATCTTCAATGCATTTGGGGGGCAAATTGTTGACTTTTAACATGTGTTTTATTTTCGTTTCATTCAAAAATATTCATATAGGGTCAAAATACAACTTTAAATGTTGTAATTGCTACCCTTATTCCAGAAACATTCATAGAGACCTTCTTTGATGCCATCCTCCTAATATATATATATATATATATATATATATATATATATATATATATATACACAGGATAATTAAAAATAAAATTAAAAGTAATTAAATTTTATTTTTAAAATGCAAATTAGGAAAAAAACAATAAACTATTTTAAAACTATTTTTTTTTTAAATTAAGAAAAATTGTGCCCAAGGAGGTGCACCCGTGGCTTTTCAACCCTCCACCTACCTAGGGACCCAAAGGTCACAAGAAGGCCCACCCGGTGAAATTCTTCTAATTATATATATATATATATATATCATGTATCTTAGAGGAACGTATCTTAGAGGATAGCCTGCCTAAAATGTATATACTAGTAAATATTTTGGGTTTTACAACCTGTCCTCCTTGTGGTAAACCAATCACCTCACGGGGGGATTTGAACGAGGTTTTGACTTATTTCGAGAATTTCATATATTTCAAATTAATAAATTGATGAAAAAAAAAAAATTCAAAAAAAAAAAATTAACATTAGTTTTTCCTTTTCAAAGCCCTAAAAATATGATTTTTCTTACTTTTTCTCCTAAAAATCCTACAAATTTGATTTTATTTTTTATTTTTCCCTACAAAAATATAACATGTTTGATTTTTTATGCGGTTTTCCCCCTAAAATATGATATTAAAAAAAAACTTTAGATTTTGAGCAAAAAAAAAAAAGAATAAAACAATATATTATCCCCAAATTGCTCTTTAAATGGTCAAAATAGAAGGAAAGATAACCTTCAAAATAGGAAAATCTCTCGTTGAATGTCTTCTCAATGGAAATGTATCTCCTTTGCAAAATCGCTCCAAGATTTTTAACGAAAGCTCCATAAGATTTGATGTGATGTAAAGAATATAAACAATGAACTATATTATATAGCGAAAATTGTGGGATTACTTTAACTTTTCTTAAATGTGGGATTAAAATTAAAATTAAGAAAAAATAATATATACTTAATATTATAGGTTTAGATTAACTTTTTTGAAATTTGGGATAAAAATAAATTATAAGCTATAAAAATCAACTTAATTACCTAGTTAATGTGAAATGATTTAAGTAAAAGATTTATTTTAATTTCGAAGGAATGCAATAAAGGAATATTTGAGTGGAAAATTTGAATAGAAAGTAGGGTCAAAAATTTTAGTAGAATGTTTTCAAATAAATTTTGGAGGGAAATATTTCAAATGAAATTTTTGAAGGGAAAAGTTTTGGCCAAATTTTTTGGAGAGAAATTTTGGAGGGAAATTTTCATTCTCTCAGCTATAAATTGTTATCATGAGAGAGTTCATTTGTATCATTCAACATCGTCTATTTGAAGGTCATGCATTCTTCTAATAGTGAAGTTTCCATTTCTAGAGGATCAACATGTTCCTCACGTAAAAAAAATATTCATATTAATGAATATAACAGGAATTCTTTCACTATGAATACAGTGTCAATTTTTCTACTTGGTCATAATCCTAAGGATTATGTGAGCACCATTGATGAAGGGAAGGATGAATAATTTCCTATAAATAGAGAGTTAAATTTTCACTCAGTCTTAATCCTAAGGATTATGAGAGAACGCTGACGAAGACAAATATGAAGAATTTCCATTAAATAGATAGTCAAATTTTCCACTTTGTCAAATCCTAAGGATTATGAGAGAATCATTGACGAAGGGGAGCATGAAAAATTTCTAGTAAATAGATAGTCAAATTTTCCACTTAGTCCTAATACTAAGGATTATGAGAGCACCACCGAGGTAGGGGAGGGGGAGGATGAATAATTTCTAATAAATAGAGAGTAAAATTTTCCACGTAGTCCTAATCCTAAGGATTATGAGAACACTACTGATGAAGGGGAAGATGAAGAATTTTTTGCAAATGATAATTTTACTATGAATATAGATACAAATTTTCCTCTTAGTCCTAATCTTAAGGTGTATGAGAGAACCACTCGCAAATGGGAGGATGAAGAATTTCCTCCAATTGATAATTTTAGAGGCACATATGTGAATAATGCAGTATCTCTAAGTCATGATTTCAATGGTGCTTCTGGTGATGATGAATTTCCTCCAAGTGAGGATTTCAAAAACAAATATGAGGTTGGTGAAGGATTTCCTCCAAGTGAAATCATAAACGATGATGATGAAATTCCTTTAAGTGAGGATTTTGAAATCACAAATGAAGATGGTGAAGAATTTCATCTGAGTTAGGATTCAAAAGTACAACTAATGGTAGTAAATAATTTCCTTCAAGTGCGGATGTTAATGAATATTTTCCAAGAAATAATGGTGATGAGTTTCTTAACTATATTCAAAATGCTCATAGTGAAGATAATATTCCTCATAACGATGATGAAAATGCTTATAGAGAGTATAATGCAATGATGGAGACGTTCGAATCAATATTGTATCTAAGAGTAGGAGTCTATTTTCTCATATCAATCCAAGATATTCGAGGTATACAAGGGATAGGACCAAATATTTCAGAAGAAGAAGTTCTATCACTAGTATGATTTCAAGTGAATGTTATCAAAAGGGTTGCTTGAAATATATGGGTTTTAAGTTTGCGTTAGAGAAAAGGAAGAGATATTTGTGAATGAATAAAAGCATGCAAAATTCATATTTAGTGGGTTGCATGCAATGTACATTCAAAGCTTATGATTATCATATTGGGAATTTATTTCTATGTAGAAAGGCTTTCAAAATGTTTCATTCAATTTATAATTTTCACCTATCAAAAAATCCATGCAATATTGGAAAAATATCCCACATTTTATTTAGACGTATGCCATAGACGAGAGGTTGGGTCATTAAAAAATACTGCAATGTCATGGATGCAAGACTTCTTTTCAAATCATGGAGAGTGTATGCTAAATAAAGAAATAATACATAGTCCAAATAATTTCTCAACATGAGAAATCTACATCTTATACAAATAATATGTAGAAGGTGGTAAAGGAGATGCTAATTTTATTACATATTTAAATTTTAAGAGGGTATGGAAGAAAAAATTCAACAATGTCTGTATTCCTAAGAACATAAGGATGGGAGTTTAAAATACATGTACTTCTCTTAAATAAAAAATGGATAAATGTCAAGCTACAGAAAGAGGTATGCATTCATAACACTATTTTTAAAAAATGGATAGTTATCGACTATGAAAATATATTTATTAAAATGTTTCTTTTATGTTATGTGCAGATTCCATTGCGAAATCACTTCAAGATAATCATGATCAACACACAAGTGAAAGGGAAAAATTGTATAGATGTCAAAAGAAATGTTATGGTAATCCAAATAAATATTTGGGTGGGATCATTGATGTGATAGACCAGAAGAAAACACTTCTACCACATTTTGTTTGCACATCGTAAAATTTACAAGAGGAAATTTTTTTTCAGTTTCCTTTGGTCAATTGTATGGTCATTAATTGGAAAATATTTCCATGGGTTTAATTCACAGTTTCAAATATTCATGATGAAAATATGACAGTAACCATAATTCATGATGTTCTTTCTCATTGGTCTGGCAATCTTCCTGAAGTTTTATATCTGCACTTAGGCAATAGTATCCATGAAAATACAAGTTAAATTGTTTTTGGATATCTAAACATGCTTGTTGAATTGAGAATTCTTCAAAAGATAAACATTGGTTTCCTTCTTGTTCGGCACACTCATGACCATATTGATTAGATGTTCATACGTTTTTCAGTAACATTAAGGAGGAAGGATGTTGGGAGCCTACCATCATTAATTGAATGTATTAATAAATCTTACATTATAGATCTTATTTTTCATGTGTTGGAAGAAACTATTGACATGTGAAGGCTTATTTTGGGATCGTGTGGTGAGGATAAATGCATTATAAAACGTAATTGCATTATCTTCCAATGTCAATTTTGTATAAAAAAATTGAGGGGAAAACACTTATATGGGGCAAGAAGTATTCAACTACTATATAATAGGGGTTGTCATAGGGTTTAGCATTTTTGAAGTTCATTCCAAATCATCCAATATTTTCATCAAATATATTTCTATTACAATCAGTTTTTGAAATCCATAGTGCACAAAGGAATAAGAGAGATCTAAATTATTATGAATTCTTGGAAGAAATTAAAAAATCTACTAGAGATACATATGAGGACTCTGATATTCCTGATTCATTTTTGTGGGATTTTCTTTTAAATAATCAAAGTGATATCATTTCATGATAAAGAAATGAAGATATACTTTTGATGACTCTATTTTTTTGGCCACAAAATATGTCAAATGAACACGAGCAAAGAAACATTGTTTAATAACAACAATCTCAAGGTATTAATAATTCTCCATGAGTAGAGGAAAGATAAATGTATATTTGTTCTAGAAGATCGCGTGCACAACATGAATTCATGGAAGGCCTTTACAGTGGTTCTGTGATGGATACTAAGGAGGGTTTCATAATCACAATGTTAACTGATGGATATCCACATGGCTATCCTTCTAGGTTGCCAAGGTTATAAAGTTCATTAAAGAAAATGAAGATGTTACTGGTGCTGAAGTACATTCATATGGCATAGATACATACCCATTCAAAGGTGTGTATAAGTCAAAGATGGTATTTGATAAACGCATTGGAAGATAGAGAAAAAGAAAGGGTACAAATATAAATCATTGCTGCATAGACCTCTTAAAATTGGAGGATGTTGACATACTTGTTTATGACTTCAATTTTATAAAGAGAGGAAATATTTTATTTACGACCATAGAGATTATGAAGAGTTTTCTACCAAAAGAGCCAATGTTAAGATGGGACTTTGTTGAACCCAGTCATAGATCTAGAATATTTTTGAAACATGAACTGGTGGGAATACATGTTGACTTATATGGGGCATTAGTTGATGAAAGAGAAGAATATGGGTCATCTTCATCTACATGTAGTCATTCATCTAAATATGTTGTATATTATTATGGTCCGGAAGAACCTATGAGTGATTTTGAATAATTTTTTAAAACATTTTATGTAAATTATGTTTGCATGTAACCTGAATAAATATTTTAACTTCCATATGATCTTACATGAATTTATGAGTCATTTCTATGCGTGTTGGATTATATGTTTTAATTATGAAGAATTCATTTGTTTATAATATTCACAATGCTAAAATAACTTAGAGAAATAATTTATGTTTCATTTAATCTACCAATATTGGTATTTTGATTAAAAGTAAAAAAAAATTAGAAATTAATATTGAATTTTTAAATGTTACAATGTTATTGGCATTATATTTTTTATTATTATCATTTGATATACTATCTTGAAAAAAAAGTCGCAATTTTAATACCTCATTAAAAGGGGATACTACATATTGATGGTTAGTTTTTATGTTTTTGTTGCAATGGGATAAGTTGTCTTAGGCTAAGATTTGAAAAGAGATATACTTTTAGCCTTTAAAAATAAAAATTACTCTCAGAATAATGACTCTTTCATTTAGGTTTTCATTTTTAAAGTTGTTTTATTCATATAATTTATCCATAATGTCATGGTTGATATATGTTGAAAATTAAGGTTTTTAATTCCATGGTTGAAAAATTGTCAAAATTTTACGATTTTTCTGAGTTATGTCATTCTATCTTTTGTCATATAGTTGAAAAAAAAACAATTTGAGGGTTTTTTAGAGTCATGATATTTTATGTTTAATGACATGGATGAAAATTGTTTGAGTTTTAATTGTTTTTAGAGACACAATATTTTATCTTTAACATCAAGCTCGAACTTTTTTGGAATTTTAAGGTTTCTCAAAGTCGTGATAATTTATCTTTAACAACATTGCTAAAAAATGTTGAAATTGCAACCCAAAGAAAAAATTGTTCTAACATCAACACTTTTCATTTTCATGGTGTTCTTCTCATCTCTTTTTGCACAAAGAAATTTGGTTTTTATTTTTTTTTCAAATATTTTAAAAATTTACCCTAAAAAAGCATCATTCCACTAAACACACTTTCCATTTTTGGGTTGTTTTTTCATTTTTTTGGGGGTTTGCTAGTTGGAGTTCTCATTTTGAGGTAATGGTTCTTGTATTATTGGTAACATTGTTAACTTTGTGTGTAGGGTATGGAAAATGTTTTTGAACTCTCATACATCTTGGTCCCTTTCCTGCCATAGTGTGGTACACTTTATATACTTATCTCCATAGATCCCAATTTTTCCTTGAAAACATCCTGAAAATATGTCCAAGAGGGTGAGTTTGAAAATAGTGATGGTTGTCCTTGTCCCTCTTATCATAGTAATTTTCCCACTAGTGCTTAACATGGGGGGAAGGTTGAAGAAGTGCAAAAGTAATATTTTCCTTATCGAAAAATTTATGGAGTAAAAATATCCTTTTAACATATTTAACCATTTATCTAGGGAATCTCCATCTATCTAGCCTTCAAATATAGGAATGTCAAAGTTGATTGTAGCTTAAAGGGGGAAATTCCTCTTAAGTGACATGAAGATTGTTCGCCCACCAACACCTGCCAAATGGCCTTGGAAAATTGTCCATCATCTCATTCCTTTGTCACTCAAGGGAATTTTTGAGAAACATTTTAAAAGAATATCCTGCTCCCTCGTCCTTCTTTCCTTCATCTATGGCATATCATCATGGTTGGCAAGGATGGTTTTGAAAGGGTTCAACAAGTTCAAGTCCCAACACCTTACACCCTGACCTCGTTGGGGACATGGAAAGATAAATAGAGATAGAGCATGCCTCTCTAATACCACTGATATGGGTTTATGAAGAAACAAAATAAAATATAGATTTAAACAAAATCAAAGAGATACAATGAAACAAAACTCAATGAATAAATAACAACTGCTATTTTTTTTTACATGCAGAAAAGAAAAAAACTAGCTTGGGCAATGGTAGCTTATCTCTAAGAAGAGATGTGGTGGCTACGTGACTTCTAAAGTAAGTTAATTTAAGGATCTTGAGCCTTTTTTTTCATGAATAAACAATGAGAACCTTAAAAATCCAAAAACCTAACCCTAGGAAGTGAAGCAACAAAATTTTGTAGGCCCGATAAGGTTAGTTGCAATGTTAACTTTACAAGGTTGTGACTATGACATCTGATCTTCGTTTAGCGCGCATAATAGATTGTTATAAAGGTATATCCAAGGAAAATAATTCTTTACCACTTTTTGGATTTCATTGTTTCCCATTTTGCTTGCTCCCCCAAAAAGCTTTGTTTAGGTCCTCAAAATTACTTTAGACGTTTAAGAATCAAAAAACTGCTAAAAATATAATGTATGCTGGAAAATAAGAAACCAAAAGGAAATAGTGTTGGGGTTTCAAGGAGAATAGGTGGGTTTCCACCAATATCCACATAGATAAGTCCTCCCCCCTTAGGAATAAATTGTCCCCATTGTGTTGATTTCATCCATGAGATGGTGAAACTTGTGCTAAAATTGGTTCTTGCTGAGCCACTTGCTTTGTTCTTGGAGTTAGTTAGCTTTGACAATTAGATAAAGTTGGATCCTCTATTGGTGATTGTTTTTAACCTATATGTCTATGGTTTGATTATATGTGGCTTGTATAGTGCAATCTTGATTGAGCTCAATTGGTTTCAATTGCTTAGTAATGTGTGATGTATCCAACAATGGTTGAAAGTGTGGTTGAAGCTAGTCCACATTGAATATGGGGTGCAGGACAAGGAATGGAGGGATGCTTGGCTCAAAATCATTATCACCCATGGCCTTGTTGATGGTGTAGGGCCTATATTGAAGTGGTTGAAGCTTTGAATGTGATCTGGAAAGACGTTCCTTCTGTAGATGCAACGATACCTTGTCACCCACTTGAAAAGTATGTGGCACTTGATGATGATAATGAATTTGCTTCTACTTGGCATTGGATTTATCGATGATATCATGAAAATGTTGGCAAATGTGTTGGAAGTGTTAAATAACTTGATGAATTTGTCAGCTTCAGATTGAACATGTGTAAGTTTTTTCGTGTAGTAATAAGATTCATTGTAACATGAATGGAGCATAATTGCTTAAATCCCAGGCCCACATGAAATGTGTTGTGGATAGTCAATTTATAGAGAGCTCTGTTATAGCTATATTGTACAAAGGGAAGAATCTCATCCCATGTTCATCGATTCTTAGAGTTGTACATGTGTAGTATGAGCATTTTCATCCTAATGACAACTTGTATTGCCACTAATTTGAGGATTCCATGCAGTCCACTTGGTGAGATTCATGTCCAATAATGACAAGAGGCTTGTCTATAATGCGCTCAAGAACTTACTATCTAGATCTGATATAAAAAAAATTGGAATCCTAAAATGTACCCATAATCGTTCAGAGAAGCGTTTGGAAATGTATAATGTTGTGATACTCTTCATGCAAGAAACCCATATAACCATCTTAGAAAATCTATTGATTACCACAAATAAATAGTTGTTACCATACTTGGTAGAAGTAAGGCCAGATATATTCAATGGAGATGGATTCCCAAGGATGACTAGTAGTAGGCGTAGGTGTGTACATGCCTTGGTTCTTAACGGTTGGCTAGGTGATGGCATAAAAAGTGTAGGATCTGATATATTTTCCAACATCCTATCAAAATCTTGGAAAATAAAAATACTTTTGTAGTGCTGCAATGGTTTTCACCACACCAAAGTTACTTGCGACCTGACTATACTGTGCCTCCCAAATAATCTTGGAACGCTCACATGATGGGACACAAATGTGCCCCAGATAGCATAACAATGCTTTTTGGAGGTGAAACTCTTGTAATTTCTTGTCATCCATCAATATCTGATATGTGGTGGCTAATTGTTTATCATTTTTGTATAGTTATGGCCATCTAGAAGTATCATACCCATAAGAGTTGAGAATGGTGGTCAGTGCCATAACTGGGGGTTGACTAAGGCAACTTTCAATGTTATTGATTCTTCCCCTCTTATATTTAATGTTAAAATGGAAATTTTGCATATATTTGGACCATTTCTAATGGTGATCATGTTTCCCCTACCTTGTAGCTCTACACCTCTTTTGAAAAATTGTACTTTTTGTCAACTCTACTTGAGCATATGATGCCAAATCATCCACAGAAAGTAACACTTGTTTCTTTTCCTTATCTACCATGCAAGGCTCATATAGTTTTATATTTCTACATTCAGAACTGAGTAAATGTGAATATATGGTGGTAAATTGAATTTATACACATTATCACCCACCTTTTCGAGTATCTCCAAGGGACCATACCTCAGAGCTCTAATTTTATTACTATGCCCATATATCCTCTCCTCATTCAACTACAACCATAGTATGTGTCCCTCCTTGAATGATTTATCTCTTCTATGTTGATCATTCATTCCCTTATATTTCTTCACTATCTTTAGCAGTGTCTCTTGTAGTTGTAATGGATCTGTCTCATCTTCTCTATAAATTTTTCCACCCTTAAGGCATCTCCTATAATACCTCCCATCACTCCTCCTTGCTACCCATCGGCAATATCTAAATTTGAACATGGAAAATATCCAAACTAGCTTTTAAATGGGGACTTTCTTGTAGAAGTGTAGATTACTTTGTTGTAAGCACTTTATATATACTATATTTTCATCCCAAGTCTTTGAATACTTGTGGTTGTATCCCCTCAAAAGTTGCGTCAATTTCTTGCTCATTACTTATTCCCACCCATTTATCTATGGATGAAATGTTGTATATTTCTTCAACTTCATGTTCATATTCTCCCACAACATAGTCCATAATGCACTAAGAAATATTGTATGCCTTTCCAAAATGATGCTCCATGGTATCGCAATGTGCACCCAAACCTGTTGAAAGACAATTTCATTACTTCTTATTCAATGATCATGTTTTTATATGGAATTAGAACACACATCTCGTTGAACGTGTCAACTACCATGAATAGGTAGTCATGTCCATTCCTGGTTGTTGGTAAACCTCCCACAAAGTTCATTGAAATTCTTTCCCAAGGACGAGTGGGTACATGTAAGGGATTACATAGATCTTGTTTCATGTTGCTAGTCCTGTTGGCAAAACACAGCATGCATCCTCTTATGAACCTAGCAACCATCTCTTGCATGTTGATCGAGTACGCATACCTCTTCAATTTGACCATGGTCTTCCCTCTAACAAAGTGTCATGCTACCTTGGAGGTGTGAGCTTCTCTGATCAACTAAAATTTCTCACTTTTAGGAACACATAGGTTATCTAGACTAAACAATAACCCATCCTAGAGATGGTAGTCAAAGGTGTTGTCACCACCATGCAATGAACCTAAGTCTGCAACTACTAATACACTTACTAGAATTCTTCATGCTCTGAATATGCCTCTCTTGATGAAATATGGGTGAATGGATCCATGTGCATAAGAGTCTCTAAAGATGTGATCTCTTATGTGGGTGGACTTGGAAGCATGTAACCTAACCAGTTTGTGTTTCCCTTTTAATAATTCATTAATAAATGAAACTCTCGTAAAAACCCCATTCACTTGTAATTATTTATGTGCTATAGCTTTCTTTGGGCCTACAAGTATTGTAATGACTAGTGATATATGTGGATTATTGTCTCGTTTCCCATCATATAGTGCTTCCACTTCTTCACATCTTGTACCAGGGCATAGAGATCCTGATCGTAGGTAGGGTAGTTAAGAACTGCACCCTAATATACTTCATAATGTTAGCATACATACCTTCCTCTATACATCACGAGAACACCCACCCACTCATATATGTCTCCACTTCTAAGGGCCACTGTAAGGATGGTAATGCCAAAACTGGTTCTTGAATGATCTTCTCCTTTAGCTTGTCAAAATCCCTCTACTGACTATTTCTCCACTATAAACTCTTACAACTTGTTGTTATGGCATGGAGTGGTGTTGCTACTGCTGAAAATGAGGCTATGAATTTCCTCATGTAATATGCTACCCAAATGAAATTTTGACCTCAGAATCATTAGTAGGCACTGGCCATTTCAACATGGCCTCCATATTGGTAGGATTTATCGTAGGCTTTCCTCGAACTATCACATACCCAATATATGCCAAAGATTAAAGTGCAAACTTACACTTATTGAGATTTTCTAGTAGATTTTTCTTCTTTAATGATTCTAAAAGCTACATCAAATTTCATATGTTCTCCTCCAAGGTAGCATTATATATTAGTATGTCATACAAAGAGAGAATAATAAATGAATCTCTAAAAGAGAATAGTACATCATTCATTAGTATTGTAAACATAGTTGGTACATTATATATGACAAATGCTATAACTAACCACTGATTCAATCCTTGTCTAGTTTTGAAGGTGGTCTTCTAGTTATCTTCTTCTTTGACTCAAACCTTGTGATATCTAGACTTTAAGTATAGCTTAGTGAAGTATTTTTCTTGCTGCAACTGATCTAGCAGATCATTTATCTTTGGTAAGTGGAATCTATTATTGCGCATTATTTTTTTCAACACCTGATAATATATACACATCCACTAAGTCCAAACCTTATTTGGCATAATGATGATGCATGTTCCACATATTGATGTACTCAATTGAATGAAACCATGTTCCAGTAGATGTTCCAACTATTTTTTCACCTCACTAGCTTCTATAACAAACTACCTGTCCAACCCAATGTTTAGGAATGGGTAGTCTGGCAATAATTGGATCTCATACTCCACTTCCCTCTCAACTGATAACCCTATAAGTTTTTAGAACAAATCATTTTATGTCTATAAAAACCATTCTAGTTGTTCAGTTTGTTAGTACACCTTTGTAGAGATGCCTTGCCTCTTATTGGATCATCTAAAGACTTTTTTTTCTCTCAAAAACAATAAAACATACTTCTTACTGGAACTGATCTATTTCTTGCCTTGGTTGGCACTTACCAATGAAATCTTTTACTTTCCTTTGTATGCATTGATGATGAACGATTTTCCATCCTTGATGAGCTAGTACTGATTATATCTCTACATGAATATTTCAACTTGAATTTACAAGTAGGAACTACCAAACATAACTCCATAAACATTAAGGGGAACCACATCTAGTTCTACTTCACTAATAAAGGAGAACTAATAAAAAATTTAATTTTGCATTGTTTTGTTACGTTCAACATTGCATCATTATTTACCTATCATAGTGGTTATGGGATTGGATGATCACAAAATTATTTCCCCATTTTCTTGACTAGCTTTCCTGCAATGAGATTCACCTATGATCCCAAATCAAAGAGATCACCAACCTTTTTTTTCTTGTCCTGTATCTTTATATGGAAGAGTTTGGTCATTTATTTATCTTCGTGTCTCTAAAGGTTACTCATGTTCACCTCCTTCTACACTAACATAGAAACAATCTTTTCATCCATGTCCAAACGGCTTTTAAGTTCATTTCTCGAATTAGTGATTGTTGGGCTCCAAAATTGACACATTTTCTTACTCTGTTTCCTTATCCTTTTATTTGTTTTATGAGCCTTTTATGTATATAATATGATAATTTGTATGTTTTGGAATTTATAAATTGGTTAATAAGGTGTTTCATCATTTTATTATCTAAACGAATTTATTTAACCATGAAAAGATGAGTTACACTTACAATTCAAAATGATAACTGATAGGGATTCTGATAAGCTGATGTTGTTCCCCGGATAGATGGACTAGACTCAGTTACATGGATTTGTTCATGTTAGTTTTGACTTGGATAAGAAAATATTAACAATCATCATGGAAAGAGAAACTGTGAATCAGATTTTTCCCATTTATTCTGAGGGAACTTAAGATATTTTGTAACTCAAATTGAGCATCCTAAGAATATTTAGATTCTTTGGATCTCTCCTCTTTCTTCAATGATAGAATTGGTTGTAAATATAAAAGCGAGGAATAAATCCTCGGTGAAAAAATGATATTTTTTACTATTATTTTCATGCTTATGCTCTGAAGTTTTACATACTTTGTAATATTATTGTTGATTAATATAATGGAGACTTACACAGTTTATCTTTAATGCATCCATTGATTTCGCTCTAAGGTGGTTGAATTCACCCAATCCTGGAGTGACTAGTGCCCTCTTTGTATCATTAAATTTACATTTCAGTATTTTCTTTACTGTTATACAATTATTCGACTTCTAGAATTGAGCAATGGTTACAAAATTGCTTAGTGACAATGATAATTGCTACAATAATTTGAGTAAATATCATTAGATTAGATTTCTGATAGTTGACTTTCTGAAGCGTTATTCATTTCTCTTTGAATTTGACGGCATATGCTGAGGTTATGGCTATACCACTGATCCTAAAAAGCTATCATTGTTTCCTTCCACTTTAAAGAGTGTAGCTCTATGTTGGTTTATGGCATTAGGGGAGGGTACCATGACTTTGTTGGATGACATGAGAAATTCTTTCCTCCCCAAATACCAAGATTATTGTTGATCTAGGGACATGAAAGAAGAAATATTTAAAATGATGTCCAAAGAACATAAGACTTTAGAAGAATATTATGAAATATTCCAGTACAACTTGCGAAGATCACCTTATACCACTCTACCTAGAGAAGTCTTAAAAACTACTTTAATTAGAGGAATGAAATATGAATGGATAGAGGCACTTAATTTAATAGGAAAAGGTGATATTTATAAGGAATAATACGATGACATTGTAAATTTGTGTATTGGGTGCTCGTGAGTAAGTACACAAACCAAATCTGGAGTTTGAGACCCCTCAAATAGAACTAGTAGAACTACAGGAGAAGGGGTGACTCACACCGAGATTGGTAATCTCCTAGAAGACTTTAAAACTAATATTCTGAGTACAGTAAGTACAGAGTTGGATGTCTTGTAGGTAAAATAGAAACAAGCAGAGGTGGAACAAGCTTTAGCTATTTCTTCCCCTCACTACTGTAAGAAGCATAGTCACAAAGAGTGCCTACTAGATGCAGTAAAAATTTGTGCCATATGTGCCAAAGATCACTCCACAGAATGTTGTCCCTTGCTCCCATGGTTGAAAGCTATGTTCAAGGAGGCAAAGGAATACAAGGAGCTAACATACCTTATGGCACAATAATGACAGTGGAAAAAACACCCTCCAGGTATGATCCAAGATCCTGCTTTGTTTCATTTTGGATAATATACCCAACAACAGATTCCTGGATCATAATGGAAGTAACCTTTTAATAAAGCTTGGAAATCCCAATCATACTTTACACTTTCATGGGAACGTCAATACTTCGATGGGCCTTCATAGCCTAATCAACAATATTTTACACCAACCCAAAAAATTATTCAAATAACCCATATCTATCCCATTGGAAAAATTCCTCCTTACGAGGACTGATGTGGTCCCAGAATTGGCCACACCCTATAGGACCAGTCAACTCATCTATCAGGTCACTACCTCAGTTGCAAGCACCATTGCGAACTCCTCTCTAATTACCCCCAAATTTTCCACCTTCATTTCACCATTAGCTATTTGCCCAGCCAAATCTGAATCCTTATAATAAACCTATCTTGTATGTGGAACATGTAAAAAATCCATAGTATGGCTCCACTTGCTTCGAATGTAATGAGTTGCGTTAATATCTGGATGGATGATATTCCCAAAAGATGATGTAGGGAAACAGGGGCAGATAGACAATGAAAACCTCACCGAAGAGTAGCCTTTAACAAAATGTTCTTCATCACTTGTAGTTATCACTAAAACATAAATACCTAATAAATTAGCAAAACAACAAGAGTCTACTACAACTACGGATGTTTCTCCACCATACCCTGAGAGACTTACTGTAATTAAACCACTGATTTATTCTGATTTTTATCTCGTATGGGAACTGATAAATTTATGTAATCTAATTCCTCTTCTCTAGGCTATTCAAGATGTTCCAATTTATTCCAAAACTATTAAGGAACTGTGTTAAGAAGCCTGGGAGAAAACAAAAAGACCCTCCTACAGTCCATGTGTTAGGAACACTTTCTAACCTTATCCTAGGAAAGCAAGTACCTATTAAATATGACGACCCTAGAAACCTAGTAGTTATTATTCAAATCGAGGGGCATAACTTTCCAAACACCCTTGTGGACTTATGAGCTGCAATAAATATATTGACTAGAGAAACTTGTCAGATCCTTGGGATTATAGCATTTAAACCAACCACCGTTATGATGGAATTGGCTGATAGATCGATAGTCAAACCAAAAGTAACCCTGGAAGACATTATCATCTTAGTGGATTCCTGGGAATACCTAGTAGACTTCCTAGTTATTAACCCTACAAATCAGCTAAATGGACACCTTATGATACTTGGAAGGTGGCTGGCAACTGCTAATGTGTATATCAGGTGTCCAAAAGGAAATATGATGATTACAAAAGGGTCTACTATTAGAAACCTTATCCTATATCCACCTACCAGGCATAGCGTATCCATTAATAATTATGAACCGTCTCCTCCTAAATATCAAGAAGAAAGTTTGCGTCCTCCTCTTACTTTAGATGAAGATCTTAATTTTAAAAGGAAGACTGAGGATGATGTCATTAGTGATTTTATTAACCAGCCATCTAGTATTGGGAATCCAATGTGTAAAATGCTAAAATAAATGTTCAATAATGAGGCCCAGGGAGACCCATTGAATTTTCAAAATGATGATCATATACTCACAATAGTACTCCCATTGAAATTGAACTAGGGAAAAATTTAAACATCAATGGTAATCTAGATGAACAATGACGTGAAAAATTGATTCAGGTTCTCTAGAAATACAAATAGACCTTCACTCGGGAGTATTATGACATTAAAGGCATTGGACCTCAATTATGTTCACATCATATTTACATTGAGAAATATGCCCATGACATTCGCCAACCACAAATAAGATTAAATCCACATCTTAGGGACATAGTAAAATAGGAATTGCAAAAGCTTCATGATGTTCATTGTATATATCCTATTTCTGATAGCCAATGGGTTTCACCTATGGTTGTGGTCCCCAAGAAAAATGAAAAATGTATAATTTGTGTGTATTATAAGTATTGAATAAATCTACACAAAAATATTATTTCCCTATTCCTTTTGTATATCATGTCCTTCATACTCTTTCTCGGAAGATTTTCTTTTTCTTTTCTTGATGATTTCAGTGCATACAATCAAATCCAAATTGCTGCTGAACATTAAGACAAAACCACATTTACCTTTCCATGGGGAACCTTTGCATACAAGGTTTTATCATTTGGCCTATGAAATGCGAAAGACACCCTCCAGAGAGCAAGCTTGAGCATCTTTCCTGATTTAATGAGTGAAGGAATTGAACGCTACATGCATGATTTTACCCCCTATGATAATGAATTTGAGAAAGATTTAAATAATTTGGAGAAATTTCTTGAATGATGTATTGCCACCATATACTGCCTTAGAAATGAAAAATTCCGTATGATGATGATATAAGTTGTAGTTTTGGGGCATTATATCTTCATTGTAGGTATTCAAGTCAATCTAGAAAAAATTGAGGTAATTCGTATGCTCCCTACTCCATGTACACAGATAAAGGTACATAGTTTCCTTGGTTATGTTGCCTATTATCATCACGTTATAGCACATTTTTCAAAAATAGCAACACCTTTGTATGTGTTAATGGGAAATGTGGAATTCGAATGGACTGACAAATTCGATGTTGCTTTTGCAAATCTTAATAAGGTGGTCTCAACATCCCGCATGTTACGAGGACCAAATTGAAGCTTCCATTTCTATATTTTAGTGCATGCATTTGATACGACAATAGGAGTTGTACTTGGGAAAGAAGGAGATAAAAATACATATGCTATCTATTATATTAGTAAGAATCTTACACCAGCAGAGATGAACTACATAGTAACAGAAAAATATTTTTGTTGTTGTTGTTTACTCTATTAATAAAATTCATCACTATATAACAGAATATCCCCTTTTTTATACATTGATCATTTGGCCATTACATATATAGCCAATAAACATTTTACTAATGCTCAAATAACATGTTGGCTATTTTTTTTATAGGAATTTGACATCACTATGAAAGATGAACCGGGGAAGGAGAACCGGGTTGCAAAATTTTTATCCAAAATCTTTGTAATAGCCATCTCTTCACCTACAAAAGATGAGTTCCCAAATGAACATCTATTTACTCTAATGGTAAAAACACCATGGTATACAGATGTGGAAAACTACCTAGCAGTGGGGAAATTACTAGCACATTTACCATCTCAGGAAAGGAAGATAATTTTTGAATGTAGTGCATGATTTTCCTGCATTGATGGATATCTCTTCCACAGGGGATCATATATTCAAACCTGTAGATGCATCAGGGAAGATGATATTTATTATATCCTTAAGGCTTGCCATGATGAACCATGTGCTGGGAATTTCTTTTGTTAGAGGACTGGGCATAAAGTATTACCGATGGGCTACTACTAGCCCATAATATTTAAGGATGCAAAAAAATATGTTCGGAGTTTTGATAGCTATGAGAGGATGGATCATCCCATTCTCACTAACGAAATTCCCTGACAAACTCAAGTTGTACTTAAACCCTTTGAAATATGGGCATTAGATTTTGTCGGCCCCTTTAATGTGCCTTTGAAGCAAAATACATATATTTTGGTTTCCATAGATTATGTGACTAAATGGATGGAAGCGGTAGCTCTTTCAAAAGCCATGAAAGAGGAGGTTATTAACTTCCTGTATGAATTGTCACTAGTAGAAAATGATGAAATTAATGACTAGTTGACTAAAAAAGTTAGTCACTGCAACTTTTCCAAGTGAAATACTACCGTAAATGAGCAATCTTAAGTGAGCCAATTGAAAACGCCTAACATAAATGACTAATTTAGTGATGAGTTAAAATATATGACTAGGTTATAAGTAATTCAACTAAAAATTACTAACGTGAATGACTAATTAGTTGTTTATGTTTGTGATTTTAATTGTGCCACTTCAACAATCTATACTTAGAAGTGATATAAGAGATCCAAAGTTATTATAGATTAGCTAAAAGATTATAATTCTTAAACACTTCTTTTATTTTATTGTTCTTATTTTTATTTACTTTGAGCCAAAATTCTTATAGGACATTACATTACATTACTTGCAAGTTCCTCTTGCCGCAATTAGAAAAGTCAACGAAAACATAAACTAACAATTTTATAAATCTACAATGTAATGAAAATGTAAAGTGTGTAAATTTAAAATTTTCTTCTTTATACACATCTTGAGTGGGCCTAATAGTTAAGAGCATGTGTTTCCTCCTAAGTGGTCATAGGTTCAAAACCCGAGGGGGGTAGAGTATGTATGCCTTTGTAGACTTAGCAGTCAAATTGCCGCGTGGAGGTGGGTTTGCTGTCCCACAAACAAGGGGGTCTCATACACCAATTTGGTGTCCAGCTTGGCCGTGACCTTAAAATTGTATAATAATCATTAACTGCTAAGTCTATGTGACCTTAAAATTTGATAAATAATTGACTGTTAAGTCTACGAAGGAATACATACTATGCCCCTCAAGTTTTGAACCTGTAATCTCTTAGGAGGAAAATATACTTGCGTTATTTTACGTGCTTTTAAAATTTAGTCTGTCTTTTAAATATAAATAAAAAATTCAAATATTAATTATTTTTTATGAAAAAATCTCAAATATATTAATGCTTTTAAATTCATTTCATTTCTTTTTTTAAAACAATTTTAAATTAATAAATTAATATACTAACCATTTTAAATAAAATATTTAAAACTTTGTTCTATAATATTGTACGAACTACTTAAATTTATACAAACATAATAATAATAGAAGTTAAGATTCTTTTTGAATTGAAATTTTTTAGATGCACTATAAAATAGAAAATATACACAATATTCCATACTCTAATTAACCATTGCAGCTAAATGAAATGATACATTTTTATGAGGAGATATGAAAATTTTATTTTCCCTCCACTCGATTGGCCTAGTAATTCACAACCACTTGAAGTTGTTCGCAACCACACCATTTTTCATTTCCTCTTTTTCCCATACCCATTTTTCAATCACGTTCCCTTCTCTCTTGGTTTTTTAAGGCTCAATCCTTTAGGAGAATCGCAACAGAGAAGACTAGTCCTGGACGTGGGCCTTGATTTGGTAGCAAAATATGAATGGAAGGTTGTGAATGATTATGGCAAAATATGAATGGAAGGTTGTGAATGATTATGGATTTGTATATAAGAGATGAAAGTGGAATCACAATGCCCCTCCCCCTCTTCTTTCTCCCATTTTTGCCGATATCACACAACTACCAGTGATGAACAGTATCTTAGGCAGCGTCACCGGCTAAACAAATTATATCTGCTAAAGCACAAAGCCAAATATGCACAAGAAATCATAGAGTGGGAATAACTTTCCCAAATGTTGCAGACCAGATCCAAATCCACAATCGCATTCATGGAAGACCTAGTACGATATTCATCATCTGTGCCTTAGACAAAAATGCTGAATACTCATAAATGCATCCTCAGGGAGGTTCCAAAGTAGGTACTACACATTCTCTACCCACTTCTCTTCTAAATGTCGAACTCGTTTGTTTTCTCAAATTGGGTTGAATGGGTTTGTATCCCCATTTCCCCTGCAGGATAAATCCCAGGAGGACTTTATCTAGGGTATAACGAGTAGTAGATGCCACACGTTTTTTCTGTTACATCCCATAGAATTTTTTTTGGCAGTTTAATTTTACTATTAAGAGATTACTCTAAAATTTCAATGGTGCATTCATAACATTATTGTGCTAAATATGAATTACCATTATCACTGATTGAATATAAATTATCTACCTACGAAAATAAAATCTTATTGTACCATAGTTCTTTTTCTTGATTTTTTTATACTAGGCTGCTAATTTATGACTCTGTGTGTGCCAACTAAGAGTGGGAATCTAAGCCTCGAAATATATTGTTGGGAAGGTTCCTCCCTACAAACCTAATTTTTCTCGAATTTTTCTTTGAACTCTATTGATTGGTTTTAAGGAAATTATCCGTGAATTTTTTACACATACTATGTCTCAAAGCTTCTCGAGTCTTTTAGAACTGGTAGATATTCTTAGAAAAAGAATTATACTCTAGAAAGGCCATAGGAATATGATAAGTTTACCTGTAAATAATCCATCTCAATGCGTGGTCTTTATCCCTTTATTTGAGTCAACAATGACACCTTTTTCTTGCTAGTGAGTATGCCTAGAGTATGGAGTAAATCCTTTCAACGTTGCTTCTTTCCGTGTCATTTCTAAGCTTCTTATTCAAGGGTTGATCCTCTGGAAGTTGCAAAGGAAAAAAGACAAAAAATCCTTCTATCAAGGAATTAATAAACCCCAAATTAAGGAAGTTATTAGTTAAGCAATGTATCCCTCTACAAAGGAACATTTCTCTTCTAGAGGAGGTGAGAATTTTGTGAGGTCCTTTACCACTCCTCGAAAGAATTTTGGCATACTCTTTCTCCTAGTAACTATGCCATCCCTCCCAACCTTGACCCCTAGTCCATATTCTGTCACACAACCACCTTTCCGACATCCCTTGACAACTTATTATCTGCATCCCCTCCCCTATTCCTCATGTTGCCTTTTCACTAAGAGGGGCACCATGAGAGTACTAAGAGCTATGAGTACCAACAGAGTGGCATATGATGAAGGGATTAAAGAGTAATTCCTTAAACATGGCATCCGATCTCTTTTCAATGTTCGAATGATGAATTAGGACTGTTGTTGCTAATTTTATCCTCCTACTATTTCTATTTCCAACTATTTTCAAAGTTAACAAAGGCTTCCACTAAGGGATTCAGTGCAGTTATTCATTCTTACAACTTTTAGCTTTACAAATTTAGTTAGCTTTATAACTTTCCTTGCACACAAAAAACGAACTTAAAAGCAAAAGCTAGGTTCTTAGCCTTTTCAACTTTTGTGCGTTTGCCACCCATGCCTCATGTGGTCGATTAATTTCTACATTTCGTGGGAAGGCGGTGAGTTATTTTGGTTTTGAAAAGGATATTTGGAGGTCTTTACCATGGATATAAGAGAAGTAGAAAAAATTTTGATGTTATTGAAGAGGCGGGTGAATTCACAGTTGAGTGATAGACGTAGAGATCATATTCAGATCCCCATGAAATATCTGTTGAAAATGGAAGGGAATACATCAACAAGTATGTAAAGGGTGACCTCTTGAGTTATTTATGCATTTGCATTGATAAATTTTTGTGTTGAACATGCTCATTGTCTACATTTTTGTTTTGCATTCCATGATAGTGTTTTGTTTTTTTCTTGGAGTTCAACAACAAGTTCTACAATATTTGTTTTCTTTGGATACAACTAATGCAAATTTTTATAGACTTGTTTCCCTCAAAAGGTGCTATGTTTTTTTTGGATAATCTCGACAACCAAACTTTTACCTTTCGATTTCTTTTTTGCATAACATTATTATTTACTTCTTTAAAACCTCCCTTTTTTGCTAAAATCAACTTAATAATCCATGAATCCCTATTCATTGCTAAGAGAGGTTGTTAGCAAGTAATTAGGCAATATGGAAACACACTGTAAGAGCTAAGAGTTTGTCCATCTAGGGTTTTATGATATTGGCAGTATTTTTCAAGTAACATACAAATGATTCCTTGACTAATCTTAAGCTTGTACAATTTTACCTACTGACTCCTTTTTTGAGTGAAGTGAAAACTTAATTTGTAACAAGTGCATGCCTTGTATTTATCTCTGTCATGACTATGGTCCTTGACATGTTGCAATGGTTTGGGGCTTGCAGATAAGTTGAGGTAAATAAACTAAAAATTGAGTTTATTTGTGCCCTTTTGGACAACTTTTGTGATAGACCAAATAGACAAATTTATGTATTTTAGGATGCTTATGTCTATCTACATTTCAAATGAATTTTTTATGTCAAAATGTTGTTTAATCAATTTATGAACATATAAATTTGAATTTTTGATATTCATGGAATTAATGTTCACTTTAAGGAAAGTCTACATTGAATTCTGAAACATGGGACTCTTCCTATTATATTTCTAGTGTTCGTTAGAGACTTTAGCGTTGGAAAACTAAGATCCATGTTTTATCAGAGTTAGACAACATTTTGAAGTGATAAATCATAAAAGTAATATTAATTAAAAGAAGTTAAAGATAAAACCATAGTAGTTGAAATAATGATTTGGTAGAGGTCATTTACTGCACCAAATCAATGTTATCAGAACCAAACTGGTGATCAAACCGAAAAACCTTGTGGACCCAGAACCTGTCGGAATTGGACTAGAACCAGTAAAAAATTGAAACAAAGTTGTTTTACCAAAAACACATAGAATATTCACATTTTAAATAAAAAACAAATATTTTCATGTGCATCCATATGAATCCAAACCATTTATACACAAATATGCAAAATTTACCATTTACATTGCATGTAAGGGTGCACATAACCAAAATACCACTGAGTGCAATCCATCTCTGAACCGAAAATACATCAACAAATAGGCTCTAGATGGCCTCTAACATCCAAAAAAAAACATGCTACAAAAATGCCTACATATCATCAAAATCAAAACCTATATTGGGGTCTTCATCATCAATATAACCATTTAGGAATTAAAATAAGATAGAAAAAATCTAGCATGTCATGGCAAGATTTTCTTGGAGTGATGGGTACATTTTTAGTAGAGTCATGATAGAGGAGATCGAAAACCAATTCCACTAACATAAAAGTACTTAGAGGGATTGGTTCTCTTTATTAAATACTAGTTCCATACCCTCGTACATGAAAAAATCCAATGGAAACGTTGCAATCCCCCTTATCCTGAAATCCTGAAAAACTGTTAAGTTTGCTCGATTTTGAGTGAAATATAAAATTCTACTTTCTCCATATGAAATACAATAAGGTTGGAACCACTGACAAACATATTGATTCATTTCATGGTAATGTTAGAAATTTAAGTAAAAGTGACATTCTCCTTTATCTTTCATTTTCATCCTTTTACTTTAAGAATTTGACTTTACCATGAACTGCATAACAATACTAGGGCCATAGGCTTGATTATGAGGCTGAGAGCCATAAGCTTGAATATTAGGCTAGCCTATGGGAGAAGTAGAAGTGGGCCAACCAACTGAAAAAATAAAATAGAAAACAAGAAAAGGAAATTCTTTTTATGTTGTCCTGCATATGTACAAACTGCATAGAACCGACTAGTTTAGTGAAATATGTTGGCTCAGAGGCCTATTTCAGATCAGTTTTGAGCAAAAAATGACCAATTCTGATAACATTATACCAAATTCACTCAGGATTGGTAGGGTTTTAAGCCTGGTCTAGGATGCAATAGTTATCTTTAGTGTGGATACCTTAATTTATTCCATTGGCTGCATTCACATGACAAAATGTTTGCAGGGGGTTTTGAACTTCGATTTAAGTATTTGAATTAAGTTTTAACCACAACTCACCTATCATTTTCTTTGAGTCATAACATTGGTTATGACTCATACCAATCTAAACCAAATACCTTCAAGGCATTTTGGCATGCTTCTCCAGTACTAGCTCATGCAATTTGGGTACTTCCTTCTTCATGCCCTAGGCCTACATAGCCATAGGTAGAAAAAATATAAGTTGAACGTGTTTTGAGTTCATACCTAATTGCCACATTTGTTCAAAAATTTTGAGAGAATCATTACCTTGTCCATACATGGCATATGTTGCAATCATGGTTTTCTAAGAAGTGACATGTTGTGGCTACTTTTAATCAAATAAATGTTGTGTCTTATATATGTTTTCACATTTTTCATGCATGTTTATAAGGGTTCCCATTACAAAAAAAGTTAGCTAAAATCCACTTGATTATTTAATCATGAATCTCCATACCATGTTCTCCAATTCCCTAGTAAGAAAATACAATAAATATATTGGAAAAGTTCATTTTATGTGCGTTTACTCCTACCACTAGTATTTATTTGAGAGGCTTTAGTGCATATATTCCCTACCCATTCCTCACATATCTAGCAATAATCACAACCGATGAGACAATGCTTTTCTAAGGGATTTTTTCAAACATGTCATTTGTAGTCTATATGCTTCCCCATTTCACATACATCCTTACAGAGGCATTCCATACAAACATATTCATCTTAGACCACTCCCTTTATTTGTTCATGAATCTCCATGCTCTATTCTAGAGTTTCCAAAGTGGCACACATGAAGAACCTTATAAAAGCTTTTGGATTCTAGGCCAATACCTTTATGTATCTTTTTAGAGCCTCACGGCCTCAAGAGCATTTCAGTTATGCTCATATCAAGCAATGATGGTGTTTCATTAGACCACATGTTGTAAAACAAGTACCATGCCTTCTCTATGTTTCCACATTTCACATGCATTTCTATGAGGACATTTTCCAAAAAGGCATCCAACTAAAATCTACTTATAATTATCTTCACACCACCTTCTGAAGCTTTCAATTTGGCACATGTAGATAGAGAACAATAAAAGGTGAATCGATTGGGTGGTATTCCTTCTTGCTACATATGATGAAACAATGTCAATACATGCATTTTATTTCATTGACTTATCATGACACTCCATGAAATCGCATGTCATCGAGGATTTCAATCAAAAACACCACAAGTATCTAATATAATCCCACACTAGGCATACATGTTGACATTGGATTGTATGAGAATGTGTTGGGTATAAGTCCAATTTAAGGATTTGAGCATAAATCCTATTTTATGGATGCTGGTGTGGACAAATTTTCCTTCCTATCAAAGCTCACCTCTTAAAACAATTTTCCAACATAAAAAAATTTGCATAATAACTTACAATTCCATCCATCATATGCATAAGGTACATAAACTCTTTCAGTCAACCCTATTTACAAAATTACTCACACAATCAATACATCTAGTATTATAATTTCCATTCACTTTTACAAATTCTTGTCAAATTTTTGTACAAGAAGAAAATATAAATTCTAGTTGATAAAAAATGAACCATTTTGAGATGCTTCTATATCATCAAAAGCTATTAATATGATCATCTATTATGGTAGCAAGCCTTGATTAGGAGATCTATACGCAATAATCTCTACAAAGAATTGTAATTGTAGTGAATAGATGAAGGGATTCTATACAGACATTGATGCTAGTGCCACCATTGCATTCAAATCTAGCAATGTTGATTGCATGGTATAGGTTGATGTACGTTGTGGATTATTATTAATATGACTTGTGCATGAAGACTTATGTTCATGTTTAGCATTGCTACAAAATACTACTAAATGAACAGGTCCTTGGATTTCACTGACGTACTACAAATAATTTCAACCAGGCATAAACAAATGGCTCTACTCACACCAAATTTCTGGTCATGACTTGTAGATCCCTTATTTAACTTCTCAACATTATTTGTATGAATTATTATCTTTTCAATAGGAACATGTCTAGTATTTTAGCTCTAGTCAAGCCAAAATTAGAGTCATAGAGTATTGAGTTCCTATCAGTGATTTCATGATTTAGCTTAACATCATCATTTCCAGTCCGCAATAAAATAATCCTTGATTATTTGGCATAATCCTCTTCTACATCCACATCGTTAACAAATTCTGAAGAAGCATTAAGAAATCACTTTCAACTTTTTCAAGCATGCAAGATATGAAATAGGGTTTTGACTTCATCTTTACAATTCTCAAGATGATCAACACGTTCCTCATTATCTACTAGTTTCCCTTCTATATAATTTTAAAGTTTATAGAGCCATCTCTTTTGATCTTTTTTGTAAAGCATTGCTAAATTCTAGAGAATTTGACTTGTGAACTAGGGTGTTGAATTCATCGTTACAACCATAAACAAGACTGCATATTGATAATAACCTACATATTTCGTTTCCATATAATCTTCTAAGTTCTTAGATTTATCTCTTCCGATCTTCTACATTTTCTGAGAAACATTGTTTAGTAGATTCTTCATAGTAAGAAATAGATAAGCCTGAGTATTCATTGACGAGGGCTAATAAGTAGCTTGCCTCTCCTATTATAAGTTATTTGAATCTAGAGAAGTTGCCATCGGTGGTGTGAGCCTATGAGGCCAAGAGAGCTTTTAAGGTTCTCAGGTGGAAAGAAAGAAATATCCAATCTCTTTGGATACTTATTAGAAATATAATTGCCCAACTACCAAGTATTTTAATTATGTGGATCACTAGAAGGTGCAAGGACCGAGTTCTCTAAGCAAGCCATCCTTCAAATTGGTCAAATTTCATAATCCTTATTGCCAAAAAAGTTCTCATTCTCCTTACCAGGAGAAAAGGAAGAAAATTTTGAAGTCCTTGGGCCTCCAAGTCCACTGCTTCCCATTTTCCTTGAGCAAGAATGTGAAGGCTAATCAATAGAGTCTACTGTCAAAAAAATAATGGATTTGAAACTTAAGAAAAATAACTATAAATATAAAAATATAAAGAAGGAGATATTAGAACTAACGGTCCTCCATAGAACACTTCTCGCTAGTTAGTATTCATTTCCTCCTTTGCCTCCCCTCTCTCTATAATTCTACTTCTATGGATTTGATGTTTAGTTTTTCTTTCTTCCCATTCAAAGATTTGTTCCAAAATTTCATAAATCTGAAGATATTTTCAAATTACTTCTACTTTTCTATCATCAATTTTTATGTGTAGAACATATATAAATTAGGGAGGGTTATTTACTAAAATGAGTAGATTGCATCTGGAATTGTGGTATTTTTGGAGGGAACTAATTGAAATTGATGCTTTGATGGAAAATTAAACTAGTATATTAAGTTATATCCTTTTTCAAGATGTGAAGTCTACATAGAGGTTTCTAAATTTTCAGTGATGGAATTTTTTGTTAGTATCTGCAAACATGAAGTAAAATAGGTGTAATGTCATATATATGGTTTCCAAAAAAACTCAATAAAAGCTTATCATTTATCTATTCATGTCAAATATAACAATGCTTGAATCAAAGAAGAAACTAAAGAAATCTGAAATAGCTTTTTGATGTTGAAATATAATGTTCTGTAGATTGTGAGGTGATGAAAATGTGTAATCTTTTGTGTATTAGGGTATTAAGTTATCCCCTTGTTTCGAAGTGTCAAGGCTACATAGAGGTTTTTAAATTTTCAGTGGAGATTTTTGTTATTATGCATAACCATGAACTAAAATAGATCATATGTGATATATGTGGTTTCTAAGGAACACTCATCAAAGGTTTATCATTTATCAATTCTTGTTAGATATGAAAATTCTTGATTGAAAGAACAAACAAAAAATAGCTTTTTGGAGTTCAAGCAAAATGTTCTCTAGATTGTGAGTTGATAAAAATGTTGTCATGTTTTGTGTTCCTATGTTGTGGAAACTGAAGCTTGGCGAATTTGGAAGCTTCAAATTTCTAAAGCTATTTTTAGATTTTATGTAGAGTGGGCTAACAATAGCTGGGAAATATTCTAAATTTTACTAGGAATAATTAAATAAGGTTCTTCCATTTGTGATTCAATAAGCCTGGAAATCTGGAAATAAATTTTTTTAAAGCTATCATAAAATTATTTCATGTTCTCTTTTCCTTTTTGGATATGAATGGAATTTTTTTAGAAACTCATATCTTTTACTAATATGTTTAGCATTAATAATAATTTTTGTTATCTTATTTTCTCATGGGCTACAAAATTTTAGAATTTCTACTTTTCTCTGGACAAATGTCATTATGTTGTATGCTTATTTTTCATATTTAAATGCTCACTTTCATCTCTATATGTTGGAAAGAGATTTGAATTGTTGTTTATATGGATGAAACAATTGGTTGTATAGGTGGAACTTGTGTTATATGGGACTTTGAAACTAGAGGAGTTGCTAAGGAACTTCATGACAAGGACTATGGTTTAGCTATTACAAGTGTGTGTTGGTCTAGGTGTGGTCGTCAATCACTGACATCTACTACAGATAAATATTTGACACTCTAGGATGCTGCTAACATAAGGTTTCATGTATTTCACTCCATTAGACTGCCTTATATGCTCATCTTCATCTTGGATCACACGATCCATCTTTGAGTTTGGCTTGTCTGATGGCCAGTGCACCAATCCTTAAGGACTTCAATTCAATCAACCAATATGTACTTCCTGTTTCAACACAATATGCTGATACAGAAGGAGCTGCTCACTCTTGAAGTTAATTCTTTGGTGGAAGTGTAGCTCTTAAATCTACTGTTGCAAGTTCTAATAAGATAGGTGATTTAAATTATGATGGGAATTCAAAGAGGGGATATATTGATTATTGATATGGAAATAAGAAAGATACAAGAAATATTTCAGGTTCTTGGGAATGGACTAGTTAGGAAACTTGTTTTTCGTAATTGTGACAAGCATTTGATTTCTAATGTGGGTCAGCTAGAAAAGATAGCCTAATGCATTCACATGACAAATTGTTTTTTATTGCTAGATGAAATCTCGCAATGTATCAATTTACTGGATCGGTGAAGAGGAGGGTTCCTTTTACATTAATAAAATTAATCATAAGATCCTTGCTTAATGAAACCAAGATGTCAAGGATCTGTAGTGCGCTTTCATCAAGGCACCTATGATGACAAGGGTTGTTACAAAGAACTGCACCAAGTGCCATGCAATTCTTCTCCTAGATGTCCTTTGAGATTGAAAGCTTCAAGTGAGCTGCAATTTTGTTTACTGTAGGATCCCTATAGCTTTTACTTAGTCTGTCATGATATCATGCATAATGCAAGACTGAAAAAGAGACCATAGATGCAGTTGAGCTGAATATGTTGAGATTCCATACATATAGAAGAGCTGATATAACCAAGCATCTCTAGTGAGAAAACTTTTATTTCATATCTTTCAAACTTCCATGACCATTTCCTTTTTACATGTCTTCAGCAAAACCTCTGCTCTGATATTTCAAGGAGACTATTTCTTTAAAACTGAAAGATGATTAAGAAATGGAAAACTTCCACTTATTTGTGCGAAAAACTATCTTTCTTTGCAATGTAACAAAAAATCTATCTATAGTGGGAGTTCAGTGCAGCCTCTCTAGATAAAAGAAATCTCAAAAGGTGGGCTCAAATATTGAAAGAAATATATGAGATGATGGAGATTGTGCAAATCAAGGATCTCATATTGAGGCATATATACTTAACTTTTTATAGATACAATAATCCTTTTATGCTATTATCCAAAATAATGATGATCCTTTACTGTTGATTCATCTTCCTTTGTCTCTTTTTCTAGCCTCTTTTTGTATCGAGAATATTTTGAAGAGAAGCTTGGAAAATCAACAGAGAGGTACAAATTTCAATGTACTATCCATGGCCATGACTTTTTCACAACTTAGATTGTGAACAAATCTTATCATCATAATGATACTATCGTTGAAAACTTGTCAAAATTCCATGACTACTTTGAACTTATCTTAATGTTGACTGCATGTATGAATGTAAGATAATGTCAATAATGGTCTTCCTATAAATATGATGTCTACTTGATTTCTTACATGTTGGATGCATCAACATGGGTTCTGATTTTTGGCTTCAATAGTGAATATGTCACTGCAATGTGTATCAGGATGCTCACAATTCCCACGTTACTATGAACTGATTGTAAGATGTTGCTTCGCTGAATGTTGCTCATACCACAGAGACTGGTCATAAATTCATTCACTACTACTAGAGTAGATAATAAGCTTGATTAAATCCTGCTACTATGACAACCAAGTCTGTAATAGCCTCTTTATAGTGGAAGCCCCTTTAAACTGAGTATTATACAATGGACAGACTTTGACTTCTTCAAACTGTGTAATCGACTCAATCATTGTTATCTTGAGTAATGGTGCTAAAATTTAAGCAGAGCAAAAATGATATGAAGGTATTCTTCAAAATTGATCCAATCTCAGATGAAGATCATCGAAACTATTTATTGGACTTTAGGTACCCTTCTTTAATGATGAAATGTTTATCATATCTGGAAGACCTCTTTGAAGCTCAGACACATCACAATTAAGGACATTATTTTTCTCAGAATTTTGTTCGAATGACTGTTGTAGGACTGCGACCAAGATTAGCATTTCATTCTCACAATGATACTGCAACAATTCACTATCTTTCAGAGTATAGTAATCAGGTCAACACTAAGCCTCTTTATTGATTAGGCAAATATACCACACACTGATGAACTCAGATCATAATAGATTTTGAGTTTCCTTAACTTCACTAGGCCAAAGGATTTGGATTTCTTATTATGACATATAAATCATTTTATGTCTCTATGACACCTCTAGGGTTACTGAAGGATTCGAGAGTCAAGGAAAGGGAAACATCTCCTTCTATATGCTTATGATACAATATGAAAATAATCCTCTAAAAATACCTAAAAAACACCTCATGAATACTGAAACATACCTTGATGACTTCCAACCTGCTTATAATGATTGAGTTGCTCTTGTATTGGTGTCCATGTTCAATGATTAGGGCTTGAAGAAGGCCTTAAGACAATATCATAGATTTGTCATTCTTGAACTCGAATTTGTCCTACCACAAAGGGCTGAAGATTACTGCTCATTGAAATTCCTATGCTTCTTAGTGATTGCAATCTCTTAAGCTTGGGATTGTCCTCACCTGAGCTCTAATACCATGTTCAATTTTAGTTAACATGTTCTTTTCTTAGGCTAGTTACTTCATTCAACCATATGCTCATTAATCCATGAGAAATCGCATTAAACATTATATGACAGTAGCTAACAAAATAAAATAGATGAAAAGTGTTGAAGAAAAGCCAAGATAGAAGAAAATAAGAATATGGCTCAAGACAGGGAAAAATCCCAAGATGGGGAAAACCCTTGAACAATTGTTCTTATTATTCTAATAAAATGTACAATAGAGAAAGAGAGAGTACATTCAAAGTTAATATAGAGTTTCTAATGATATGACTATTATCATTTTCAAAATTCCAAAGAAATAATCTAGAATTCTTCCTTTAATCACATTCCAGTAACCTGCCTCTAAATGACAACAATGACATTCTATCTTGTTTAGTGGTAAATGATGGTCAAAGCATTCAATTTTTGGCTTGACTTTCTTTAGCTATAGACTGAATTATTTTTAGGGTTTATTGTATCATGACTACAAACCCTTTACTCTCCTCCAAACAACTGACCAAGGCTGCACCTTTCCTTTTAATGTCTCTGTCCACATTCTAAGGTTGGCTAGGGCTAGTTTCAGCCCTCAAGTTTTCTCCACAACTCACTTGATGGCAGCGACTTATACTTATGACCTCAATTCAATCTTATTTGGGCCTATGACCTAATTGAAATAACTTCTTAGAGTTGCAGCCATCCTTCACAAAAGGAACCCCACACAAAGCGGCCCTAAAACTTCCCTCAAGCCTACAACTATATCTCGATCTATGGGAGAGGGTAAATAATGCCCATAATATGCATCAAATCAACTCAGTTCTCCTTTTGGAAGCCTTAAACTCCTGTCTTAGTAGCTTGGCCTATTTTGAGGAGAGAGAACATGCAAAGTAACCCCAATGTATCTTCTGAATTGTCCTGAAACCAACAGTAGCCTACCCATAGCTTCTTGGCCCTACAATAAGCAAATAAACTCACCCAAATCAGAGCCAACCTTTGCGTCTTGCCAATACCTCCACATGGATGCCTCAAAGATGCAAGCGAGATGTATCTTATGAGGTTGAAGAGACCTTCCTTTTATAGGAGTTGAGAGGAGTTTAACTTGGTTAGTTAACCCGAAGCCGACCTTTATGAGTTACCCATTGGTGTTTCATAAATTCAGAAACATATTTTTCCTTATCCATTTTTGATGATCTTTAGGTCGATTTTTGTCCGCTCGAAAAGAGTAATTTAATGCCATAATCATCTTTCCCAAAGCAGCCATCCAAAATGGAATTTTCCCCTAGTTGCCAATTTTAACATGAATCTTTGGCGTTGTGGAAATATTAATAAAGTGAAACTTTTGTAACCTGACAATGATCTTGACCCACTATGGAGTCCAATCACTTGGGATTTTGATGGATAAAAAAGACAACTATTGGAAGAGAAACTCTTAGGTGCACTAACATGATAGAGAATTACTAAGTTGGCACAATGTTAAAGCATAATTTTTTTTTTTTCCTATTTTTGTCCATTGTGGCTTGACCTTGTATGTTTTTGGGATGTTGAGTTCATTCTACAAACATAATAGAGGATAAAGTTGAATGCATTTTCATTTTCAATCACAATTTCATTTCCTTCCTTTGTGTGGCTTGATCGTACATTTTTTAGATGTTGAGTTCGTTCTATAAGGGGATGGTTGAATGTTCTTACCAGTCTTGAGTAGTGTTGTGAAGTATTTGAACTCAAAATTGCAAAAATAACAGAGGCCTTATAGCCATTCTAAAGACTGATATATTTTTCTAAGACTAAGAGAATAATAGAAAGTGAATTTAATGAAGTATTCATGTTGATGAACCTAGTTGGCTATATAGTCACTTGTTTATGGATCACCTTTGATGACCAAACCAAGTCAAAGGAATTAAGAAATATTGCAAAGTAAAATAACAAGATAAGGAGTTGTTGTTTGGAGACTTATGTGGTTGAGGTTTGAAGAGTGAGATTTCATAACAGAATCCATATGTATCATTTTTAAAAGTCTACATTTCCAGTCTCCAACTCGACTCATCATCAGGACAATTATGTCGAGAGAAGAAGAGAAAATGATAAGGAGTGTCTAGGGCTTCTTCTTGCTAAAGCAGAAATAAATAAAATAAATAGCATAACATTTTAACAAAATGGCATTTGATCCAAAATGTAAAAGTTTTTATCAAGTTGTTGTAATTTACATTTTAACATTCTTTTGTAAAGGTGATTTTCTCTCACTTTCAAGGTAGAGTGTAAACTCCATGTTAAACAAATTTTTAATTATGTCTGATTGTGAAGTTTTGAAAAATTTATAGGTAGCAGAGACTCCCCTTTCACATTATGTCATTGAAAAATGCAGAGTAGTGTTAGATCCTGCACAATGTCATTTCATTATAGGGATTTTGGAAAAAAAATTATGACCTTGGATGTTCTCTATTATCTTCAAGTCAAAATGAGATGGATTTCTTGGTGAGTTTGATAATTAAAGGAAAATAGCTCATAGATGAAGAAATTCCTAGTCCTTCATGATGTAATGCTCAAGCCTCCTCATGGATATGCAAAAGCAGGAATGCTACCTGATAATTTTTTCCCTAATCCCAAATACACAAGTGTTGGTTTTTTTCCTAAGGAATAGAGAGTAATATTTTTATTTCAGATCAAATATTGTACATTACATTATTTTGTTTACCACTTAGTGAACTCTGCCCTTTGCTTAGAGGGGGAGGGGATAAGAAATTTTGTTCCATGTACTATAATTGTGCAAATGCCATCCATTTACTGCTTCAATATAGCTCATTAATTGGTGTGGGGCATGTCTGCTAGGTTTTGAACCTGGGTCATCACAGTAGTAATCGTTTCACTTACCACTAGACTACATCCTGTAGTGAATGGTGGCTCTTGATTAACTTGTATTTGTTGTGAATATTTTTGCAAATTGGTCGTTCCAGTGGTACATGTTTTGGGTCTTCAACCATGTTTTTGTTGCAGAACTTGGATATTGTCTATATGGCCCATTGCTTGCTTTTGCAATGTAGGCAATGTGAGTCAGTTCTTATTCTACTGACTTCATTTCCAAGCCCAAATTCTCTCTATGATGGTACATACTGCTGTTGATTTTTTGCAATATATATGGTGCATGATGTACTGAGATTAACCTTGTTGTTGTTATGTTTCTAGTAACCATCAAGCTAACCCTCTTTGTTCCATGGTTTAGATCCATGTATCAGTTCAAATTGCTTGTGACCATCATAACTTGGATGGATATTATTATTTGGGTTTTGTTTCTTCATGGGAAATATGAAATTATAGCTGATGCATAGCTTTGAAAGATCTTGATTTTTATGTCTATATTCCTATTTTGGTACTTTTTGGTTCTCTTATATTTAGGGCCACTTCTCATAGTTGTTTCATGCTTTTTCTATTTTCGCATGGGTGTGTTTTAGCTTCCATCTTTATATAGCTTTCATACTTGCTAATATTTATCATGCAAAACTCATTCATTGGTTATGATGTTCTCAACAAACTTGCAATTTCGCAGCCTAAACAATACTGACATGTAAGAATTCTTTATTATATTTTTTCTTTGATTAGTGCAATTGTTGACTATTTTGAAGATATCAGTGAGGAATCTAGAGTATCATCAGACACTAATCTAAATAGTGCACCTCCTTTTTTTGGATCTTTAGAGAAATATATAGAACGTATATTTCTAGAGACAGTGTTCGTGCAGTCTTTAATGGTTGGCATGTTGGATGCTTTTGTAGAGGATGCTATTGAACATGGTGGATGGTAAGGGCTAGAACATGTAACACTTTATAACATTTTCTAATACCTATTTAAATGCATTTGAGCCTTTAATATCTATTTTTATTTTCTTTTTAAAACTTAAAGTGTGTCTTAAATATAATTAATCTTTGTTGTAGTGATGGAACCGTTTTTCACATACATTTATAGTTTAATATTGTTTTTGTTTCTTACAAAATTGTATGCATATGTTTGGCATTATTATAATGTTGTTTATGATTAATCAACCCTATTTTAAGGGGTTGTTACATGGAGAAGCCTCTAGAAAGACACAAATGTTAAGGAAAAACAATATTTTAGTGGAGCATTCGGTATAGAAGGGTGACACTTGGATGGTTTGATTATCTCAAGGTCATAATGAAGGCTTGCTTACTGGAGCATCCCACATCTAGGAAATTCTAGATTATTCATTTATATTTTATTCCATATAAAGTGTAAAGCAAGCCTATAAAAGGAGGCCTTCTATCCATTGGCAATAATTCATTGTGGAGAAATTGCATAGACACTTGTATTTGGGGTTGAAGATAAAATTGCAGGTTTGAAGCTTGATTCTAGAAAATTATTTAGGGTTGATTTGCACCCAACATCATCATCATTTCGTTTCAAATTTATTCCTTCTTGGTTGGGCATCATATTTTACTGTTATAGCAGGCTAATGCTAGTTGTTGAGGGGCTAAAAGAGAGGTGTGTTGACCTTCTTCCTGGCCGTTTATGTTATCAGATTTGAAAAGTATTATTCAAGGTTGTTTATTCAATAGAAACTTGTTTTCTTTTGCTGCCTATGCCTAAATTGATATCCTAAGCTTCACTTGGACGATTGATGACTGTATTAGTGTCTCCATTGAGCATCTTTGTTTGGTTGTAAAATAATTTTTGGATATGTTAGACCAGTAGATAAGATAAAATAAGAAAATATAAGATAAATGTATTAATGTCCAACAAATGACTACTAAAGTAGGTCAATGAGACTATTTTAGGTACAATAATGTCCATAAAAAGTGGGACTTCCAAAGAGACTCCTATATAAAATAAAAAGAACAAAAGTAAAATCACAATCAAATCTAAAAACCTAGAAGGCCAACTCCAGAGAGTAGAGAGGTGATCTTCTAGGAAACCTTCTAGGCCCTCCAAATGCTCCAAGTAGTAAAAGTCCCTTTCACACTCACAATGGTTGGGTTAATAGTTAATCTGTAAATTTATACTCTATGGGTATGACCTATGTTGTTTTGCATCTGTAGGAACTTGCAGGATTGGAAGCAATCAGACACCAACTTCGTGTAAGGGTTATGGTGGTAGAGATACTTTTATTATAGGCTCACTAGGTGAAGGGACTTCAAAGCTTAAATAAAGAAGAACAAAACTGAATCTGCATCAAATATGTCAAATGTTCACACAACTAGGACTCCAAAGCCGTACATGTTTCCTACTTGACAAATCTTTTTGCAAATATCTATGAGTAAGGTCCGCCGTATTTATTGATACATTTGTTGTAAAAATTATTTTACCATGCAATTATCCTACTTAAGAAATCTCGATTTTTGTTTAAAAATATAAAATATTTTAATATTTTTTTCTAAAAATATTTATGAGTATTTGTACCATGCAGCTAGCGTGCTTGACAAATCTCCATTTTTTTCTACAAAAATATAAAATCTTTCATTTGAATGTTACCGGAATCGGGTGTGGGCAGATTACAAGAAATGGGATTGGAAAAAGGATGGGGAGAAAATGCAGAGAATGTCTTGGATATGATTCATTTATTGTTGGAGATCCTTCAGGCCCTTGATCCATCAACTTTGTAAATGTTTCTAGGAAGGATTCCTATGTTTTTTTAATTTTGTGATTATTTCACCTCGTGGTTATTTTGGACAAGCAATTTTAGGAATGTCAGAAACTCATGGATAAGTAAAATATATTTATGAGTATTTGTACCATGCAACTAGCATGCTTGACAAATCTTCATTTTTTTATACAAAATATAAAATCTTTCGTTTGAATGTTACTGGAATCGATTGTGGGCAGCTTACAAGAAATGGGATTGGGAAAAGGATGGGGAGAAAATGCATAGAATGTCTTGGATATGATTCATTTGTTGTTGGAGATCCTTCAGGCCCCTGATCCATCGACTTTGTAAATGTTTCTAGGAAGGATTCCTATGGTTTTTTAATTTTGTGATTATTTCACCTCGTGGTTATTTTGGGCAAGCAATTTTAGGAATGTCAGAAACTCATGGATAAGTAATTTTTCTTTTTATAATTGCAATGCCCATTCCATGATATCTTCTCTTTATTGTTTGATTGTATTTTGAACTTTTACTTTGATTTTGTTTTGTTGTTTAACTATAAAATTTAACATACTTGGTATCATATCCATTTAAACAACATCCAAAACTTGAAGATAATATTAGTATTACTGTTGTTTTGTGTTAAAAGATTTTTATATTCAAATGTGATAGATATAAAAGATAAAAACAAATGTCAATGCCTTCGTTTGATTGTTATTTGAATCTAATATGGACATGTTATAGGAAATGTGATCAGAAAAAAGGATGGGGAGATAATGTAGAGCATGACTGGATATGATTCAATTGTTGTTGGAGATCCTTCAGGTACCTGGGCCATCGACTTTGGAAATGTTTCTAGTAGCTATTCCTATGGTTTTTAATGTTGTGATTCTTTCACCTCATTGGTTATTCTAGGCAAGAAAATGATTTAGGAATGCCAAACAAGACATTGGTGGATAGGGAAACAATTTTTTTATAATTTCAATGTCCATAACATGATATCTTCTCTTTATTGTTTGATTGTCCTTTGAACATTTTTTTTGTTTTTTTGTCTTTTGACTATGAAATTAAAAATTCTTGGTAGCATGTCCATTTAAACAACAATCAAATCTTGAAGATGAAATTAGTATTACAAAATCTTTTTAGTTGTTTTGTGTTAAACTATTTTCATGACTATTACAAAATTTTACTTTCATGTTGTTTATATACTGAATCGAGTTCATGCGTTAAAGAATGAAATGTTGTTTCGAATAAAACGACAAGGATTAGACATCACATCTCAATTTTTTTTCGAGAAGTTATCTACAACTTGAGATTTTTAGCATGTAACTTAGTTGGCCTGATTGTGTATAAGTTTTCCATGAAGGTTGAATACTAAGCTACTAAGGTGTTCTTTTCTATGGTGACATTTTATTTTCTTTGTTTATACAGGTCATCTGGCCACATAGTGGCCACTATCTCCCAACTGAATAAAACTTTTTGAAGTTTCTTGTTTTTATGGGGGAAAATGGCCTTGACATTGTTGATGTTGAGGTATATGTTGTATAAATATTTTATACTCTACTTTAGTTTATATTCTAGTTTTCATATTCTTTTGTGGCTTACACTCTACATTGTATTTTCTTTTGTTTTCATAAAAGGAACTAAATATTAATGGTAAGAATCAAGAATTGAAGAAAGAGGAGAATAATAACACTGGAGCGACAAACGTAAGAAGAGAGAGAGAAGAGAATCAATCTAGTGATAACCTTAGAGCCAATATCCCGTATAAGACACACATAGAGATTGATGGTCATGTCTTCAAAGTTGGTGAATTCAACTACAATGCTTTGGAAACACAATGATAATGTTTTGAAGTAATGAAACATCATTTCATGTGTAAATTTTAGTCCAATCAATGTTAAGTTGGAAACTCATATTGTAATATTTTGCATTTCATATAATATAATGTTTGCAGTTGAAATTATTTATAGTTGTACTTGATATTGTTTAGTATAGTAATTAGCATATGTAACTTTGAGTTTTTATATTACATAAATAGGCACATTGTATGAATATTTTTTTTTAATTTAGTTGCAAAATCATACTAATTAATTTATGTTGATTAATAATGAACACATAAAAGCAATCTAAAACTACTAAATTAGTAGTTTATATTTACTAATGATGAACACAAATAAAATGAATACATGACTAAATTAGTTGTTTATAATGATTATTAATGAATGTAAATGAAATGAATATAAACTACTAAATTAGTCGTTTATATAATGAATATAAAACTACCAAAAAATATAAATGATTAATGCTAATGATAAATTTATGATTACAAATGACGACTAAATTTTTCATCTATACAACTATTAGTAGCTAATTTACAATATCTTATAACACAATCAAAATTAAGTAATATTTCTTTGGTCATTAATTGGTTTCAAATGATGACCAAAATTTGCATATACATCACTATTAGTAGTTAATTTACAGTATCTTATAACATGACCAACATTTTTGGTCATATTTTTTTGTTCATTAATTTGTTTTCTTGGATGATATTATAGCCATATATTTTGTTGTATATTTGGTCATTAATTGTGGCAATTAATGACTAAATCAATGACTAAATTAATGACCAAATTTATGACTAAGTATATTACTAGATGATGAAATTGAGACAAGAAATGAATGACTACGCTAAAAATGACTAAAAGTTGGTCGTGTTATAAGATACTGTAAATTAGCTACTACTGGTCATCTACTGAAAATGGTCATTTATATGCAAATTTTAATTCTTATTTTAGTAACTAATTAGCCATTTTTTACTACTGTATTCATGTGATATGGATTTCCTAGGGAGATCATAACAGATGGAGGTTCATAATTCACTTCCCACAAGATTTCTACTATAATGCAAAATTATCACATCAAACATAGGGTTACTTCCCCCTACCGTCCTCAAGTAAATGGATAGGTGGAATCTACCAATATAGTTCTAGAGGTGATTCTAACCAAAATTGTATCCTCCAACCATCAGAACTAGGCTGCAAAGGTTCCTCATGCCCTATGGGAATACCAAACAACTTGGCACCACACTACTACTTATTCACCATACCAGCTCATTTTTGGGAGGAACTCATTTTCCGGATAGAATTCAAAATTAAGATTCTCAAAACCATAAGGGGAGTGAGACTAGATTTGGCAGATGCATAGATACACTACCTGCAACAACTTAATAAATTGGATGAAATACACTTAGCATCCTTACAACGTACAAGCAACATGATCACCTCATCAAGAAGAAAGCTTTCAAAAAAGGTGATTGGGCACTATTGTACGATTCCAGATTCCAAGATTTCCCGAGGAAGCTTCAAACTAGATGGCGAGACCATATGAGGTCACCGAAGTTCATGACAATGGTACAGTGAGCCTTACTACCATTGATGGGTTTGGCATATCTCTCCTTGCCAATGGACACTGATTACGCCTATATCACCAACCGATATGTAGGAGTTTTTTATTCATGAGGTAAAGAATGATTTGAATTTGTAGGTTTTAGCTAATCAGGGACGTAACCCAAAGCTACAACTCAGCAATGCATCCTTTTTGAAATTATTTCCATTTTGTATATAATGTATATATTTATTGGGGAAGTCATTTAACATAATAATAATAATAATTTCATAATACAATAATAAAATATGAGGCATTGTTGTTCCCTTAGGTTGCAGTCTTTTCTCCCTTAGGTCGCAATTGTGTCCCTTAGGTGGCAAATCCTTCTCCCTTAGGTCATAGTTGTTGTTCCCTTGGTCTTCGTTGTTGTTCTCTTGGTCACAATTGTTGTTCCCTTATCACAATTGTTGTTTGGTCGCAGTCGGTGTTAAAATTACAGTTATTATCCTTTTACTACGATTTCTATTTCCTTGGT
>CM062810.1:997110231-997381559 GCA_031772625.1 Pinus tabuliformis | reverse complement strand
AGTCATAATTTCTACAAGGGTGCTGGAGCTCTTTATTTGCATGGATGGTGAAGGAGAATGCATGGAGAAACTGTTGTTGTGATAACACATGTTGCCACAGGTTTTCTTGTAGTTGTTAAAGGAAATCCTATAGGTGCCTTTTTCATCATTTTTTTGCTTTTTTGTCACTTAGAGGAGGGATGGGTGGTGATGTAGGAGTGGAAAGATGGCAATGGAGAAGATGGAATGGTAGGTGAGTGAGGCCAATGATGGAACGTCTCTTGGACTCTCTTTTTTTGTGTATTTTTTTAATTTTTTTGAGTGGTTTTTGATGGACACAGAGGTTGGTATGGTCATGAGATGGTGTTGGGTGAGAGGTGGTGAGGCGTATGGTCCATTTTTTCAACCTAAAATAGGCCTTAATCATCATTTTCCAATCGAGACTTCAATCTTGTAGTGTTTCAGGACATCCTGTAGTACTACATGATCTTCTTGTTGTAACTACAGGAAACCCTGTAGGTGAGAAAACTACATAAAAACTAGTTTTTGGTGCCTAGAAGTGAGGATGGATGATGGAGATATAGTAGGCATGGAACATATGAAATGAATGGAGGAAGAATGGGGTTATGCTTGGCTTGTTTTCCCTTGAACTTTGAGTCCTTTGTTGCCTTTAAAAACCTGCAAACATCATAGATTTTTATTAGTAGGCAAGTTTGAGGTCCCTCCCATGACATTTTGTTTTTTTTTCTTTTCTCTAATTTTTTTTGAAAGACACACAAGTTGCCTTAAAGGAGGTTTTCAACCTATTTTCCTGCCCTAGGAAACTCAAGGGAGGTTTTCAACCAGGGATCTTTTTATTTTCCTTTTTTTTCACTCTTGGGCTGCCTCAAGGAGGTTTTCAACCCAAAAGTTGGCCTCAAGTGCCTCATAGAGGTTTTCACCAAGGTCCCTTATTTATTTTTTCTTTTTCTTTAATTTTTTTTTTTTTTTTTTCCAAAAATAAAAACAGTCATCAAGAATTTGGTGAGCTAGAAGCTAAGGCACTTCCAAGCACATTCACTTCCTTACTAATGGTACTGATGAACTCTTCCCTTGACAAGGGTCTTTTATAGGCTTTCAATCTGTATCCATTGACAAGCAAGGGGATACCTTCTTCATCAATGGTCCTTATTTGCATAGTCCCATTGTCATGGAACTTTTCTATCAGATATGGGCCCAACTACCTGGTCATCAATTTTCCTTTCAATTCCTTGAACCTAGAGTCATATAGAAGAGCCCAATCTCCTTCTTGAAAAAAAAAATCTTTGATGTTTTTTCATGCCAAACCTTTATTTCTACTTGAATAACTTTTGTGTGTAGGAGGGCCGACATCCTAAATTCATCTAAACCATTGAGCTAGAACATCCTCTCTTGATGTGCCTTTGTAACATCCAAATCCAACTGTTCTACTAATCTCAAAGTGTTGTACTCAAACTCAATGGAGAGGAGAACCTTCTTTCCATAGAACAAGTCATAAGCGACGAAGCCAGTGATACTCTTCCAGGTTATATTATAGGCCCAAGTGGCCTCCACTAGTTTGTCAGCCCAAAATTTTCTACTGCTTCTCACAACTTTGGTGAGAATGCCTTCCAATGCTCTGTTAGTAAGCTCTACTTGTCCATTAGCCTGAGGATGATAAGAAATTGACTTCTTATGTTTGATCTTATGCTGCCTCAACAAATTCTCAATCAAGTGTGATGTGAATTGAGCTCCCTGATTAGTGACTAGTTCTCTAGGGTACCCAAACTTTTAGAATATATTCTCCCTTAAGAAAACAACCACTTTCTCTTCTATTTCTACCTTGACAACCTTGGTTTCATCCCACTTTTTCAAATAATCATTGCATACAATTATGTACCTTTTCTTCCCTGATGGTGGATCAATGGGCCCAATGAAATCGATGCCCACTTGTCAAATGGCTCAAGAGTCACCTGAGGTTGCAAAGTAATTTTATCCTTGGGAGTAGGTTTCCCCATTCTTTGGCACTGATCACATCGACTGGTGTACCTTCTTGCATCTTGGTGGAGAGTGGGCCAGTAATGGCTAGCTTATAATACCTTGAACGTTGTCCTCTTGGCTGCAAAGTGACCTCCACAAGGTCCATCATGACAAGCCAGAAGGATGTCAAATACTTCCACCTCCTTGACACATCTCCTAAAAATTTGATCTCGGCCTAGCTTGAAGAGATTGCCCCCAATCCAAGTTAATGGGGTGCTCTTTCTTACAATTCTTCTTTTCTCGTTGGAGGACAGATTTGGAGGGAACTATGCAGACACTAAGTAGTTGGCTATGTCAGTAAACCATGGAGAGAGAACTGGAATAGAGAATAAATTCTCATCTGACAGCTGATGATCAACCATTCCTTCCTCACCTGCAAGAAAAGCAAGTCTATAAAAAAAATAAGCAACTACATTTTCTCTACCAATCTTATCAATTCTATTTAGATCAAACTGTTGTAATAAACACAACCATATAATGATTATGGAATTCACATGAGGCTTGTTCATTAAATATTTAATAGCAACATGGTTAGTATGTACAAAGGTCTGGTAATGAATGATGTACTGTCTAAATTTATTCAAGGAATGGACAACAGTTAGGAGCTCTTTTCCAGTCATAGTATAGATCAATTCAACCTTAGACATATTTTTGCTAATGAAGTAAATGGCATAAGGAAACTTGTCATCTATCTACCCTAGAGCTAATCCTATAGCTTTGTCAGAGGCGTTGTCATGGATGTGGAAAGAAAGAGCCCGATTTGGGCCTTAGAGTATGGGTGTAGTAGTCAACTTGTCCTCTAAGGTTTCCAGGGCCTCTTAGCAGCTTTATGATCAACAAAATTCAGAGTCCTTCACCAATAGTCCAAACAAAGGTGAGGCTCATTTGCTGAAGTCCTTTATGAATCTCCTATAGTATCCAGCTAATCCCAAGAAACTTCTGACATCCCTCTGCTTCTGAGGAGTAGGGACCCTCTTTATGATATAAATTTTATTTGGGTCCACTTGTATTCCTTCTTGGGATATTGAGAGACCTAGAACAATCCCTACATTCATCAAGAACTCACACTTCTCAGAACTAAGGGATTGGTTCTTTTCAATGCACTTATTTAATACTTTCCCAAATTTATAGAAAGCCTCTAGGAAATCACATCTATAGGGAGTGAAATAATCCATATATATTTCTACAAATTCATGGACTAACTTTGCAAAGGTGCTCAGAACAACCCTCTGAAAAGTGGCAGGAGCATTACATAATCCAAAAGGAAGGACCCTATAAGAAAAGGCACCCCAAGGACAAGTGAAGGTGGTTTTATCTTGGTGCTTTGGGATGATCTGGATCTAATTATAACCATTGAATCCATCTAATAAAGAGAAGAACTTCTTCCCTACAAGACCATCCAAGACTTGATCAATGAAAGGTAGAGGGAAATGGTATTTTTTAGTGTCTTTGTTTAACTCTCTATATTCCACATAGATCCTCCATTTTCCATTCTTCTTTGGGACCATAACTAGAGGAGACACCCACTCACTATCTAAGATGGGGTAAATGAACCCTGCATCCAACAACTTCTGCAGTTCTCCTTTAACTATGTCTTTGAGGGCTGGGTTCATTCTCCTTTGAGGTTGGTGCACTGACTTGCAGCCTTCCTTGATGTAAATGTAGTGTGTACACACCAAAGGGTGCACTCCCTTCATTTCTTTATAACTCCAGGAAAAGGAATCCAGATTCTCTCTTAGCATGTCACATAACTCCTTTTCCTGATCTGCAGAGAGAGAGGGGTTAATTTTCAAGGTTTTAGATGGACCAAATTCTATCATCTTGACATGAGTAGGACTTGAGTTAGCTAGGCACAAATCAGTACAAGGGTTATATTCATCTTTCTTTACTAACTCACCAAGAAACATGGTATTGTGGGGCTAATTCTAGATGATTTGATCAATCGGCTCATCTTCATCAGGTTTCTCCCCTCCTATAGTAGTATCTAGGGTACAAATTTGGTAATATGTGGCATGGTATACTTCATTCTCCTCCTCCTCTTCCAACCATAAGTGTAAGTCATGCTCTAGAGATGATTGAGAAGGAGGGTACAAGACCAATTATTTGGAAAAATGCCCATTTTTAATGGTCATATTCCTAGCCTTACAACTTATGTAAGCATTAGTTGTGGCTAGCTATGGCATTCCAAGGATGAGAGGACAACCATTGAACTTGGTATTAGTTTGGAGAGCTAAGAAGTTAGCAGGGTATTCCCAGGAATCAATGAAGACCATCACATCCTCAAGAACTCCCTTAGGAACTACTGTGGATCTATCTGCAAGCTGCAAGACTATTGTGGTCTTCCTTAATGATCCTTGGAGATTCAGTTTAAGCATGGTATCCTTAGTCATCACATTGATGGTAGCCCCAAGATTAATCAAGGTATGGGGGACAATGATACCATCAATGTGCACATCTACCACAGGACTTCCAGGGTCTAGATACTTTGGGCAAATCACTCTCCCCAACATTAAGTCACACAATTGTCCAATGACATTAATGGTAGGGGTGTATTTCTTTCTCCTCCCAGGATGTTTGAAGCATTTCTCCTTGATTAACTTGTTGTAGATGGGGACATCCTTGATAGCTTGGAGGAGTGGGATTTTAACACACAATTTTTTCAATTCACCCAGAAGTTCAGTCTCTTCTGGGGTGTGTTATCTAGGATTGATCAGTCTCTCTAGAAAAGGAGGTGGATTGGCTTAGGGAACACTCTCTTCTTTTTCCTCTTCAATCTCCTTAGGTGGAGATGGAGGTTGGTTATTTGGAAGCACTCTTCCAAACCTGAGGTTTATTTCTTGAATTTCCACAGCATAGGCAGGTTAGGATGTCTCTCCACTATAGACGTGTTATGCTTGCTGTTGGAAATAATACTGAGAGGGGGGTTGAATCAGTATTAGAAAATGAATAAATTTCTCATTTCCATAAGCAGATTCATATACGCTACTTTATTTAAGGGAACCTGCGTGTAAACGCAACTATGTTTAATTGAACTAGCGTATATCTAGTAAACTTACGATTCAGTTAATTCATCATATGTTGATCTTTAATCAGTGCATCAGAACTTCATTAACCATATAAACAGTAGACAGTTGCAGTAAAATAGAACAGATCATCACACATAAGAAACACACATTAACACCATGATATAAGGTGGAAACCCAATGTGGGACAAAAACCACCTGTTGTCGTCTTCCTTTAATATAAGAAAAACCTATTTACAATCTTGTACTGGTGTAGACTCATACCAATACGCAGACACCCACCTGCAGAAAGCTACAACCTTCTCTTGTTCTCCAGCTTCTACTGTAAGGGAGCTACAACCCCCTGGCTCTTGTACTGGCTGATATGTTTACCAGTACGTAGGCGCCGATCTACAGAAGGCTACAACCTTCTCTCTTCCTCCAGAGACCACGTTTCATAAATTTTCAGACTGGATACTCCTAGAATACAACATCATAATATGAAGGCCACGTTTCATCCAATTTTCATACTGGACCCATCAACAACATTGAAGCTCAAAATCAATCACCACTAAACATTCAGAATACTTTCATCAAAACATAGACACCAGAACACAGAGCAAAACCCAGAACTCTGCAACACCCACTAGAACCAACCGTAACTTCAGATATCACATTTCATAATGTATAGGCGACTCTGATGAACAGAACCAACGTTTATACGAGCTTTTACCAAAGCGAACCAGCGTACATATCTGAAAATATTAACTCATAACTTTGCAACTATTCCACACATCAATCATACTCAGATCATATCATTTATATAACAAACGTGCGTTAGTAATTTAGATCTAGTCTGTCAATTATCAAACCACAATACATTCCAACCCTTAAGATCCCGATCCATCATTCATCATCATCCTCATAGGTGCATCCTTGGTTCAAATCAAGCAAAGCATCACACACCCATAACCTACAACTAAATCTCACACTTCATCAGATATTCTACTTGTACACCTTGGCCTAATGATCTTCTCCTCCTTATATAGTGTTAGGCCTTTCTTAATACCATGGTCCAAAACCACTTAGGACCAATACCTTGGACCAAATACTTGGGATCAATACTTCGGACCAGATACCTTGGACCAATACCATGGAACAAAACTTAGTTTTCTAACATGTACGCGCCTTTCCTTCTGTGAAACTGCGTATGTACGTTATACAGTCCTTTTGGTCTATTAACCTGCGTGTATATGCCCCTTTGTCAAGGTGAACCTGCATATACCTCTCTCTGATCATTAATTCTTTGCTATTGACCTGCTGCACTGTGATCTATTATCTGAGTGAGTTTCCATCAAGGACAACACCTGTATCATAATGCCAACAATCTCCCCCTTTGGACTTGATGGCAACAACAACACCAAGTCACTCTCCCCCTTTGTCATCAAGGGCAAAGGGCGAACCAGGATATTCTCTCCATTGATATACATTATGTTGTCCATACTCCCCCTGAGTATATGCTGAAATCTCTGATTGAGCTCCCCCTTTGTACATGCCAAGATGTACCAATCCATCCATGCTCCCCCTGAGCACATGCAGAGTCTGCAAAAATATTTTTAAAAAAGAATAACATGACTCTAAAACTCAACTAAGTGAGTATGACCTTCCTATCACCAATGACTCATACATACATCAATCTCCCAACCAAGTGGGGATACACCATTTTGACTCATCCACCTAACCAAGTGGGGATATACCAAATGTTTATACATGACTGAAAATAGAAATTATTACATCATCCTTCCCATGACCTTTACATCAAATGATATACATGACTTTTAGACCAAAGACGAGCAATCTAAACAAGACCATGATAGTCATCAACAACTGTCATACACCATATATGATCTGCACCATAAGCATTTGTCAACAGCGTCCAGACCTGTAACCTGCAATACCATTCTCTTGACCAACCAAAAATAAGTAGCAAGATGTATCATTTAGCCACATAAGCATCATCACCAAAGACTTCTAACCATAATCCCAACAATGCATTATTTGAAGCATATGCTCCCCCTAAACCTATGCCATACCATCATCAAACAGAGCAAATAAGTGACTTAACCATATCAGACTTCTGTACCTCTGCTTTTCTTCAGAACACCATATACGTGACTGTGCAGCGTCTAACTCGTGTATACACGTGAAATCTCTTCATAATAAGTGCGTATGAAAATTGGAATACTGAAGTTTTACACTTTCAGCTTCCCCTGGGTTTGTCATGTCTGCAAACTGAGCTATGCCACATCTTTCTGACAATAATTCTATTTTCTTCAATACCTGGGATTGAGATGATGTATGCTTCTTTTGGTTTGGTGTCTGAATTTTTCTCCTGCACTCCTTTAATTTATGTCCAAACTTGTTACACGCATAACATCTTACATGTTTCATATTGCAATCAACAGCTTTGTGACCAAACATATTGCAAGCAAAACAATATCCCTTAAAGTACCTGGAAACTAATGATCTTTCTGTGTGACGACCTTGAACCATTCTACTTCTGCATCTTGCTGCAACATGTCCAAAGTTATGACATATAAAACATTCAACATTATTCATTTGAGGAAATAATCGATTATTACTTCCATACTTTGACGTAAAAAAAATTCTTTGAATAATTTCTTTCCTTGGTTGTTGATAGGGTTGACTTCTCATCTCCTTGTTGAGTATTTCAGATTTCTCATTACAGTTCCTTGCCTCACCTTGTGAGCTAGATTCCCCGTTAACAGATTCATGAAAACCAAGACCAGTTTTGATGGTAGGAGACCTTTGACTACTAAGAATATTATCCAATATCTTAGTACTGTCTTGGAATCATAACAGTTTATCCTTTTCTTCTAATTTTACTTTTAAGATATTTACCTCAATCTGATGTTGGTCTTCCTTTTCCAGATATTGCTTCTTTATGTTTTCTTCAGCCTTTCTTCCTTTTTCCACTTGTTGCCTTAATTCGAGAACATCATGTTCTTGTTCTTCAAGAGCTTCTTCATTCTGCCTTTTTGATTCTTCAAGATCTTCTTTTAGAGAGAGGATCTTAGATTCAAGTCTCTGGATTGTTATATTCTGATCATTTATTTCATTTCTTAATGATATCACTACATCCTACAGTCGTTCTCTTACTCTGGTTACTCCCCCCAACTGAATTTTCAATTTGGTAACTTCTTCTTTTTCTATGTCATTATTTTCATATGCCATGAGAAGTTTAATTTCTTGATTATCTTCATCACTATTGGACAAACCATCACTATCATCATGAGTATAGTAACTTCTATTAACTTCTTCAGATATCTTTCCTTTGTTATGAGGGCATCTAGCAGCGTAATGACCAACTCTACCACAAGAAAAACATTTGAAAGGTAGCTTACCTTTGAACCTTCCAGAACCTCATTGAAGGTTCTTGACAAAATTTACCTCATATTCATCTTCTGAAATCTATCCTAATTCATTGAGTTTTTCTTTTCCCTTTGTTGATGCTTTAAATGTGGCTTCTCTCATATCTGATGATCCTCCTTTTCTCATCTCAAAAGTACTTAGGATTCCGTGAAGCTACGTCATAGTGATATTCTGCAAATCCTGTTTTTCTTCTATGGCAAACACTTTGGGTTCAAATTTAGTAGATAAGGATCTTAAAACTTTTTCAACTAAGGTAACTTCCTTTATCTCTTCACCCATATTCTTCATACAATTGACAACCTCATCTATACGTAGAAAGTAACTAGCTATGCTTTCATCACTATGCATCTTAAGAGTTTCATACTGAATTCTAAGAGTTTGAAGCTTAGAACGTTTTACCTGAGAGTCTCCTCGTAGCTAAAAACGATTTTGTCCCATATTTCTTTGGCTGATTTGAGCTGCATGACCTTGACAAACTCTGATTTTGACAAACTTCCTAATAAAATAGTGACAGCCTTGGCATTGGTTTCATAATCCTTTCTACCTACTGTATCTGTAGGAATTTCTATTGGAAATGTATATACTTTTTCCACAACTTCCCAAACATTGGTCCCAAGTGATTGTAGATATGATGTGGTTCTTACTTTCCAGTAAACAAAATTGCTCCCATCGAAGATTGGCGGTCTGATGGATCCCATGCTCTCTTGATTATTCATTTTGATGAATCTCCCTTCAAGCGATCAAGCTTCTTCTGAAGGACTTGCTCTGATTCCAATTGTTGGAAATAATACTGAGAGGGGGGGGTGAATTAGTGTTAGCAAATCAATAACTTTTTCATTTCCATAATTAGATTCATATACCCTACTTTAGTTAAGGGAACCTGCGTGTACACGCAACTGTGTTTAATGCAACTAGCGTATATCCAATAAACTTATGATTCAGTCAATTCATCATATGTTGATCTTTAATCAGTGCATCAAAACTTCATTAACCATATAAATGGTAAATAGTTGTAGTAAAACAGAACAGATCATCACACATAAGAAACACACATGAACACCATGATATAAGGTGCAAACCCAATGTGGGACAAAAACCACCTACTGCAGTCTTCCTTTAAGATAAGAAAAACTTGTTTACAATCTTGTACTGGCGCAGACTCATACCAGTACGTAGGCACCCACCTGCAGAAGGCTACAAGATTCTCTCATTCTCAAGCTTCTATTGGAAGGGAGCTGCAACCCCCTAGCTCTTGTACTGGCTGATATGTTTACCAGTATGTAAGCGTCAACCTACAGAAGGCTACAACCTTCTCTCTTCCTCCAGGGACCATGTTTCATAAATTTTCAGACTGGATACTCCTAGAACACAACATCATAATCTAAAGGCCACGTTTCATCCAATTTTCATATTGGACCCATCCAACATTGAAGCTCAAAATCAATCACCACTGAACATTTAGAATACTATCATCAAAACACAGTCACCAGAACATAGAGCAAAACCCAGAACTCTATAACACCCACTAGAACCAACTATAACTTCGGATATCACATTTCATAATGTATACGCGACTCTGATGAACCGAACTAGCATGTATACGTGCTTTTACCAAAGCGAACCCACGTATAGATATGCAAATATTAACTCATAACTTTGCAGCTATTCCAAACACCAATCATACTCAGATCATAACATTTATATAACAAACATGCGTCAGTAATTCAGATCGAGTCTATCAATTATCAAACCACAATACATTCCAACTTTTAGGATCTCGATCCATCATTCATCATCATCTTGATAGGTGCATCCTTGTTTTAGTTCAAGCAAAGCATCACACACCCATAACCTACAATTGAATCTCACACTTCATCAGATATTCAATACTTGCACACCTTGGCCTAATGATCTTCTCCTCCTTATATAGTGTTAGTCCTTTCTCAATATCATGGTCCAAAACCACTTAGGACCAATACCTTGGACCAAATACCTAGGATAAATACTTCGGACCAGATACCTTGGACCAATACTATGGAACAAAACTTAGTTTTCCAACATGTACGCGCCTTTCCTTCTGTGAAACTATGTATGTACGTTATACGCTCCTTTTCGTCTGTTAACCCGCGTGTATACGCCCCTTTGTCAAGGTGAACCTGCATATACCTCTCTCTGACCATTAATTCTTTGCTATTGACCTGTTGCACTGTGATCTGTTATCTGAGTGAGTTGCCATCAAGGACAACACCTGTATCATAATGCCAACACTTGCTTGTTTTTCAACCTCAGATTTGGTTGAGCAGGTATCTGAGGTTTCTTAGGTGGAGCAGGGTAAAGGATTTGTGGTCGAGATGGAGGTGGAGGCAATAAGGTTGGAGATTGGTTGTATGGGGGCCTCCACCCCTGTGATGGTGTATTCCATTGAGCTTGTGGGGGAGAATATGGATGAAATGATTCATTGGCAGGTTGGGAATGGTATTGAGGTGCATAAGACCAGGGAGAAGGTGTGGACCATGAAAGAAGAGCAGGAGGACACCAAGGGGGAATGTATGCATTCTGGTTGGGGTTGTAATATGAATAGGATGCCCCTTCAATTCCCTATTGGTATGGTCGAGGTCCTTGAGGCCTCCTTTGGTTGATATAACAAAGGTATTCATGTAGAAAATCATGTATATTCATAAGTTAATGTAATTTGGTAAAGAAATAGAAAATAACCTACTTCTACTCTTTATAGCGGAAGCACATAAACATTGATCAGACAATAATCAAGAGAGGAACAGAATCAAAGGCACATAACATAATAAATATCTGGGGAAAGCCACAGCTCAAAACCCCACTATCTATTTTGTATTAATCCAAAAAATCAAGATGAAATTACAATGCTTTTTCTCTCTAGAACAATCCCAACACTCAGCAAATTCAATCTCCAACTCATAAGAAAGATCAACGCCAAATCTTGGCCTCTTCACAAGCCCTCCAAGTCTCTATTCCAATGTGTAATTCCTATGAAGGATAGCTTGTATTTAAAGTGAAATAAATCCTCTAAAAATAGTGTAATCTCTCGAGGACCAGTTCCTGATTGCATTCACTATCAGTGCAACTCAAAAAAATGTAAAACAAATAGTACACTATCCCTGCACTCTTGTCTCAACTGGGTCTTTCTCATAATCGACATGCATGGGTTTCTGAAGAGTAAATATTCAGTTAACTAGAGTAGCATTGGTGGAGTTCATTAGTGTCACCACTGACTGTTAACTCACTATTAGTTCTCTCAATCAGTTTGAGAACTAATTTAACTGAACTGACTCATGAAACTATGTCTTCTATTTTATAACTCACAATTAGCTCACACTGGACTCCTACAAAGTAGGGAGAACATATACATGACATCCAAAATACTTCCAACTCGAATTTCCTAAGTTAAGTAAGTTTAATAAACTTAATTTAACTATTTTAAGTTGTTATGAGAATAGAGTTCAAATTTAATTCACATTTTAATTCAAGGACAAATTAAAATGGAATTTCTTGTTGCCATTTCTCAACACTCCCTCTCAACAAGAAAGGTATTATCAACTACCCCGGTCATGTCTCTGTGAAACTCGAACTTACATCTTGACAATGACTTTGTCAAGATGTCAACATATTGGTCCTTCGTGGGAATGTAATCTAACAACATGATCCACCTCAATACACAATCTCTGAGATGATGATACCAGATATCAATATGCTTGGACCGATCATGAAAGATTTTATTTTCAGAGAGTTTGATACAACTCTGATTATCACAATAAACCATTGTTGGATCCATCTTCTGACCAAACAAACCAACCAGGATCTTGTTCATCTGGATAGCCTCACATGCTGCCTGACTAGAAGCCATGTAATCTTCCTCCACCAAACTAAGTGAAAATGATCTTTGTTTCCTGTTGTACCAAGAAACTGCTACTGACCCAATACTAAATATCCCTCCTAATGTGCTCTTCTTGCTGGATGGACTCCTTGCCCAATATACATCAGTGAAGCCTTCAAGCTTCACTCCCTCTGTCCATCTGTACCATAACCCAAACTATGTAGTGCCTCTGAGGTATCTCAATACATGCTTTGCCACCTTCCAATACAGCTTGGTAGGCCTAAGAATTTCCTGACTAAGTTGGTTAACTACATAGCACAAATTCGGTCGTGTGTTTGCTAAGTACATGAGTGAACCCACAAGCTGAATGTAAAGAGTAGCTTCCACTACTTCCCCTAAAGTAGCGTCCTCCTTCCTCTAGTTACCAGCCAGAGGAGTCTCCATGGGTTTTCTAATCTCCATGCAGAATCTCCTGAGTATCTCGTTGGCATACTTTCCCTGAGATACAAACAACTCCCCATCTCCATACCATACCTCCATGCCAAGAAAGTAATGCATGAGCTCCATGTCCTTCTTCTCAAATTATCATGCAAGGTCCTCCTTGCAATATTTGATGAGCTTCTCATCATCTGTCAGTATGAGATCATCTACATAAAGTACAATGGTCAACAGCTTACCTTCCACCACTATGTGATACAGGTTCACATTCGCTTCACTCTTTGTGAAGCCCAACCCAATGAAGCATCTATCTATCCCAGTGTACCAAGCATGGGGTGCTTTCTTCAGCCCATACAACACTCTCTTGAGTCGGCACACATGCAACTCACTGTCCAAGTTTTCAAAACCTTTAGGATGCTCTATGTACACCTCTTCCTCAATCATGCCATTGAGGAAGGCAGTCTTCACATCCATCTGATGGATCTTCTAACCCAACTGTGTTGATAGTGCCAAAATAGATCTTATTGATGAGTACCTCCCAACAGGAGAAAAGGTCTCATGATAGTCAATCCCCTCTACCTATGAAAATCCACAGACCTCAAATCTGGACTTATGCCTCTCACACTACCAGTTGCACCTTGCTTTACCTTGTAAAGCCAATGGGAGCTCACAAATGAGTTTCGTCTGGTCTCGAGACCACATCCCAAACACTGTTTCAAACTATGGAGTAATACTCCTCCACCAGTGCATCAACCCAAACTGGCCACTGCATTGCTTCCTGAAAGGAAGATGTCTCTATCACAACACATGCACCCATAAGTGCCATGTATCCAGTGTACCTCTCTAGTGACCTCCTCTGTCTACGCTGAGAAGAGGGTGCTTGCACATTCTCCTATGCATCATCCAACAATCTGTAAGCCTCTCTAGTGCACTTTCTTCCCTCTCTAGAAGACTCTGCATGAGTGGATGTCTCTACTATTTGAACCTTTGCATGTAGCTGCTCCACATCAATCTGAGACCCCTCAACCTTAGGAGATAAAATCTCCTCATCCAAGCTCCCTCTCAAGGGATACTTGCATGGCCTTCTCCTTATTGGACTTGATATCCCTACGAACCACTATCATCCGACTAGTCTGCATGTACACCCGATAGTTGTGGGGTGTATCAGTGTATCCCACAAAGATCCCCAACTCTATTGTTGGCTCAAGCTTCTTCCATGCATCTTTGGTCACATGGAAATAAACCAATGACCCAAAAATCTTGAAGTAAGCAACATCTGGCCTCTTACCATAATAAGCCTCCTTTGGTGTCTTCATCTCAAGTATCCGATGTGGGCTATGGTTCTGAACATAAACTGTTGTGTTGCATGTCTCAACCCATAAGTGTAGTGGTAGGCCCTGATCATGCAACATCACCTTTGCTTCCCCTACTATTCTCTTGTTCTTCCTCTCGGAAACCCCATTCTGTTGAGGGTTATGGGGTGTCGTCAACTATCGTTTAATCCCTTCCACTACACAAAATTTCTTAAACTCATTGGATACATACTCACCGCCGTTATTACTCTGTAGAGCTTTAAACTTCTTGCCAAACTATTTCTCTACCAATGCTTTGAACTCACAAAACTTTGTGAAAGTTTGATCCTTTTTCTGCATAAAAAATACCCAACATTTACGAGAATAGTCATCAACAAATATAACATAATACCTGTGTTTGGTCGTGGATGCTGTCGAGAATGGTCCACACACATCTGAATGGAATCTCTTTGGAATAGACTCTGCTTGACTATCTCTGTCTCCAAAGGTAGACTTATTGTATTTTTCCAAAGTACAACCCTTGCATGTATCAACTTGCTCAAGCGTACCTTTAGGAAGATCGGTAGAGATTTGCTACAATACCTTCAAAGACCCGTGATGCAAGTGGCCCAATCGCTTGTGCCACAACTTGCCGAAGTCTCAACTCAACATCTTTTCTATTTTTGAACTCAAAGTAGCACAATCCTCTACCTCTATCTTATAGAGATTCTGAACTCGAATCCCCATCTTCTTTACTTGACCCATGGCTATGTGTTAAAGGAACGCCTTTCCTTTTGAAAATATCACATCATAGCATGTATCCTCAAGCATGGAAACAGATACCAAGTTCTTCGTCAGTTTGGGTACATTCATAACATTCTTCAAGGTGAGTGGAGCCACACGCTCCCTCTGAAAAGTAATAGTGCCCACACTGGTAACACTATACTTACCGTCGTCACCCATCTCGATATACATATTGAGATCTTTCTCCTCCAGTTCATTGAATGACTCTTTATCTCCAGTAATGTGGAATGAAGCTCCACTGTGTAACTACCAGACACTTCCCATCATTGAGGAAAGCATGCATGCAATGAGGGAAAAGTCCAATTCGAATTCGAAGGCCAAAGCCTCAACCGCCGCTCCTCCTGAGGACTTCTCATTGGACTTCCTCAATGGACAATTTGTAGCAAAGTGACCCATCTTGTGAAAATGAAAGCATTTACCTTTTGTCATGTCCTTCTTCTTACCTCCATGATAAGAATCTGATTTGGAACAAGAAATTTAACCTTTCCCCTTCCTCGCCTTAATCGCTAAGGCATAGTTCTCTTCATCATCAGTCTTTGATGAAGAGCCATCCCTGGCTTTCCTCCTGATCTCATCCTGCATCAAATATGACCATAGTCATTCCTAATCTGGCAGCTTCTCCCAACCATTAACAAATTCTTGATAACTATGCCAACTCTTTGGGAGTCCAAGAAGAGAAAGGCTAACCATATCCTCCTCTAAAACCGTGATTCCAATACTTACAAGTTCATCTCAACATTGAGTGAACTTGGTCAAGTAATTTGGAATCGTCTCACCTTTCTCCATCTTGATTTTTTGAAGTTTATCCTTTATTGCCAACTTCCTTTGATCACTTCTATTCTGATGCAAGTCCGTCAATGTTTTCCACATAGCGTGCAGGTTATTGCCAACTTCCTTTGATCGCTTCTATTCTGATGCAAGTCCGTCAATGTTTTCCTTTCCATGGAGACTTGAGACAATATGATCTCAAAATCCCTCAAGGATTATCTACCTTACTTTTGCCAAATACTTCTTCCACTCGACCAAGTTCTGTGCATCAGTGGTTCCTGGATTAGGAATTTCTTGTTCAACAAATTCCTTCAAGCCATTATCCTCTAGCACAACCTCCATCCTATCCCTCCAGGCTATTAAATTTGGGCTTCCCTCGAAGGCATACTCAAGTCTCAACCCATGGAATGCCATCTGCTGATCCTAAAGTATGTATGCAAATTCAACTTTCACCTGTAACCCAGAAACTCAAAACTTCAGAATCTCCTCTAGAGAGATGATTTTAAATCAATGATGTCTCACTCATCTGAACTCTGATTCAACCAATTTGTTTTTTGAAATTAGGTATCTTTTCCCAAGGAATCTAGATCTGCAATTTTAATCTGAAAAATTTTCACAGAAACTCTCATATATGCTCTGTAAACTTTCAGCCTAAAAAACAACCTTGTCTTGATAACATGTAGAAGATCATGTAGATTCACAAGCTAATGCACTTTGCTAAAACAAGAGACAAGAATCTACTTATACTCTTTACAGCAAAAGACCATAAACATCGGGCAAACAATAATCAATAGAGGAAGAGAATCAAAGGCACATAACACAATAAATATCGAAGGAAATCCACAGTCAGAATCCCACTATCTGTTTTGTATTAATCCAAAAAATCAAGATGAAATTACAATACTTGTTCTCTCTAGAACAATCCCAGAACTCAACAAATTCAATCTCCAACTCATAAGAAAGCTCAAGGCCAAAGCTTAGCCTCTTCACAAGCTCTCCAAGTCTCTATTCTAATGTCTAATTCCTATGAAGGATAGCTTGTATTCAAAGGGAAATAAAGCCTCTAAAAATAGTGCAATCCCTCAAGGATTAGTTCCTGATTGCATGTAGTATTAGTGCAACTCAAAAAAATCTAAAACAAATAGTACACTATCCCTGCCCTCTAGTCTCAATTGGGTCTTTCCCAAATTGACATGCATGATTTTCTGATGAGTAAACATTTAGTTAACTAAAGTAGCACTAGTGGAGTTCATTAGTGTCACCACTCACTGTTAACTCACTATTTTTTCTCTCAATCAGTTTCAGAACTAATTTAACTGAACTGGCTCATGAAACTGAGTCTTCTATTTTACAACTCACAATTAAGTCACACTAGACTCCTACAAAGTAGGGAGAACATATACATGACTTCCAAAAGACTTCCAACTCGAATTTCCTAAGTTAAGTAAGTTTAATAAACTTAATTTAACTATTTTAAGTTGCTATGAGAATAGAATTCGAATTTAATTCATAGTTTAATTCAAGGACAAATTAAACTTAAATTTCTTGTTGCCATTTCTCAACAGTTCAGTCACACCTTCAATTCCTTGACACACAACTTTCAATTCAAGCAGAGAAGGGCACTTGTTTCTAGAGTGGTTTTCCTCGTAGACCGAGAATATCTCTATCAGATTCAATGGACATTCATTTCTAGGGTGCCTCCTTGTGCATCTAGGGAAAAAGACAGCTAAGGCTCTTTCTGCTTCCTCCTACTTCCTCTTGATCTACATGGTGTCCATTTGCAGGGCAAGGGTATGCAACATCTCACTCTCAAAGTATTCATACATGTTCAAAATTTCTCTTTTGATGGATGTGTTGGAGGAGGATGAACTAGCCAAAACTTGACTTACCCTACCCTTCTTTCTGGCTACCCTAGAATGATTTCTGAAAATTGTCTTGATAGCAGCATATGATAGCTAGTAGATGTTCCTTTCTGACATCATGTTTATAATTTCTAGGATATCTTCCCTAATCCCTCTAAGAAGGACTAATTTGAGTGATTCAAGGTTGAGGGTGCATCTAGCCCTTTTGTAGCTGAGTTGGAACCTTTCCTCATAATCTTCCAAGGATTCATCATGTCTCAAGGTCATTTTAAATATTTCCTCTTTGGTGTCCTTGAACCTACAATAATCCTTGTACTTGTTATTGAAGTCTTGTTACATTTGAGCCCGGCTAGTGATGTTGTCCTGAGGTAAACCCATGAACCAGTGCACGCCTGCATCCTTAAGGTTGGATGGGAACAGCTTCAACTTTTGATCATTAGAGGTGTAATCATAAGTTCTGCAGATGACAAAAAAATCAAACAAAAAGGTATCAGGGTCCTCTAAGGTTAAACCATGGAAGTGAGGGAGGGGAGAGGGGCTTATGCTTTTCATCCTAGCATACCATTAGTTTCTCTAATCGGAAAATCACCCTCAGTTATGTTTTCAGATCCATTTCTGTTTTTGATCCCATTTCTGTTTTCAGCCATGGTGTAGGTTTGTGGAATGATTTCTTCTTCTTCTTCCCAAATAGGATCTTCAAAGATCTGGTTGTTCACCTAATGGGTCCTGTAGTTGACAGCCACCGAAGAAGAGGGAAGGTTGGTTGTTTGATGGTGTGGGGGTAGTTGGCAAAAATTTTCCTAAGTCGTCTCTACTCCTACAAGCCATGAAAGAAATTTGTTTTTTTCTTCTAGATTTTTTTCAGAACTGATTGTGGAAGTGAAAGAAAGCAGAAATTTCAACTATTTTCTAAATGAAACTACTTGTAGAATGGAAAGAAAGAAGATATTGCAACTATTTTCTGAATGGAACTACTTGCATAATGGAAAGAAAGAATAAATTTCAACTTTTTGTTGAATGGAACTACTTGCAGAATGGAAAGAAAGAAGAAATTGCAACTATCTATTGAATGAAAAATAAAAGGAAAACATAAAGTACAGCTACCTAGACACCTGCATGAAAACAACGCCAAAAAGTGATTAGCCCCAATATTGCAGCAAGGATGTTGCAACTCCTAGGGCAACCAACTTTACTTTATCAACCCAGGGTCCATACAAACTTGGAGGTGACAATGTTATATGCACAACAAATGCAATAGTCTACTCTTTTCACTTCTCAATTGGGGCGATAGACCACTAGGGTTTTTCAAAACCAGACTTTTATTGACTAAAAGGAGGCTGACTACTGACAGTGAATGTAAAGCTATATTTAATGCATAAAGGAAATGCTTGCCTATATTAAGGAAATGAAAGTGCTAAATAGAAAGTGCTATGAAATGACATGAAATTACCTAGCTAAGAATTAACACACATTACTTGCAGAAGAGACTAAGTATGGATGGAAATTATCCTAACACTGCTATGACCGATGGATGCATGCACTAGCTAAATATTGCAGAAAAGAGACTTCTGGTTCTCAATTTTATAAATGTAAATGCTAAACTAATAATCCGATCTTTTGCAGGGGAGGAAGGTATGGAAAAGTTGGTCCACAATGGAATTGGGGGGTATGGAAGTCATGTTGAAGGTATTCCCTAGGATCAGATCATCATTTCTACACAAAACAATCTAAAACAAGTTGCTACAAGGTTTCCTGTAGTTGCTACAAGATTTAATGTAGTTACTACAGGATGTCCTGGTTTACTATAGGAAACTTAGTTGAAGGTTGTAGGAAGGTAAGCAAGGTGAAAGGAAGTGCTGGGAAGATGTATGATGGTAGAATAAGGTATGCGTAATGTGCACACTACCCAAGGATCAACACAACTCTTCAGGATGGTTGGATTTTCTAAAGGAGGCTGTCCATAGTGGCTACAAAATAGAAATCTGAATTAGTGGTTGGTAGGATTGGGTGAGAGGTGGAGAAGACTTAGATGAGTCTGGTGGAATGAGTTCCCCCCTGCAGATCAACAACTCCTACAACAACACATATTCTTTTCTTCATTCATGCACAACTTTATGTAAATGTGGAAAAGATGAGTTAAAATTCAGAAATTGATTTATTGATACATAATGGCTTAAATATATGGAATGGAATGCTTTCTAATCAACAATAAACTCAAGAAACCAAAATGACAATTGCAGGTGCCTCTAAGAAATCATAAACAATGATCTACTCAACAAGAAATCCTAAGCTATGCAATGACCAAAAGCTAATTCTATTTTTGGGGTTGTGAGAGTGGGGCCCTCAAACCATGATCCCATGAGGGTGATGAGGAAGAGGCCATTATCACAAGATTTTCTAAAGTATTTTCTTTCACTATTGTAACACTGATATACTTCTCCAACAAATGGAAGCAAAACTAACCAATCATTCAAAGACATGTAATTTAAACAAATAAGAGGTAACTTCAACAACAAATATATGATTCTAATCTAAGAATACATGTACAAAAAGAGGAACCTTTGCTGCTAGGGTTGGGCCCTAACCCAAGAGCTTCAACCCTCTAAGTCAACTCAGTGCTAGATCAAATAAACCCTTTTCATTATCATCAAAATGCCAAAAATAACATGAGAATAACCATCACAATATCTTAGCTCGAAATTGCCTCTTGTCTACAATAAAAAGTCGAATCCTAATGAGGTCCTATGCCTTCTTATTTATAAAACTAAAGCTACTAAGATATTCCTAAAAATTATGGAGGCTTGGCTCCTAAACTCGAGATTGACTTGTCTTCAACTATCATTGTCTTGGCTACCAATGAACTCAGTGGGCTTGGATGCTTGTAACTATGAGCTTATGAGATCTGGTGTAGGAATCATTGGATGATTGAGGAGTTATGGAGGGAGACAAAATCTCCTAAATTCCCTCTTTCTTGTCTGCTTCTAGTTACTGCACTTAAATTAGCCCAAAACTACTCCAAATCCTGCAATTAATGCACATTAGGCCACATGACATAACATCTCACCTTTACCCTTCTCACTAAAAAAAATATAATAAAATATGTAACAAAATGTGAGAAACATTGATTTTAATAAGTTGGAGAGTGGCATTAGGGCCCATTTAATTTACCTGTTGATGAGCCTAATCAGAAAGATAACCTGTAAACAACCCAGAATCAACAAAAATTATGCGCAAACCCACAAAGAGCGGAGAGGAGTTTGGAAGTGGGAGATATAGTGTACCTTCATCTACAGCCTTACCGATAGTCCACATTGAAGAAGAAGGGGGGCAAAAAATGAAATCATGATTTTATGGACCTTATCAAATTACCCAAAGAGTACAAGAAGTGGCATGCAAATTAGAGCTTTTAGTAGATAGAAAGATACATAACATATTTCATGTTTGTTGCTTGAAGAAGGCTATTTGGACACATATTGTATCATCACTTAATTCACCTCCATTAAATGAAGAGGGTAACCTTGAGCTACTTCTAGAGGAGGTATTAGAAGTATGAGAAAGGAAGCTAAGTAATAGGACCATCAGGGAATATCTGGTGCAATGGAAATATTTTCTTTCAGAGGATACCAACTAAGAAGGATAACATATATCGCATCATCCAACACTTAAATTTCTTGAGGGAAATAAATTTTTGGTGGGGGGGATTATAATATCCCTAACTAATTGACTATTGGAAGATGACACCTTTTATGGCCCTTCGTTGCCTTAGGCTAGAAACAAGGTGAGTTTTAGAAGAAGGGACTTTCGATTTATCATAAAAAAGGGGAAAAGAGAGGGATTTTAATAAATAATTAGGGAGGACATGGTATTTTTCCAAGTTATTTGTTGATGGTATTTGCCGATGATATTATGGTTAATTCTAGAAATTTGGAAAAGGCCCAATTGAAAGATATATAGGAAGAAGGAAGGAGGAGGCGAAGGAATTCTATCTCGATATTTTCTCTTTGCATTTTGATTGGAGGCTTAGGTGAGTTTTCAATAAGTGAAGGTTTCAAGTGAGATCCTCTCGCTAGCTTCGGTGGGATCTAGTTTCACCCTAGCTGACAAACCAACCTTGATTATATTAGATATCACCCTAGTGGGTCAAGTTTGTCTATTCTTTTTATTTGTTGTGGTCTTTTCATTTGATCATTCTTCTAGGCATTATTTTTGGCACATTTGTCTTCTGTCGGAGAATTTACCCCACACCACTATAGCATATCTGAGAGCTATGTAGTACATCATACTGTAGAAGTCTAGAATTTGTTAGTGGAAATTATGTGGATCATCAACATCAATTGAGATCTTGAAGTTTCTCGGTAGAGTGTCACTTACAGGGCAGAGTCACAATTCTTTCACAGTCTGGGTGTTGACCCATCGAATCCCTCCTAGATCTATTTGCATATCTATCAGATTTACTGAGTCCAAATGCTTCTTCTCTGTGTTAGAAAACTAATCTTCAAAATTAAGGTTGGGTTAGGTTGATTGGTTATTAGATTCCAATAACCCCAAGAAACTGATTCAACTGTTTCTTTATGTATTTATATGTACATCATTCATTAATATATAGTTGAGTTTGGTTTCCAATTTTTGTGTCTTACAATTGTATCAGAGTGGGTGAAATTCTTTGTTGAACCAGAGCAAAGGTTAGTTTCCTCTGTTGAATACATCAGCCTTGTGTGGCCTTCATGAAGAATGTGAGTGTGTCCATCCATGGTGTATGTATGATTGAGGCGTGACTTCGCAACTGCGTGATTTTATGGGCCTGAAGGATGAAGAGTGAAAATAATTTAAGGATTCTGCGAGATCGTCGTTCGATCAAGCAAGAAAAATTTTGAAACTTGATGTGTCATTGAGTTTCTTGTGTGTTGAATGTAAATGTAACTCTGCATCGGCCATATATATTTAGAAGCTATTAGAGATTCCGAACAGTTGCTAGAAGAGCAGATAGCGATTCATTTAAATGCTTCGCTATTAGTTTACTTAATCAAATTTTTTTTAAGCTACATAAGATGTTGGTTTGCGAGTTATAAGGATTGCAATAGGCTTTAAGGCATCTCAATTTATCTAAGAAAAATAGTTTTGCTAATGCAAATGAAGGTACCTGTGAGTAAAATTTGGACTTTCTGGATGGAATAGATGGTTGTGATTAAAGACTGTTTGTTTAATTGTTGAATGTGCTGTAAGGTATCTAATTCATTTTGGAGAAGCATTTTTTATTTTGTCTCAACGTGTGGAGTGGAAGGTTATTCCTATTTATAATGTTTATCCGCATATGCGCTCATGTCAAAATCTGTCTTATGAGCAAAATATTTCAGATTGTTGATTAGTTACCATGATTGAGCTCTTGCAGAGAGCCTGATTCCCTTAATAGATGTATATGTTCCTTGTACATGAATGCAACAAAAGAGCATGATCTTGAAATCCCATAAGATCTATCAATTGCCTTGATTTTTTTTTAAGAAAGTCTAGTCCAATATTTTTTTGAGTACATAACGTTTTGAACACTTTTTGCATAAGTAGTTGTTAATATGATAGTTCTTTCTCTGTTGGTGGTACTGGTAAAGGTGTTGTATAATGATCAAAATAAAATGAGGTTCAGGAGATCTGTTTGCATTGTGAGCGATTTGTAATTGGTCATTTGTTTCTAAGAAACTTCTGACATGTTGTAAATAACATTATTGAGAGAAAGTGGAGGTGGCAATATTATTTGAAGCTTGTCTACATGACCACATTAATATTGGTGTTGTGGAGGTTGTGGAGCCTAGTGCAAAAATGTTTAATTTGTTGACTAGTGCCAAGGGAGAGAAAATGTGGCCGAAGTGAATAGAGGGAGGAAACATTAGAGATTCATATTTTGTGCATTTACTAAAAGGATTTGCTATAGTTTTGATGTATTTGAATTGAAGCACCCTCTTGCTCGGCCACAAGAAATAGGCTTGCACCGTTAATGAATATTGTGAAGATTGCAACAAGAACGTGAGCCTGAATCATCGATGAAAGCCTGTCTACAGTTGAGATCGAGAAGTCCATGGAGTGCAACGTTGATAAAGCATTAATATAAGTGTGAGAATGCAACATTCGTGGTCTTTGTGAGTTGCTCAATCCTTTGAATGGTGCAACCATGAAGTCTGAGTGATTTTTTGACTCATTTTTTCGAGAGAAAAATAAAAAGCGACGTAGGAAGGTTTGGTTTTAATTTTTTACCTTCAATGCTATTTAATTCACTTTGATAGAAATATATGAGATTACCACACTGTAGGCTTGTTGGTTGGTCCATTTGCCGAAGCTATCTGTTTTCAAAATTTGTCATCATATTAAAAACAAATAAGGGAGCTAGAAAAACATTACTAATCTGATCCTTGGCATGGTCTCTGCACTTCATCATTTTTAAACACTCTTATAAAGATGAAATTGATGGATAGTGGTCTACTACATTAAGGATCGTATGCCCAATTCATAATTTTAAGTTTGAATAAAATGATTGACTTGGCAAAAAAATTGATTGGTATATACAAAATTGGCAGTTCAAAAGAAACAAAGTTGTTAAATAAACTTTAGCGAAATTCTTAGAGAAGAGATTCGAAAGCTTGAACATATGCTTGCTAAGCAATGGGAAATAGACCATGAATGTGAACGAAAATACAGAAGATCAGAGTGTGCCGTTTGCTATGTATATTTGTTTTTTGTTTGCCACGATAGACCTTCTATTAAAGAGCCTCCCAGCTTCAATGATATTTCGATTTTGCTTGAAGTATGATAATAAATTGATTTGTTTATGCTAAATGTAACATTATGAGAGTCTGTACATGAGATTTTGGCTAGAAATTTTGGAAGATGTTTGTTACACATTGTGATTTCTACTTTTACGAGTCAATTTCTCTGTAAATGGGTGCATTTTCGATTGAACTCGACAATCGAGATTGAGTAAAATGGCTCAAATTAAAAATGTATTAGAAATCTTAAACAATCTCATTAGTTATATTGTTGATGAAATTGTAAATGCTAGCAAAACAAGTCTTGTTGATATTAGAGTTTGTTTACATGTTGCATTGGAGACAGTTGAATTTCTCCAGATTGATTCTCAAGTACAATGAGACGATCATAATTCTAAATAGCAGTCAAAGAGTATTGAAACCATTTCAAAAAAAAAATTGGATGCAATTAAAAATCGTGATGTGAAACTTGTTATAAGACCTTGGGAAGAAATTACACATAACAAAAACATAAATAATGTTGGATACAATAAAGATGTTTCTTTTTATATGCCTGATTTTTCTAAACCCATACAATTTCGTAGTGCTGGATTTCTAGAAGGTGTTGTTCCAAAACAAGTTGATCGATGCGAACATTATGATAGAGTTGGACATGTGAAAGATCGGTATTTTGATCTTCACGCATGTGAGAATTGTGGAAAGCACAATCACCATTCAAACAGATGTTCTAGAAAGAAGGCTAAGGCAAGAGAGAAACTAACTTTTGGATGGATTGCTTCTTGGGATTGATCGAAAACAACAAAAAATATTTACAAGTCATACCCAAGATATGTTCGAGAGTGTTAACCAACCTTGCAGTGATGAAGAATACCTCATCTTCTCCCTATATCCAGCAAGGGGGAGATTGTTGATGATCTGCTACAAGTTCGAAGAGTTGTTAAGTGAGCCTCAGTTAGAGATCCACAGTCTAAGCCACAACCTCTACTAGTTAGAGCGAGAGTTGTAGCGAAAGAGACTTCAGTTTTTGCTGAATGATTTGTTTGTGAACGAGCACTTTCAAATTCAGAATGGTACGAGGAACTACATTGATGATTCTAGAGTTGATATTTTTTATTCATTTAAGAACTGATATGAAGGTTCTAGACGTGGGTATCGTTTATGGTTTTCTCTTGAAAACCACCCCTTTGTTTTTGGTCATCCTTAAAAAACATTTCTGAGAGACATTAAACTCTTGGTTGAGATGCAGTTTTGGATTTTGAGCTCTCATTCTTGGACTTTTATACATCCCTTTGGATTAAGGGGGGAATGTTAGGCATTTAATCCTTGGGATTAAGGTTGGGTTAAGGTGATTGTTTAATACAGTCCAAGAAGATTCAGAAATTGATTCAATGGTTTCTTTATGTATTTATATGTACATCATTCATTGAAATTATTCATTAATATATTGTTGAGTTTGGTTTCCAATTTTGGTGTCTTAGACTCTGTTGGCTGGGCGAGGGATTTAGTATGTGGTTAATAAGAAGTTGAGGCTCTCAATAGAACGCAGGTGAATTCGTAGGACTAAACATCTCTCAGGGGTTTCTAAGTTCCAATAGGCTGAGAGGCCTCCCATCTATCATACAAGAGCCATGACGGAGTTCCCAAGTCCAAAAGGGACAATGGCTATCACTATTGTACTAGGCGTTATATTGCACTCAAAGGAGCTTGTGAAATATCCTTAAGTTATTTTGAGGACTGTCAAATTGCTTCGTACAAGGGCTACATATATAGTGGCTTCTATGTTCATTGTGACGACGATTCTATGAAGGCTAATGCACAGTGGTCGTGGTGCTTTTCTTTGGAGATAATGACATTGATAAGTTGTATCTAAATATGATGACAATATTTAAGTAGGTTGGTAACTTTGCTTGGTTGTCAGTAGACATGAATTTTGATCAGACATTCTCCTTTTGGTATATCGATACATATTTGTTCACTTGCAATAGGGCAATGGCTTTAAAGACTTTCCTTTAGCATTGTTTCATAGAAGTTGTATTCCATTGTTGAATTGAGGCTTCTGTGATCCATATTATTTATAAGTAGAACTTCGGCGTAAATCACATAAAGAGTGACATTTGTCGACGCGTTTCGAACCAAACAGTGTGGCTCATCGTCAGCCTGACGATGAGCCACACTGGTTGGTTCGAAACGCGTCGACAAATGTCTCTCTTTATGTGATTTACGCCAAAGTTCTACTTATAAATAAGTTGCATTCCAATTGTTTAGAATGCTCTCTGCACTTATATTTGTGTCTTAACTGTTTGAAAAAGTATTCAATGGTGCTTGAAAAAATTTAATGTATTTTTCCAGATTTTCTGATCTTGTAACACTTCCTCCCACTTGCTCTGGAACATACACTTGCCACGTGCATCCTCATGCAAATGGAAATGATGTGTTTTTGCTACCAACTTATAGTTGTTCATGTCCCTTCGTTGTAAAAAATTCATTCAAGATTAGAGAACCTACATTGCACGTTGAGTTTGGGGTGGAGGTTCTAGGCATCCCCTTCAACTTGAAACACTCCAGGCTTGTAAATCTTTGAGCTCTCCTTCATCTTGAAAGACTCCAACACTCTAATGCTTGAAATTTCAAAGCTTGAATGTTGTTTTCATAGCTAGACGACTAGTAACCTCACCGCTTCAAAATAGAACTATAACTAGTAAATAAGACAGTGAAGATCTTTTCCTTTTCTTCTCACTGGTTCTTATATAAATTCATGAATTCATTCTTATATAAATTCAAAAATTCAAGTATGTTCTATGTACAGTCGAGCAATCTGAGTTGAAACATGAAATAATTAGATATCATTTTTTGGGATTCAACTGTGTTAAGTCATTCATCTATGACCATTTCCATGAGAGGTAGTCGTAACTAACTGATTTCTCATGATTTTTGAATAGTCCACTTAGCACTCATTGCATCGGATGAAGAAATGAGACTGAAACTAGTGAACGAATCACATAGCGTCACTCATCACTTTCGGAGCTTGCACCCAGTAGCCTGGACTTCCCGGGAGGTCACCCATCCCAGGTCGCCTTTGGCACAAGCACGCTTAACTGTGGAGTTTTCCCCACAATCAAGACCACATAGCTTGCAAATGGGGTAGCAAGATAAGTGGGCTTGATTGTGGGGAAAACTCCACAGTTAAGCGCACTTGAGCCACAAGCAACCTGGGATGGGTGACCTCTCAAGAAGTCCTGGTTAACGGGTGCAAGCCTCGGAAGTAATGATTGACGCTATGTGATTCATTCACTAGTTTCATTCCCATTTCTTGACCCCTGTGAGCATCACCCGATGAAATGAGTGCTAAGTGGACTATTCAAAAATCACGAGAAATTAGTCAGTTACGACTTAGTGATGATTGACACTATGTGATTCATTCACTAGTTTCAGTCCCATTTCTCGACCCCTGTGAGCATCACCCGATGCAATGAGTGCTAAGTGGACTATTCAAAAATCATGAGAAACCGATGCAATGAGTGCTAAGTGGACTATTCAAAAATTATGAGAAATTAGTGAGTTATGACTTAATGATGATTGATGCTATGTGATTCATTCACTAGTTTCAGTGCCATTTCTTGACCCCTGTGAGCATCACCCGGTCCAATGAGTGCTAAGTGGACTATTCAAAAATCATGAGAAATTAGTTCGTTACGACTTAGTGATGATTGACACTATGTGATTCATTCACTAGTTTCAGTCCCATTTCTTGACCCCTGTGAGCATCACCCGATGCAATGGGTGCAAAGTAGACTATTCAAAAATCATGAGAAATTAGTCAGTTACGACTTACTTAACGCAGTTGAATCCCAAAAAATAATATCTAATATAATACATTGCGAAAACCCCAATACAAATAATGTTATGTTTTTACTGAGACATACAACCCATCTCACTAAGATTATGACCAGCAGGTTTTATGAGAGCTGCCCCCATAAGTAAAGACAAATTATGCTTAGCAGGTTTTACCACAGCCCGACAATCTGCAGGTTACCTCCTTATCGTCTTACTAAGTAGAAAATCCCAAAAGATGAACCTAACTCACCGCACCAAAGAATTACTAAAGCTAGATGACTGGCTTGGAAATTACTGGGGACGGCTGAAACGGACGGATGGGATGGCTGATCTTTTTGTCCGACATCTTCTCCGGATCCGAAGACCGATACTCTCATCATGACAATTCGTATCAGCAGGCCATGCAAGCTCATAACGGGCAGTCACTAATACTATTGTTGGGTCAACTTATGTAACTGAGTCAAAGTCAAGGCTAACAACATAATCTATTGCCGAGTCACCTGAACCACATGGAGGATGGGGCAAGTTCAGAGGGGTTTTGAGCATAGTTACCAAATTCGGCCGTATCGGCTTGAAAAATTCGAATATTCGGCAGTTCGATTCGGTTCGCTGATTAATACAGTTAAATTCGATTCGAGGGAAATATATTAGCTTTGGTTTCTTCTCCCAAATAAACAAATAATAGACCTGACGTGGATGGACTTGGTATTATTAAGGAGAGTGACATTTGTAGTATTTCCACCGATTAGAGAACATTTCTAATTTCCTTTGTTCGAATAAAGAAAACAAAAATTGAAAATATCAGTGAAATTAGGAAAAATCTGTTTTTTCAATCTTCAATTTAGAAAAGAAACAGAAAATAAGTGAAATTAGCTTATTCTTTCTTGGTTATAAGATTCTATGAATGGAAATAAATAGACTTTAGATGGCATATATAAAAAAGAAAAATAAAAAGTTAAAAAGGCAGAACAAAATAGAAAGTAAAATTGATATTAGAAAATTTCTGTTTTTTTCAATCTTGGAAACCGAAATGTGTGAAGTAACTTAAGTTTAAGTAATTAGTTTTTATTTATGGAAGGATTGATGTTTTGGAGAGAAAAGATGAATAGTAAATTTTTTAGATAATTTTATTTATAAGATTGTTTTATTATTTAAAATTAATAAAAAATATTCATAATGCAAAATAAATTGAGAAAAATTTAATAAAAAAAATGTTTTTATGATGTCTATTATCGAATTTTTTGCGAATTGAATTTTTTTCATTCGAATTTTTATCGTATCGAATTGAATTCGAACTCGAATTCAAACTTGGTAACTATGCTTTTAACAAGAAGCGTTTAGAGAGTATTGGAAGGGAATAAATATAGGGTTGCCCCAGTGTCACTATGATGAGCTTCTAGCAGGCTATTGCTCGCTTTACTTCAGGCTCTGCTCTACCTCACTTTCTTTGAACGCTAACTAAACAATCAAGTTCCAAGCCATTTTTTGACCTGCTCTTCTTTTCTTCAAGTCAGAAAAGAAACCCCACTGATGGCTAACCCAAAAAGTCAAGTTCCAAACCATTTTTTAACCTGCTCTTCTTTTCTTCCAGTCAGAAAAGAAACCCCACTTATGGCAGGGACTTGCTGCCGTGCAGCTTTCCTTGTTCATACCTTTATAATTATAAACACAAGCAATGAACTACCTTGTAAAATCTTAGTAGCTTATCTTAATTTATTAATCCTCTAAGGGAGATGAGAATGTTAAAGTTCACTCTGCCCCATGAGATGACACGAAACTGATATTTTATGACCTGTGAAAGGGATATTTTTAATACCTTGATAACATATAAAACACAAGCAATGAACTGCATTGTAAGAAAACTTGGTAGCCTGTCTTAATTCTTTAATCCTCTAAACGAGATGCGAATGTTAAAGTTCACGAGATGAGAATGTTAAAGTTCACAATGCGCGGTGAGATGAGATGAAACTGACAGTGATTTTTATGATTTGTGAACTCAATATTTTACTGTAAAAAGGAATAAGCGTTTTCTTGAAATTATATATATTCTTCTTTTCAAAGCAGTTAAGGATTTAAGACATTTCACATCCCGTCAATTTTGCTGCAGAAAGAGTAGTTGAATGAGGTGACAATTTTGTTCAGAAAAGTAAGATTTAAAAAAAAAAATGTTTAAATTTTTTGAAAATCTAAATTATAATGGTAGAGTTTATGTGCTTTAAAAGTGTTCCTAATAATATTGAATCTATTTTCACTGTAAAAAAGGTGATTCAAACACTCCATCAATCAAATATTTTGAAAATTTTCTCACAAATTTATCATCTAAACAAAATTGTGGCCTAAATAGATAATGCCTATTTGCCTCAATAAACCATAATCATATTGTAGTTAGTGAAATATTCAGCTAACCAGGCCCTCGTTATGGACATATTAATGTGCATTATGTATGAAAGTCTTTGAAATTATATCCATGCAAGCAGATTTTGATTTTGTGAAAATAAGCTAGGCCAAAAGTAATACATAATTCTTAGAGGGTTTTGAAGTTTTATTCATGGACAGAGGGGGGTGTATGCAATCTCTTAAGATAAAACATATTAGAGGGTTTGAACTTTGATACATGGAGATGTTGTATGCAATCTCTTAAAATAAATGAAATAAATTAAACCTAATCAGCGAATAGTGATGCTTTGTAATATATAGCTTTATACAGCTTAGTGCTGTTTTGCAATATTATAGGAAGCTTAGTGATGTTTTGCAATAAACAGCTATAAGCGAAACTTACAGGAATTCGGCGCACTAAAGACCGTGGAATTGGATTGTAACATGCAGAAAATGGTGTCAATAAACTTCATTGTAGATTCTCGTTATAACCCATCGATTTATGACTGAAATTTTCCTGTGACCCAAAACTATTGAAATTGGCCCCAGATCAAAGCTCCGGAGGGCTGTCCTTTTCCCTGGTTACACTTTGTTTATCCGTTAGAGCAGTAGTTGAATACGTTTTTGTTGGTAGATAAATAGTTCTTTAAGCTTTAAAAGAAAATTTTATTTCACTCATTGGTCATATTTCCTGAGATTGAGCTGACATCTGGTATGAATCTCATACATTATAAACTGTAACGTAGTAAATTGAAGCACACGAGATATCTCAGCGCATAAAATATTGCGGGATTGCAACTTCAAACCTTGGCAGGCCTGTTCACTGACTGTGAGAGTTGGCCGAAATCGTAGTTGGATTTCTCCCGTTCAGAATTGATGTAAAATGATCGATAAACGACTGCAGCTCATTCCACGACGACCCTCCCTCTGCGACGGCACTTCCAGCAGCATCTCTGAGTTCCTTGGCTCTGTTTCTCATTTCCATTGCCTCTTCATCATTCCCCATCACTCGTCTGATCGCTTTCTCAACCTCTTCTGCTGTGACTAACTCATTCTCGTCTGCCTTTGTCCACTTCTTCACTTCGACGCCTACCTTCAACTCCTTCGCCACCAATATCGAGTTGGCAAATTGGTCCGAATGTTGCGGCCAAGCTACCATGGGAACACCCGTGCTGATGCTCTCCAATGTCGAATTCCACCCGCAATGCGTTACGAAAGCTCCGGTGGACTCATGCGATAACACATCAAGCTGAGGCGCCCAGTCTCTCGCCAGGAAGGCGCGTCCTGCGATTCGGGCCTCGTACCCTTCCGGAAGCAGCTCCCTGATCCAGTCCATCTGCGCTTGATCCAACGCGGTTGAAGGAGCTTCATCTGCAATCTTAAGTACCCAAAGGAAGGGCTGTTGGCTGGCCTCCAGCCCTCGAGCCAATTCCTGGATTTGTTGACGCGAAAGAGAACAAGTTGTACCAAAAGAAACATAAACGACCGAAGCCGGAGCTTGGCTGTCCAGCCATGTCAAGCAACCTCCAACATCTGAATCACCCTTCTTAGCCGTCCAAATTGATTGAGGAAGAAGAGGACCGACGGCCCATAGAGGTTTTTTACCGTAATGATCTTCGTATGTTTCCTGTAAGTCCTTCAGGAATCGAGGTTCTAGACCTCGAAAGCTGTTCACAAGATGTCCTGTCGCGAGTGGTAGACATTCTGCTCGCAGGCGGGACTTGAAACTAATAAATCTCTCCGGCTGCAACCGTTTTTGTGATACAACGCATTCCGGAATTCCAATCCCCTTCTCGCTTATGGTGGAGTTATAGGCACTGAAGCAATTGAAAACGTAGGCCAGGGCTCCATATTTGGCCGCCACCGTCTGAACCCACCCGAGAATCGGGTCATGCACGATTACAATTCTATTCGAATTGGAGAAGCAGAGGTTCTGTAACAGACGATCGAAAGGCTCTCGGAGATGTTCTGAAGCTTCGATCAGAGGAATGAGATGCATGGGAAACGCATGGTCCTTTTCAAGAGCGGGCTGCGAATCTGACATGGAAGGCATGGGCAATTCCTGGAAGCGAATGGCAAAGTGATCAGGATTCCATCCCTGAACGCGACGCCGTGCCTGTTGGACGTGAGTAGGGGTAGTGACATAGAGGACATTTAGTCCTCGCGCGGCGATTGCCCTTGAAAGATGAAGCAATTGATTTAAGTGTCCCTGTGCTGGCAATGGCACCATTACCACCAGTATCGCCGGTGTTATTGCGTCTAAAGGAGACCGCGAACCAGTGGAATCCATGAAATATGTCAGACGAACAAATTATTGCAACCTACAAGAAGCCGAGTTTGGTTTACGAATCTAAAGCTCGTAGAACTTGTAGCCGTGCTTGCGACCCTGGTCTCATGTATCTTTGATTGTTTGGTGTTGACGTCTAACCGTCAACGCATTTGACGTTGAACTAATAATGGTCATAACGACCCTCGATGGGGTTCGAAACCCTAAGTATACTTTTTAGAATGGATAATTAAAATAAAAGAATTTAGAATAAATAATTTATTTATGACATAGTCTAACATGTTCGAATTTTTTTGGACGACTCGTACGGTTTTTTTTTTTCTCTACTCCCATCAACTTCTGCGTCTACTCGTTTATTTCTAAATTTTAACCACATTTTAAGTTTCTAGAATTTTCCTTTGATTTCTTGTAGAAACAAAATTAGAGGTTACGCCATCTATTGCATCTACTATATAGCCCAAATATTAAGCTTTGGTAAGCACGTAGTGAGCTCTTTAATTCAGCCTTAGAGATCCATTTATGAAAAGAATGTATCTCACTCTATCTATTAAGAGGTATATATAGAAGAAAGTTTCAGATGTTAGATAGATAAAAAAATGAGGATGCTGAGAAAGGGTTGCTTTTATTAATATAAAACTTTTAATGATGATAGAATATACTTTTTCATTTTCAAATCGGAAAATATGATTAATAATACTATATAATATATTATTATATTAAATTTATTTTTGTTTAGAAATGAGATAAAATTTATTATATAATATTATCATAACTTTTGATATGTTTTGTATTTGTAAGTAGTAAATAAAATAAAAATAATTTATTTATTTATTTATTTATGAACGAACTATTTATTTATTTCTTAATTTAAGTAAGTTTAAGTTGGGATTACTCATTATACTTAATAAAAAAATCATGATCTTGTAAGATATTGCCACCAGCCGTCTACAAAGATCACCAAAATTGTCAGAAATGATTATGCTCACGAAAAGCACAGCTGACCAGAACATTTTTTTATCTCCACAATTGACTTCAAACGCTAAAAGTTTTAGCATTAAACTAAATACTATGTCATTTTATTTTTATCTATATAATTTAATGCTGCTGAATCTGAGATTTTTAAAGTAATTCTGTGTAAAGTGTCACGCTTAGTCTTCGAGAGAAGGTTCGTTGAACTGACTAGAGAAGGTTAGGTGACTAGAGAAGGTTAGGTGAACTGGGTATACGAGTTCCCCATAAAGAGAAACTATGAAAACGTGGTTAATCATCGTTGAATATTATATTATATTGGCGGTAAAATCCAATTTCTATACTTCCTCTATCAACTTGTCTCTTTATACTACATATTCCACCTTTAGCTCCACTTATTGCGCAGCGAAAAATTTAATGCGCCGGTTAAATAAATGTATATCCTTCTTATGTTTTAAAGTTATTTGACAGGTAGTTTCACCTACCTACTTTACAAGAACAAGTAAATTCTGACCAACAAAACTCTATATACCGACAATCTAGAGTGTCATTTGTACCTTTGATAAAGTACCGAGGAGGAGAATCAAACCACGATGGCCTTTAGAACACTATGTTACACCCTGGTTTAGCTGGCTGATGATTGCTTGTCTTAACGTTGAAAGCCCAATTTCATGGGTTACATTCTCGATGATTGATTGCCCTAGCTTTCTGAGCCCAATTTCATAATATTCACATGATATGCTTCAGACTATACAACTGCCATAATGCTCTTGGTTGCCCAAGTTGTTTGGTTCTTATGCCCTTCCTCCCTAAGCTCTTTATTAGTCCCTGCTCTAGGAAGGTGTTAGAATATTAGCGGTTTAACCAAATTAAAAATCCTTTAACCAAAGTCTTGTGGTATATGTTGTAAATCAGTTTTTGTCGAACCTATTAAATATGGAGATTAATTTTGGTAAAGCCAATTAAAATATTGAGATTTTATTTGGAGGCAAGGACAAACATAATGTATCAAAAAATTTAACTGTTTTTCTATAATTAAGTAATGCTAGCTTGCTCTAGCATTACTTGACAACATTAAATGTTAAGTTACAAAATATATAGGCCCATTTTGCTACGTACAACCACATGTAAGTACATGTTGGTGTTCTAGTCTATTAGTGACTTTCAATCTGATTTCCCTATGGCCTTCGTGGCCTTTGTTTTGGTCTCTCCGTGGTCTTTAAAAGAAAGTAACCTTGTTTACAAGCATAGTTTAGTATTTTGGTCTTGAATTCACCTTCTTGAGTGATAGCAAAGAGAAATATGGTACACCATTTACAATATGGAGCAATGAGCGGGAAACTCCTTACTCCTTATCTCTTTTGTGTAGGCACTTTATTTTGTGGCATTTTTGGATGCAATGTTGATGTTTTCGGCTCCTGCAAACATGCAAAATTGGTAGATAATTAAATTCAATTTTGTTGATTCCATGCTTCATAAATTCCAAGCACCAACAAGAATAATGCATCAAAAATAATGAAAGCTACAAGTGTTCTCCCCCTTTTTCTCTGTCTATATATATTCAATGGATCAAATTTTTAGAGGTTCAAACATTTTATTCGAATTTTACATTCTAAAAGAAGGTTTCACCTCAAGAGGTTTGATGTCTCTAGGCTCTTGCTAGAATCGTGGTTAAGATGGATCTATACTTAACCACGTATCTAGCAAGAGCCTAGAGGGATCAAATCTCGACATGAAAACTTGTTTTAAAGTGCAAAATTTGAATAAAATGTGTGTAGCTCAATTTTGATCTTCCAATAGAGAGAGAGAGAGAAAGAGAGAGAGAGAGAGCTTGTAAATTTTAATTGTCTATGTTTCATTGTCAAATGTATAAAATGGATCAAAATTTACTTCCTCTTAAAATGGTGAAACTGCTTAAAATGTTTAAACAATTTTTTATCCTGTTCCCAATTGCTTTATATAATTTATATATAGTTCCTTTTTAACTTTTACTATTTTTTTTCTGTACAAAGTTGATATAAGATTATGTTGTTTGATGTGGACATTGAAATATTTTATTTATAGTTCAAAACGAGAATGAAATATTTTTACTACTTTTCATTTGATATAGACCCTGAGACTAACATTATTGATGTTTCATTATTCTTCTAATTAAACAAAACAAACACACACACATATATATTATTATATCTTTTATTTATGGTTGAAAGTGAGTGAAAATATTTTTACTACTTCTCTTTAGTATGGCCATTGAAAGCGAAATTATTGATGTTTTATAATACTTTTAATTAAACAAACCAAACACCTATATTAATTTTTGTTTTTTTATCATATATTATTATTTTTATTTAAATAATTTTTTATTTTATTTTAAAAAGACACAAGGACATACTTATGAGCATCTAGGCTCAATAAAAAAATGTAGTGATATGTTTAATATGACATGATCATAAAATATAATATAAGAAAATTAGAAAATTAGAAAATATGATTAATAACATTATATAGTCATATGAGATTTGATTTTGTTTATAAAATAGATAAAGTTTTGTTATACAATATTATCATATTTTTTATATATATTTTGCATCTTTGAGTAATAAGAAAAATGAAAATAATAGACCATTTTATAAAAAAAATATTTGTTTATTTATTTCTTAATTTGATAAGAGTATAAGTTGGGGTTAGTCATAATATTGAATGGAAAATTAATAAAGTTTTGAGATTTTGTCCCTAGTGTTCAATGATGAATTTCATCAAAATTGTGCAAAAGGATTATGCTTGCGAAAAACACACTTGAGAACATTTTTTATCTCCACAATGGATTTTTACTTTCAAAATCTTCTTTTACATCCAATGAAAACCCTTATCTATTGTATATCCATGGTTAAGATAGATCTATACTAGTTGACTCATGTTAGATCCATATTATATATAAAATAGATCCATGCTTAAAATTGATATATACTTAAAAATATATTAATAACAAAAAATAATTATAATGAACACTCCATGTACATGATATTTAAAATATTTTAATATCAACTATGTATATATTATATATTATTTAAAAAAATAAGTATATATATATTTTGTATAAAACTATTGAGAAAAAAAATATCTTTAATTTATAATGAGTTTTTTAAATATATATTTTTTTTCAAAATCCAACGAATCTTTTTTGGATTTATAAATTTAAGTTATACGATCTATATATCATTAAAACATACATCTCATTAAAACATACATCTTAAAAGATGAAAAATTATACATTATATTTTATAATCAACTAAATCCTTCAAAAAGATTTATTTAATTTTAAAGCTTGATTGATGTTTGCACAACTAGCCTCACTGCTTCAAAACACACAATAACTAGTAGGTAAAACACTAGATATCTCTTCCTTTCCTTCTCACTGGTTCTTATATCGATTGATGAATTTTTTTTTATATGGATGCATGAATTCAAGTATGTTCTATGTAGAGCCAAGCAATCTGACGTGAAACATGAAATCATGTTATGATTTTACGGCGGCGGACAACCTATCTCACTGTAATTATGCTTAATAGGTTTTATGAGAGCCCCGCCCATAAGCAAAGAAAAATTATACTTATGCTCAACCGCTTTTATGAGAGCCCCACCTATGACTAAAGACAAATTATGCTTAGGAGGTTTTGTGAGAACCCCACATATAAGTAAAGACAATCTGCAAGCAACCTCCTTATCTTCTTACTGAGTAGAAAATCCGAGAATGATAGAGAAATTCAACTAATGCTAATTCACCCCAGAACAGTATTATAAAGTTAGATGATTAGCTCGCAAATTACTGAAGGCAGATGAGGTGATCGCTGATACAGTTGGAATGACAATTCATATCAGCAGACTATGCAAGCTCGTAACGCGGCTCTGTCACTAATGTTGTTGCTGGGTTAACTTAGGTAATTGAGTCAAGACCAACAACATAATCTATTACCAACTCACCTTAACCACGTGAAGGATGGGGCAAACGAGTTTTGAGTGGAAGGGTTTAGAGAATATTTGAAGGGAAGAAATATAGGGTTGCGCCAGTGTCACTATGATGAGCTTCGAGAAGGCTATTGCTCGTTTTACTTCGGGCTTTGCTCCTCCTCACTTTCGTTGAACACTACCAAAATAACCAAACTTCCGGACATTCTTTTTCCTGCTCTTGTTTTCTTCCAGCCAGAAAAGAAGCCCCGCTCCAGGCAGGGACTTGCTATTGTACAACTTCCCCTGTTAATACGTTTACAACATATAAAACACAAGCAATAAACTACCTGATAAAATCTTAGCAGCCTATCTTAATTTTTAATCCTCTAAAAGGGATGAGAATTTTAAAGTTCACAAGGCCCCATGAGATGAGATGGAACTTATAGTGATTTTTATGACCTGTTAAATAGATATTTTTAATACCTTTATAACATATAAAACGCAAGCAATGAACTACTTATAAAAAACCCTCGTAGCCTATCTTAATTTGTTAATCCTCTAAATGAGATGAGAATGTTAAAGTTCACAATGCGCAGTGAGGTGAGATGCAGCTGATAGTGACTTTTATGACCTGTGAAATGAATCTTTTACAGTAAATAGGAATAAGCATTTTCTTGAAATTATATATATTCCTCTTTTCAAATGACGAGAACGTAGCTGCCTACCAGAAAAAACAGTCAAGGGCTAAAGACAATTCACATCCCGCCAATTTCGTCATTGTACCTTTCACCCTGTGTACAGTTACAGGATTAAAAACAACTTAGATGTGGTCAATTTGGACATGTACTCGGAGTATAAAATTTTGCATTTAAAAAACACCCAGTAATAAGATTTTGGTATACTTAATGAAGAATTTTTAAAGTTTAATACATCATAATATTTTAGTGCTAGGAGGGGACAATTATGTCTAAAAATGTAAGATTTTGACAAAATATATTTTGGAAATCTAAATTATAGCTATTAAGCTTTAAAATTTTAGGTACTTTAATATGTGTAAGCTTTAGGATTTTAGGTATTTTAAAAGGTATCCTGGATTGTAAAGAATTTATTTCCACCATAAAAATAAGGAATTCAAACACTAACAATTATATTTTTTTGAAAATTTTCAAATCAATTTTCCATCTAAACAAAATTGTGGCGTGGGTAGACATCCCCTCTTTGCCTCTCTAAAGCATAATCATATTGTCGGTAGTGCAATATTCAGCTAACCAGACCCTCATTATGGTCATATTAACGTGCATTTTGTGTGCGCTGCATGTATGAAAGTCTTTGAAATTATATCCATGGAAGCATATTTTGATTTTGTGAAAAGAAGTTAATGATATTGTGAAGATTGCAACAAGAACGTGAGCCTAAATCATCGATGAAACCCTATCTACAGTGGAGATCGAGAAGTCAATGGAGTGCAACGTTGATAAATCATTAATATAAGTGTGAGAATGCAACATTCGTGGTCTCTGTGAGTTGCTCAATCCTTTCAATGGTGCAACCATGAGGTCTAAGCGATTTTTTGACTCGTTTTTTCGAGAGAAAAATAAAAAGCGACGTAGGAAGGTTTGGTTTTTTTGTTTTACCTTTAATGCTATTTAATTCACTTTGATAGAAATATATGAGATGACCACACTGTAGGGTTGTTGGTTGACTAGTCCATTTGCCGAAGCTATTTGTTTTCAAAACTTGTCATCATATTAAAAACAAATAAGGGAGCTAGAAAAACATTACCAATATGATCCTTGGCATGGTCTTTGCACTTCATCATTTTTAAACACTCTTATAAAGATGAAATTGATGGATAGTGGTCCACTACATTAAGGATCGTATGCCTAATTCATAATTGTAAGTTTGAATAAAATGTTTGACTTGGCAAAAAAATTGATTGGTATATACAAAATTGGCAGTTCAAAAGAAACAAAGTCGTTAAATAAACTTTAGTGAAATTCTTAGAGAAGAGATTCGAAAGCTTGAACATATGCTTGCTAAGCAACGGGAAATAGACCATGAATGTGAACGAAAATACAGAAGATCAGAGTGTGCAGTTTGCTATATATATTTGTTTTTTGTTTACCACGATAAACCTTCTATTAAAGATCCTCCCAGCTTCAATGATCTTTCAATTTTTCTTGAAGTATGATAATAAATTGATTTGTTTATGCTAAATGTAACATTACGAGAGTCTGTACATGAGATTTTGGCGAGAAATTTTGGAAGATGTTTGTTACACGTTCTGATTTCTACTTTTACGAGTTAATTTCTTTGTAAATGGGTGCATTTTCGATTGAACTTGACACTCGAGATTGAGTAAAATGGCTCAAATTAAAAATGTATTAGAAATCTTAAACAATCTCATTAGTTATCCTGTTGATGAAATTGTAAATGCCAGCAAAACAAGTCTTGTTGATATTAGAGTTTGTTTACATGTTGCATTGGAGACAATTGAATTTCTCCAGATTGATTCTCAAGTACAATGAGACAATCATAATTCTAAATAGCAATCAAAGAGTATTGGAACCATTTCAAAAAAAAATTGGATGCAGTGAAAAATCGTGATGTGAAACTTGTTATAAGACCTTGGGAAGAAATTACACATAACAAAAACATAACTAATGTTGGATACGATAAAGATGTTGCTTTTTATATGCCTGATTTTTCTAAACCCATACAATTTCATAGTGTTCAATTTCTGGATGGTGTTGTTCAAAAACAAGTTGATCGATGCGAACATTATGATAGAGTTGGACATGTGAAAGATCAGTGTTTTGATCTTCACGCATGTGAGAATTGTGGAAAGCACAATCACCATTCAAACAAATGTTCTAGAAAGAAGACTAAGGAAAGAGAGAAACTAACTTTTGGATGGATTGCTTCTTGGGATTGGTCGAAAACATCGAAGAATATTTACAAATCATACCCAAGATATGTTCGAGAGCGTTAACCAACCTTGCAGTGATGAAGAATACCTAATCTTCTCACCCTATATCTAGCAAGGGGGGCATTGTTGATGATCTGCTACAGGTTCGAAGAGTTGTCAAGTGAGCCTCAGTTAGAGATCCACAGTCCGAGCCACAACCTCTACTAGTTAGAGCAAGAGTTGTAGCAAAAGAGACTTCAATTTTTGCTGAATGATTTGTTTGTGAATGAGCACTTTCAAATTCAGAATGGTTCGAGGAACTACATTGATGATTCCAGAGTTGATATTTTTTATTCATCTAAGAACTGTTATGAAGGTTCTAGACATGGGTATCATTTATGGTTTTCTCTTAAGAACCACCATCCTTGGTTTTTGGTCATCCTTAAAAAACATTTATGAGAGACATTCAACTCTTGGTTGAGATGCAGCTTTTCATTCTGAGCTCTCGTTATTGGACTTTTATACATCCCTTTGGATTAAGGGGGGAATGAACTAGGTAGTTAATCCTTGGGATTAAGGTTGGGTTAAGGTGATTGTTTAATACAGTCCAAGAAGATCTAGAAACTGATTCAATGGTTTCTTTATGTATTTATATGTACATCATTCATTGAAATTATTCATTAATATATACTTGAGTTTGGTTTACAGTTCTGGTGTCTTAGACACTGTTGGATGGGTGAGGGATTTAGTATGTGGTTGATAAGAAGTTGAGGCTCTTGATAGAACACAAGTGAATTCGTAGGACTAAACATCTCTCAGGGGTTTCTAAGTTCCAACAGGCTGAGAGGCCTCCCATCTATCATACAAAAGCCATGACGGAGTTCCCAAGTCCAAAAGGGACAATGGCTATCACTATTGTACTAGGTGTTATATTGCACTCAAAGGAGCTTCTGAAATATCCTTATGCTATAGTGGCTTCTATGTTCATTGTGATGATGATTCTATGAAGGCCAATTGCACGGTGGTCGTGGTGCTTTTCTTTGGAGATAACGACATTGATAAGTTATATCTAAATATGATGACAATATTTAAGTAGGTTGGTAACTTTGCTTTGGTTGTCGATAGACATGAATTTTGATCAGACATTCTCCTTTTGGTATATCGATACATATTTGTTCACTTGCAACAGGGCAATGGCTTTAAAGACTTTCCTTTAGCATTGTTTCGTAGAAGTTGTATTCCAATTGTTTAGAATGCTCTCTGCACTTATGTTTGTGTTTTAACTGTTTGACAAAGTATTCAATGGTGCTTGAAAAAATTTAATGTATTTTTCCAGATTTTCTGATCTTGCAACACTTCCTCCCACTTGCTCTTGAACATACACTTGCCACGTGCATCCTCATGCAAATGGAAATGATGTGTTTTTGCTACCAACTTATAGTTGTTCATGTCCCTTCGTTGTAAAAAAATCATTCAAGATTAGAGAACCTACATTGCACGTTGAGTTTGGAGTGGAGGTTCTAGGCATCCCCTTCAACTTGAAACACTCCAGGCTTGTAAATCTTTGAGGTCCCCTTCATCTTGAAAGACTCCAACCCTCTAATGCTTGAAATTTCAAAGCTTGAATGTTGTTTTCATAGCTAGACGACTAGTAACCTCACCGCTTCAAAATAGAACTATAACTAGTAAATAAGACAGTGAAGATATTTTCCTTTTCTTCTCACTGGTTCTTATATAAATTCATGAATTCATTCTTATATAAATTCATAAATTCAAGTATGTTCTATGTAGAGTCGAGCAATCTGAGTTGAAACATGAAATAATTAGATATCATTTTTTGGGATTCAACTGTGTTAAGTCATTCATCTATGACCATTTCCATGAGAGGTAGTCGTAACTAACTCATTTCTCAAGATTTTTGAATAGTCCACTTAGCACTCATTGCATCAAATGAGACTGAAACTAGTGAACGAATCACATAGTATCACTCATCACTTCTGGGGCTTGCACCGAGTAACCAGGACTTCCCGGGGGGTCACCCATCCCAGGTCACTTTTGGCTCAAGCACGCTTAACTGTGGAGTTTTCCCCACAATCATGTCCACTTAGCTTGCAAATGGGGTAGCAAGCTAAGTGGGCTTGATTGTGGGGAAAACTCCATAGTTAAGCACGCTTGAGCCATAGGCGACCTGGGATGGGTGACCTCTTAGGAAGTTTTGCTTACCGGGTGCAAGCCTTGGAAGTGATGATTGATGATATGTGATTCATTCACTAGTTTCAGTCCCATTTCTTGACCCCTGTGAGCATCACCTGATGCAATGAGTGCTAAGTGGACTATTTAAAAATCATGAGAAATTAGTCAGTTACAACTTAGTGATGATTGATGCTATGTGATTCATTCACTAGTTTCAGTCCCATTTCTCGACCCCTGTGAGCATCACCCGATGCAATGTGTCACGCCCCTACACCTGCGGTAGTCTTCCAACCGCTTGTAGCAAGGTGCGGCACCACCGAACGCGTTCTTTTCACCAATACTGACATTCGTGGACTACGCCTACTTTCACATTAACATACTTAGCTTGTGTTTCGCAACTAAGTAAAAGCAATAATCCTTTATACTTAATGAAGCCCATACTCATTCATTATCATCATGTAATTAAACCGAGAACAACAATTGCCACAAGTATAAAGGGGAGGGGCAACTCCCCGTAATGTGAGTCTGCCCGACAATTTTATTAAGAATATCAGATTACAATACAAGTGTGTCTTGGCCGAGCCAAGTCTCACACTTAACCAAATTTACAATAGATAGGCAACCTACCTTTTACAATACATGTGCACCCTTGCACGAAGGGAGGTGCTCACCCGAGCCACCCAAGATCCCTTAGTCAAGTCCTACACAAAACTGCATCCAAGCTGAACCCGGCACACTAGCCTTCACCTCACCCGCCACAAGAATACCAAAACTGCACCCTAACTAGCATGCGCATGAGATATGCGCAGCTCTCCTTTCTCTTGTGCAGATTTTTACCCCTCTTATGCGTAGAGGATGAGAGAGTTCGTTGTCTTCCAAATGAGCTCATGCTCCTTTACTTATATCCAACTCACGTGAGCTCTCATGGGGTGTGCAGCCCCATGGCCGACCCCACAAAGCCACCATCATATGCTCATGTGCCACATTTACATGTCGGCTCCCATACATTTCTTAGCCATCGTATATACATCCTCGCTCCAACACTTAGTCGAATTAAGTGTTCACCCATCGTCGCATTTTATGTCGCATTGTGATGTAAGTTTGTCGCATTTCCTTCGCACTCGGTCGCACCCGTCGCACATTGTGGTTGAACGCGCCCACGCTCTTGCCCGTGCCCGTGCACGATCGTCCGCCGTCGCCCTGCTGCATGAAGGCCTTACACAATGAGTGTTAAGTGGACTATTCAAAAATCATGAGAAACCGATGCAATGAGTGCTAAGTGGACTATTCAAAATTCATGAGGAATTAGTGAGTTATGACTTAATGATGATTGATGCTATGTGATTCATTCACTAGTTTCAGTCCCATTTCTTGACCCTTGTGAGCATCACCCGATGTAATGAGTGCTAAGTGGACTATTCAAAAATCATGAGAAATTAGTTCGTTACGACTTAGTGATGATTGATGCTATGTGTTTTATTCACTAGTTTCAGTCCCATTTCTTGACCCCTGTGAACATCACCCGATGCAATGAGTGCAAAGTGGACTATTCAAAAATCATGAGAAATTAGTTAGTTTCGACTTACTTAACGCAATTGAATCCCAAAAAATGATATCTAATATAATACACCGTAAAAACCCCAATACAAATAATGTTATGTTTTTACGGAGACATACAACCCATCTCACCAAGATTATGACCAGCAGGTTTTATGAAAGCCGCCCCCATAAGTAAAGACAAATTATGCTTAGCAGGTTTTGCCACAGCCCGACAATCTGCAGGTTACCTCCTTATCGTCTTACTAAGTAGAAAATCCCAAAAGATAACCCGCACCAAAGAATTACTAAAGCTAGATGATTGGCTTGGAAATTACTGGGGAGGGCTGAAACGGACGGATGGGATGGCTGACCTTTTTGTCCGACATCTTCTCCGGATCCGAAGACCGATACTCTCATCATGACAATTCGGATCAACAGGCCATGGAAGCTGATAACGGGCCGTCATTAATGCTACTGTTGGGTCAACTTATGTAACTGAGTCAAAGTCATGGCTAACAACATAATCTATTGCCGAGTCACCTGAACCACGTGAAGGATTGGGCAAGTTCAGAGGGGTTTTGAGGGGAAGCGTTTAGAGAGTATTTGAAGGGAATAAATATAGGGTTGCCCCAGTGTCACTATGATGAGCTTCTAGCAGGCTATTGCTCGCCTTACTTCAGGCTCTGCTCTACCTCACTTTCTTTGAACGCTAACTAAACAATCAAGTTCCAAGCCATTTTTTGACCTGCTCTTCTTTTCTTCAAGTCAGAAAAGAAACCCCACTGATGGCTAACCTAAAAAATCAAGTTCCAAACCATTTTTAACCTGCTCTTCTTTTCTTCCAGTCAGAAAAGAAACCCCACTTATGGCAGGGACTTGCTGCCGTGCAGCTTTCCTGGTTCATACCTTCATAATTATAAACAGAAGCAATGAACTACCTTGTGAAATCTTAGTAGCTTATCTTAATTTATTAATCCTCTAAGGGAGATGAGAATGTTAAAGTTCACTCTGCCCCATGAGATGACACGAAACTGATATTTTATGACCTGTGAAAGGGATATTTTTAATACCTTGATAACATATAAAACACAAGCAATGAACTGCATTGTAAGAAATCTTGGTAGCCTGTCGTAATTCTTTAATCCTCTAAACGAGATGTGAACGTTAAAGTTCACGAGATGAGAATGTTAAAGTTCACAATGCGCGGTGAGATGAGATGAAACTGACAGTGATTTTTATGATTTGTGAACTCAATATTTTACTGTAAAAAGGAATAAACGTTTTCTTGAAATTATATATATTCCTCTTTTCAAAGCAGTTAAGGATTTAAGACATTTCACATCCCGTCAATTTTGCTGCAGTTCCTCCATTTAAAGGATTAAAAACGATTTAGATGCAGTGAATTTGGACACGTACTCGTTTCACTGTGAGTACAAAATTTTTCATTTAAAAAACACCGTGAAATAACATTTTGGTATACATTAATGGAGAATTTATAGTTTAATATATCATAATATCCTTCCTGAAAGAGGAAAGAGTAGTTTAATGAGGTGACAATTTTGTTCAGAGATTCAAAAAAAATTGTTTAAATTTTTTGGAAATCTAAATTATAATTGTGAGTTTCAAGATTTTATGTGTTTTAAAAGTGTTCTTAATAATACTGAATCTATTTTTACTGTAAAAAAGGTGATTCACATGATTCAAATATTTTGAAAATTTTCTCACAAATTTATCACGTAAACAAAATTGTGGCCTAAATAGATAATGCATATTTGCCTCAATAAACCATAATCATATTGTAGTTAGTGAAATATTCAGCTAACCAGGCCCTCGTTATGGACATATTAATGTGCATTATGTATGAAAGTCTTTGAAATTATATCCATGCAAGCAGATTTTGATTTTGTGAAAATAAGCTAGGCCAAAAATAATACATAATTCTTAGAGGGTATGAAGTTTTATTCACGGACAGAGGGGGGTGTATGCAATCTCTTAAGATAAAACATATTAGAGGGTTTGAACTTTGATACATGGAGATGCTCTATGCAATCTCTTAAAATAAATGAAATAAATTAAACGGAAACCTAATCAGCGAATAGTGATGCTTTGTAATATATAGCTTTATACAGCTTAGTGCTGTTTTGCAATCTTATAGGAAGCTTAGTGATGTTTTGCAATAAACAGCTATAAGCGAAACTTACAGGAATTCGGCGCACTAAAGACCGTGGAATTGGATTGTAACATGCAGAAAATGGTGTCAATAAACTTCATTGTAGATTCTCGTTATAACCCATCGATTTATGACTGAAATTTTCCTGTGACCCAAAACTATTGAAATTGGCCCCAGATCAAAGCTCCGGAGGGCTGTCCTTTTCCCTGGTTACACTTTGTTTATCCGTTAGAGCAGTAGTTGAATACGTTTTTGTTGGTAGATCAATAGTTCTTTAAGCTTTAAAAGAAAATTTTATTTCACTCATTGGTCATATTTCCTGAGATTGAGCTGACATCTGGTATGAATCTGATACATTATAAACTGTAACGTAGTAAATTGAAGCGCACGAGATATCTCAGCGCATAAAATATTGCGGGATTGCAACTTCAAGCCTTGGCAGGCCTGTTCACTGACTGTGAGAGTTGGCCGAAATCGTAGTTGGATTTCTCCCGTTCAGAATTGATGTAAAATGATCGATAAACGACTGCAGCTCATTCCACGACGACCCTCCCTCTGCGACGGCACTTCGAGCAGCATCTCTGAGTTCCTTGGCTCTCTTTCTCATTTCCACTGCCTCTTCATCATTCCCCATCACTCGTCTGATCGCTTTCTCAACCTCTTCTGCTGTGACTAACTCATTCTCGTCTGCCTTTGTCCACTTCTTCACTTCGACGCCCACCTTCAACTCCTTCGCCACCAATATCGAGTTGGCAAATTGGTCCGAATGTTGCGGCCAAGCTACCATGGGAACACCCGTGCTGATGCTCTCCAATGTCGAATTCCACCCGCAATGCGTTACGAAAGCTCCGGTGGACTCGTGCGATAACACATCAAGCTGAGGCGCCCAGTCTCTCGCCAGGAAGGCGCGTCCTGCGATTCGGGCCTCGTACCCTTCCGGAAGCAGCTCCCTGATCCAGTCCATCTGCGCTTGATCCAACGCGGTTGAAGGAGCTTCATCTGCAATCTTAAGTACCCAAAGGAAGGGTTGTTGGCTGGCCTCCAGCCCTCGAGCCAATTCCTGGATTTGTTGACGCGAAAGAGAACAAGTTGTACCAAAAGAAACATAAACGACCGAAGCCGGAGCTTGGCTGTCCAGCCATGTCAAGCAACCTCCAACATCTGAATCACCCTTCTTAGCCGTCCAAATTGATTGAGGAAGAAGAGGACCGACGGCCCATAGAGGTTTCTTACCGTAATGATCTTCGTATGTTTCCTGTAAGTCCTTCAGGAATCGAGGTTCTAGACCTCGAAAGCTGTTCACAAGATGTCCTGTCGCGAGTGGTAGACATTCTGCTCGCACGCGGGACCTGAAACTAATAAATCTCTCCGGCTGCAACCGTTTTTGTGATACAACGCATTCCGGAATTCCAATCCCCTTCTCGCCTATGGTGGAGTTATAGGCACTGAAGCAATTGAAAACGTAGGCCGGGGCTCCATATTTGGCCGCCACCGTCTGAACCCACCCGAGAATCGGGTCATGCACGATTACAATTCTATTCGAATTGGAGAAGCAGAGGTTCTGTAACAGACGATCGAATGGCTCTCGGAGATGTTCTGAAGCTTCCATCAGAGGAATGAGATGCATGGGAAACGCATGGTCCTTTTCAAGAGCGGGCTGCGAATCTGACATGGAAGGCATGGGCAATTCCTGGAAGCGAATGGCAAAGTGATCAGGATTCCATCCCTGAACGCGACGCCGTGCCTGTTGGACGTGAGTAGGAGTAGTGACATAGAGGACATTTAGTCCTCGCGCGGCGATTGCCCTTGAGAGATGAAGCAATTGATTTAAGTGTCCCTGTAATGGCAATGGCACCATTACCACCAGTATCGCCGGTGTTATTGCGTCGAAAGGAGACCGCGAACCAGTGGAATCCATGAAATATGGCAGACGAACAAATTATTGCAACCTACAAGAACCCGAGTTTGGTTTACGAATCTAAAGCTCGTAGAACTTGTAGCCGTGCTTGCGATTCGCGAATGCTCGGGGATCAGGTTCTCACGCTGCGATGCACAAGGACCACCCAAATTATATATGGTTTTCGTAAACCCCTGCCACAACTCTACCCTGGTCTCATGTATCTTTGATTGTTTGGTGTTGATGTCTAACCGTCAACGCATTTGACGTTGAACTAATAATGGTCATAACGACCCTCGATGGAGTTCGAAACCCTAATGGTCATAAGTGTTAAACACACATGGAAAGCAAAGACAATATGAAAGATAAATCATGCAGTACATTTTTTATTAACATGAGATATACATTTATAGTACAATACGTGACTCTTGGGTTTCAGATCCCAAGGTCTCTTGGACTGCTTTGGTCTATTCGGCTTCCACACTAACCCATTTAGGATTAGGTGTCCAACATTGCTCCCCTTAATCCGAAGGGTTATGTATGAGTCCAAGAAGAAAGTTGTAATATAAAATGTGCAAAAAATGCATGGCAGCACTAGGCTGAATGTGCTCTATGAAATGTTGGTATAAAGGGCAGTGGTTTAAGGATGACCACCAACACTGGAACACTTAGTGCAGTTCCCGGAACTCTTCCAAAACTTGCAAGAAACTGAAGTTTTCTGCTAGAGGAAGTGATCCTATTGTTTTAAAGAGGGAAACCTTCAATCATAAAAGGGAGGTCTCACCCCGCATAAAAGGTAAAACTTCAATCTGAAAAGGGAAGTCTCAACCTGTGATGGTTTAAGGATGACCAACAACTCTGGAATGCTTAATGCAATTCCCGGAACTCTTCCAAAACTGGCAAGAAGCTGGTGTCTTCTGCTAGAGGAAGTGTTCTCAATTGTGTTCCTGGAATTCTTCCAAAACTGGCAAGAAGCTGAAGTCTTCTGCTAGAGGAAGTGTCCCAGATTGCCAACCGAAGGCATGTTCAGGGGCATCTTTGTCGCTGGCTACAACTCTGAAACTGGTGTGGCAGGTTGTGGCTCAGGCTCGCTTGATGTGACTTTGAAGCTTGTAGATGACTATCATTTCCCCCCCTGTCAGATACAAGGTGAGATGATGGAGAAAACTCGACTGCAAGACTGTTCAATATTCTGGAACAAGTTCTGACATGTGTTTGGAATATCTTCTTGGCTGTTGATGCCCATTGCTAAGAAGCGATCCATCCAAGATGAATCTTTGTTCTTACAGGACGTTTGTTTTTGAAGCATCTGTGTGAAGAATGGCTGGTTTTATGACAGTGCTTACATGGATGAAGATCAAAACAGTGATATTTCAAATGGCCAACTCAGTCACAGCGTTGGCATTTCACGATCTGTTGTTTTTGTTGTTGTTGTTGTCACTGTGGAAGAGGAGCAGAATCTGGAACAGCTGAAGCTGAATTGTCATGAGGAGCAGGTGAACTGTCATGAATGAATCCAACACTCTGAAACTGAATGGGCTTGGCATAGTCTGGAATATGAAAGAACAAGTCCTTGTCATATCCAAGACCAGTTCTATGCTTGTTGTGGACAGGCTCTTCCCAAGGTCTGATAATGTGCTTGGAAATAGCAGACTGAGTTTCTGCATCTGCATGTACCACTGCTGCTTTATGGGGTACTAAATCTGAATGAACTGTAACATTATTGTTTTGCTGTTTATGGGAATCTGTTTCAATCTTCTGAACAGAAACAGGTTCAGAATGATGACTCCACTGCTGTAATTCTTCCTGCTGTAGCTTTGTCTCAAGCTGCAAAAACTCAATATTCTCTTGTACATTATGCAAACAGGTTCTAATGTCAACAAGAGAAGCTTTGCTTATTCTTACTGTACCATGATCAGAGGAATGTATTAGAGTTTTTAAGAACTCCAATATTTCACCAATTTGAGTCATTTTCTCCAATGTCAAACTTACACTTTAAAACTTGTTTACAACTATGAACCAATGTCATTGCAAGGTATTCTCTTTAGCCTCAAAAAATAAAATCTTGAAACTTGACAACTATAGGGGAAGCACTGATTTTTTTTTTTTTTTTGGGTTAAAAAATAATGGACTAAACTCAAATTTTGTAAATTCAATTCCATTTTCACAAATAATGACCATGAAGAAAATATTCCTGGAAAATCTGTGCAAATGCTTCGACAGACATATTACAAAAATTCAAGGCATACACTGTCAATAAACACGAATATTTTAGAGGGCAACGATGGGCCCAACGAACAGTGCACACGGTTACGATGAATTTTGCATGCAACGCCTTATGAGGCACCCTAACAGAGATGTAATGCTGTTGGTGATCAGTTGGTGATCCAGAATAATGGCGCCTGTCGAGCCATAGAATGAAGAAGAGATGAAAGAAATATTTCAACTTTGTAGGAAGTTTTAAGGAGCAGAAGTGCTAAAAACCTTAAAAGAAGTCTGGTCTGCTCAAGCATCCGAGTTTTGCCTCACAGTGTGTACTCGGTTCTTGCGTGGAGCCCGTCATACACTACAATAGATTCCACATCTGCTCAATTCACGGGCTAGAATTCTTTTGTGATTTTCACCCGAACAAACTGTCTTCAATCTGCAACAAAATTGATCTTGCTCTTGACACAGTTTTGCACCGTCCCTCAAGAGTTCGAATTTTCTTCAAAAAAACAGAGACACCTCAAATTTTCATTCTGACATCCTGGGTCTACCTCTCGTGCTTCCACAATACCTTTATCACTCTGGTTACAGAATCGCACCCTCCTTCAGAATTCTGGTTTTGTTGATTTAGGATGCTCTTTCCAGTTGTTGGTATACGACGGGCAAGTATGTAGGTCCTTGTTGCTCAGAAAATAGACACAAAAAACGTGTTAGGCTTTGTGGAGGACCGAAGGCATATGGAGCGACGGTTTGTAGTGGAGCCAATGCGTTGTGTGAAATGGTATGGCAGTTTAGTGAATTAGAAACCAAAAATAGAGACGTTGTGGAATGAGTGGTGAAATTGGATCATGAAAATGCCGCCACACTGGCACATATACAGAGGGACAGTCCTGCCTCCACGGGAACCGATTGGATTCCTGCAGAATGTGATGGAATGCAATGCAATGCCTTCGAATCTACACTGATGGCGAACAGAACCAATTCACCTATAAAATGGTGCACTGCAAAATTCACAATACTACTTGCACCAATTTTCTACATTGTCTACTGGTTAGTGAAATAGGAAACATAAAGCTGAACATATAGTGTGGTCTGGGAAAACCAAACCCAACAAACCAAAATGTTCTTCCCTGGTGGAGTCGAAAAAGCTGCTGGAAATCTACTACCAAACCGCTGAGCAAGCTGCTGGAGGTTTGCCAACACCAGCAATCATTCGGTCCACACAATAGTTATTGACTCAGTAGGCTGGAGCTTCACTTGATCAACTTTCCACGCAAAAGCAACTGAAGGCGCTTCTGAGCTTCCGGAAGGGCATCACATTCGATCCAGATGTTTCCTCACGCTGACTCGGATCGTCACCTGCACCTTTCAACGCATCCAAATGTGGAACTTCAACGATGCTTCGAGTGTATCAGGCCACGCAAAAGTTGCCTCATCAACCGTTTTCACCCAACACACACACCGATCAACTCGATCTCCTTCGTTGCCGTGATGATGATGCAAATCGTTGATCGAGACACGCGTTTCGCTAACGGACCCTTCACAAGATGATCGCTCCACCAAACCTGCTACACGGATTTTCTACCTCTGCGCAGCTTCAGGGTTCGATCAAAGCTACAACTGCCGTTCCAGCTCGTTGATGGGTTTCCCCTCGCCGTCCTCCAGTTGTTATCGTCTTAGGCCTTCAGGATCCTTGCTACTTTGCACATCAACAAGAGATCCTATTTTGGAAGTAGTAAAGGAAATATGCTCATTCCCCAAAACTATTTCCAGCTCCTGACAATCCCTCTTTGACTAATTCGTCTTCTGCGTAGCCCAATCAGACAGGAGCGGAGGATGGAGCCATTCGACTTAAAATCCGTCTCGCGAAAGCCCAGCGATGTCAGACCAGGATGGATCTAAGACCGTCGAAAAGATTCTGGACGCGTACCTCACCAATGCGGAATCCTAGCCAGAGGCAGAGGGTGCAGACGCTGTTCCTCATAGTGGTAGTCTGCCATGGAAGCCTGCACTGCGGAGTGTGCAAGAAACCAATTGCAAGATTCAAACTGCCAGGAGAAACCGAGTCAGATTTAGCTCTGCGCAAGAGAATGGAGAGGTTTTCTGAGAAGTTCGCTTCGGCCGATGAAGGATGAAAGCTTAGATCGATAATCGTTGTAAATAAAGGCCAGGATAACAATGTGACGACTTTTGAGGACACGCAGCTCAGGGTTTATGGACATAAAAAGAAATAGAAAAGACGCAATTGAGAGAAACTTCAGCCACAACAGTCTCGATGGAAGAAATCAAGATGGAGTCTCGCAGAAAATATCTGGTGATCTTCATGGCCTCAATCGCAGCAACCATTTTCCTGAAGTACGCGGAATATTCACCCAACGGTTTTGGAGGGCAGACTATACCAAACAATTTGGAGGGCGGACTATTCACTGCAAGAATAAAACATATACTGACACCCAACAGAACGGTTTAGAATCCGCTTCAGGCAGCTGACACCATCAGCAACGCAGCTCATTATATGGAAAATCACAGATGGAGCAGGTCTGGCAATGAATAACGCTAAATCGTTGGTGGAGCAGGTCCGAAGGAATAAAGGTACAAAGCAGGTGGTGCAGCGCTTTTAAATGGAGCGTATATGGACAGAGACAGTGCTGGTGCGCCAGAGAGCGTTATGACAGATGCGTTATGTGCAGAGGGGTGAGATTCAACGTAACATAAGATACCTAGTATCATTTAACGCAACATTGTGGACTAACAGAGTGATATGCAGTGGTATAACATTTAAACACACTGTGGTCGCCACAAATTTCTGACTAATTTCAAAATTGCATGCACGCTAACAGATGCATATTTGGTAAACAGCAGAGTGGTAGGTCAAGAATCGCAGGGACTGTCAGGCACCTCCTAATATAGCAGTACTGACAATTATATGAATGTACAGGACTGGCATGTAAGAAAGGCCACAGAAAACAAGTGGCTCATATTTGAGCAGGGCATGAGATCGCTCGCTCTGATACCATGTTAAATACACATGGAAAGCAAAGACAATATGAAAGATAAATCATGCAGTACATTTTTTATTAACATGAGATATACATTTATAGTACAATACGTGACTCTTGGGTTTCAGATCCCAAGATCTCTTGGACTGCTTTGGTCTATTTGGCTTCCACACTAACCCATTTAGGATTAGGTGTCCAACAATAACAACCCTCGATGGGGTTCAAAACCCTGAGTATACTTTTTAGAATGGATAATTAAAATAAAAGAATTTAGAATAAATAATTTATTTATAACATAGTCTAACATGTTCGAATTTTTTTGGACGACTCGTACGGTTTTTTTTTGTCTCTACTCCCATCAACTTCTGCGTCTACCCGTTTATTTCTAAATTTTAACCACATTTTAAGTTTCTAGAATTTTCCTTTGATTTCTTATTTTAGGTTCTCGCTTATTTGTTTAAGGGCATATACATAGAAACAAAATTAGAGGTTACGCCATCTATTGCATCTACATATATAATAGCCCAAATATTAAGCTTTGGTAAGCACGTAGTGAGCTCTTTAATTCAGCCTCAGAGATCCATTTCTGAAAAGATTGTATCTCACTCTATCTATTAAAAGGTATATATAGAAGAAAGTTTTAGATGTTAGATAGATAAAAAAATGAGGATGGTGAGAAAGGGTTGCTTTTATTAATATAAATTTTTTAATGATGATAGAATGTACTTTTTCATTTTCAAATCGGAAAATTTGATTAATAATATTATATAATATATTATTATATTAAATTTAATTTTGTTTAGAAATTAGATAAAATTTATTATATAATATTATCATAACTTTTGATATGTTTTTGTATTTGTAAGTAGTAAATAAAATAAAAATAATTTATTTATTTATGAACAAACTATTTATTTATTTCTTAATTTAATTAAGTTTAAGTTGGGATTACTCATTATACTGAATAAAAAAATCATGATCTTGTAAGATATTGCCACCAGCCGTCTACAAAGATCACCAAAATTGTCAGAAATGATTATGCTCACGAAAAGCACAGCTGACCAGAACATTTTTTTATCTCCACAATTGACTTCAAACGCTAAAAGTTTTACCATAAAACTAAATACTATGTCATTTTATTTTTATCTATATAATTTAATGCAGCTGAATCTGAGATTTTTAAAGTAATTTTGGGTAAAGTGTCACGCTTAGTCTTCGAGAGAAGGTTTGTTGAACTGACTAGAGAAGGTTAGGTGACTAGAGAAGGTTAGGTGAACTGGGTATACGAGTTCCCCATAAAGAGAAACTATGAAAACGTGGTTAATCATCGTTGAATATTATATTATATTGGCGGTAAAATCCAATTTCTATACTTCCTCTATCAACTTGTCTCTTTATACTACATATTCCACCTTTAGCTCCACTTATTGCGCAGCGAAAAATTTAATGCGCCAGTTAAATAAATGTATATCCTTCTTATGTTTTAAAGTTATTTGACAGGTAGTTTCACCTACCTACTTTACAAGAACAAGTAAATTCTGACCAACAAAACTCTATATACCGACAATCTAGAGTGTCATTTGTACCTTTGATAAAGTACCGAGGAGGAGAATCAAACCACGATGGCCTTTAAAACACTATGTTACACCCTGGTTTAGCTGGCTGATGATTGCTTGTCTTAACGTTGAAAGCCCAATTTCATGGGTTACATTCTCGATGATTGATTGCCCTAGCTTTCTGAGCCCAATTTCATAATATTCACATGATATGCTTCAGACTATACAACTGCCATAATGCTCTTGGTTGCCCAAGTTGTTTGGTTCTTATGCCCTTCCTCCCTAAGCTCTTTATTAGTCCCTGCCCTAGGAAGGTGTTAGAATATTAGCGGTTTAACCAAATTAAAAATCCTTTAACCAAAGTCTTGTGGTATATGTTGTAAATCAGTTTTTGTCGAACCTATTAAATATGGAGATTAATTTTGGTAAAGCCAATTAAAATATTGAGATTTTATTTGGAGGTAGGGACAAACATAATGTATCAAAAAATTCAACTGTTTTTCTATAATTAAGTAATGCTAGCTTGCTCTAGCATTACTTGACAACATTAAATGTTAAGTTACAAAATATATAGGCCCATTTTGCTACGTACAACCACATGTAAGTACATGTTGGTGTTCTAGTCTATTAGTGACTTTCAATCTGATTTCCCTATGGCCTTCGTGGCCTCTGTTTTGGTCTCTCCGTGGTCTTTAAAAGAAAGTAACCTTGTTTACAAGCATAGTTTAGTATTTTGGTCTTGAATTCACCTTCTTGAGTGATAGCAAAGAGAAATATGGTACACCATTTACAATATGGAGCAATGAGCGGGAAACTCCTTACTCCTTATCTCTTTTGTGTAGGCACTTTATTTTGTGGCATTTTTGGATGCAATGTTGATGTTTTCGGCTCCTGCAAACATGCAAAATTGGTAGATAATTAAAATTCAATTTTGTTGATTCCATGCTTCATAAATTCCAAACACCAACAGGAATAATGCATCATAAATAATGAAAGCTACAAGTGTTCTCCCCCTTTTTCTCTGTCTATATATATTCAATGGATCAAATTTTTAGAGGTTCAAACATTTTATTCGAATTTTACATTCTAAAAGAAGGTTTCACCTCAAGAGGTTTGATGTCTCTAGGCTCTTGCTAGAATCGTGGTTAAGATGGATCTATACTTAACCACGTATCTAGCAAGAGCCTAGAGGGATCAAATCTCGACATGAAAACTTGTTTTAAAGTGCAAAATTTGAATAAAATGTGTGTAGCTCAATTTTGATCTTCCAATAGAGAGAGAGAGAGAAAGAGAGAGAGAGAGCTTGTAAATTTTAATTGTCTATGTTTCATTGTCAAATGTATAAAATGGATCAAAATTTACTTCCTCTTAAAATGGTGAAACTGCTTAAAATGTTTAAACAATTTTTTATCCTGTTCCCAATTTCTTTATATAATTTATATATAGTTCCTTTTTAACTTTTACTATTTTTTTTCTGTACAAAGTTGATATAAGATTATGTTGTTTGATGTGGACATTGAAATATTTTATTTATAGTTCAAAACGAGAATGAAATATTTTTACTACTTTTCATTTGATATAGACCCTGAGACTAACATTATTGATGTTTCATTATTCTTCTAATTAAACAAAACAAACACACACACACATATATATTATTATATCTTTTATTTATGGTTGAAAGTGAGTGAAAATATTTTTACCACTTCTCTTTAGTATGGCCATTGAAAGCGAAATTATTGATGTTTTATAATACTTTTAATTAAACAAACCAAACACCTATATTAATTTTTGTTTTTTTATCATATATTATTATTTTTATTTAAATAATTTTTTATTTTATTTTAAAAAGACACAAGGACATACTTATGAGCATCTAGGCTCAATAAAAAAATGTAGTGATATGTTTAATATGACATGATCATAAAATATAATATAAGAAAATTAGAAAATTAGAAAATATGATTAATAACATTATTTCATTTTGTTTATAAAAAAGATAAAATTTTGTTATACAATATTATCATATTTTTTATATATATTTTGCATCTTTGAGTAATAAGAAAAATGAAAATAATAGACCATTTTATAGAAATAATATTTATTTATTTATTTCTTAATTTGATAAGACTATAAGTTGGGGTTAGTCATAATATTGAATGGAAAATTAATAAAGTTCTGAGATTTTGTCCCTAGTGTTCAATGATGAATTTCATCAAAATTTTGCAAAATGATTATGCTTGCCAGGATCTTCTTTTATATCTAATGAAAACCCTTATCTATTGTATATCCATGGTTAAGATAGATCTATACTAGTTGACTCATGTTAGATCCATATTATATATAAAATAGATCTATACTTAAAATTGATATATACTTAAAAATATATTAATAACAAAAAATAATTATAATGAACGCTCCATGTACATGATATTTAAAATATTTTAATATCAACTATATATATTATATATTATTTAAAAAAAGTATATATATATATATATTATAAAATTATTGAGGAAAAAAATATCTTTAATTTATAATGAGTTTTTTAGATATACATCTTTTTTCAAAATCCAACAAATCTTTTTTAGATTTATAAATTTAAGTTATACACTCTATATATCATTAAAACATACATCTTAAAATATGAAAAATTATACATTATATTTTATAATCAACTAAATCCTTCACAAAGATTTACTTGAAATTTTAAAGCTTGATTGATGTTTGCACAACTAGCCTCACTGCTTCAAAACACACAATAACTAGTAAGTAAAACACTAGAGATCTCTTCCTTTCCTTCTCACTGGTTCTTATATCGATTGATGAATTTATTTTTATATGGATGCATGAATTCAAGTATGTTCTATGTAGAGCCAAGCAATCTGACTTGAAACATGAAATCATGTTATGATTTTACGGCGGTGTACAACCTATCTCACTGTAATTATGCTTAATAGGTTTTATGAGAGCCCCGCCCATAAGTAAAGAAAAATTATACTTATGCTCAACCAGTTTTATGAGAGCCCCACCCATGACTAAAGACAAATTATGCTTAGGAGGTTTTGTGAGAACCCCACATATAAGTAAAGACAATCTGCAAGCAACCTCCTTATCTTCTTACTGAGTAGAAAATCCGAGAATGATAGAGAAATTCAACTAATGCTAATTCACCCCAGAACAGTATTATAAAGCTAGATGATTAGCTCGCAAATTACTGAAGGCAGATGAGGTGATCGCTGATACAGTTGGAATGACAATTCATATCAGCAGACTATGCAAGCTCGTAACGCGGCTCTGTCACTAATGTTGTTGCTGGGTTAACTTAGGTAATTGAGTCAAGACCAACAACATAATCTATTACCAACTCACCTTAACCACGTGAAGGATGGGGCAAACGAGTTTTGAGTGGAAGGGTTTAGAGAATATTTGAAGGGAAGAAATATAGGGTTGCGCCAGTGTCACTATGATGAGCTTCGAGAAGGCTATTGCTCGTTTTACTTCGGGCTTTGCTCCTCCTCACTTTCGTTGAACACTAACAAAATAACCAAACTTCCGGACATTTTTTTTCCTGCTCTTGTTTTCTTCCAGCCAGAAAAGAAGCCCCTCTCCAGGCAGGGACTTGCTATTGTACAACTTCCCCTGTTAATACGTTTACAACATATAAAACACAAGCAATAAACTACCTGATAAAATCTTAGCAGCCTATCTTAATTTTTAATCCTCTAAAAGGGATGAGAATTTTAAAGTTCACAAGGCCCCATGAGATGAGATGGAACTTATAGTGATTTTTATGACGTGTGAAATAGATATTTTTAATACCTTTATAACATATAAAACGCAAGCAATGAACTACTTGTAAAAAACCCTCGTAGCCTATCTTAATTTGTTAATCCTCTAAATGAGATGAGAATGTTAAAGCTCACAATGCGCAGTGAGATGAGATGCCGCTGATAGTGACTTTTATGACCTGTGAAATGAATATTTTACAGTAAATAGGAATAAGCATTTTCTTGAAATTATATATATTCCTCTTTTCAAATGACGAGAGCGTAGCTGCCTACCAGAAAAATCACTTAAGGGCTAAAGACATTTCACATCCCGCCAATTTCGTCATTGTACCTTTCACCCTATGTGTACAGTTACAGGATTAAAAACAACTTAGATGTAGTCAATTTGGACATGTACTCGAGTATAAAATTTTGCATTTAAAAAACACCCGGTAATAAGATTTTGGTATAATTAATGAAGAATTTTTAAAGTTTAATACATTATAATATCTTAGTGCTATGAGGGGACAATTAGGTTTAAAAAGGTAAGATTTTGACAAAATATATTTTGGAAATCTAAGTTATAGCTATCCAGCTTTAAAATTTTAGGTACTTTAATATGTGTAAACTTTAGGATTTTAGGTATTTTAAAAGGTATCCTGGATTGTAATGAATTTATTTCTACCATAAAAATAAGGAATTCAAACACTCTGACAATTATATTTTTTTGAAAATTTTCTAACCAATTTTCCATCTAAACAAAATTGTGGCGCCCTGGGTAGACATCCCCTCTTTGCCTCTCTAAAGCATAATCATATTGTCGGTAGTGCAATATTCAGCTAACCAGACCCTCATTATGGTCATATTAACGTGCATTTTGTGTGCGCTGCATGTATGAAAGTCTTTGAAATTATATCCATGGAAGCATATTTTGATTTTGTGAAAAGAAGTTAGGCGGAAAATAAAACATATTTCTTAGAGGGTTTGAAGTTTGACAATGGACACACAGGGTGTATGCAATCTCTTAAAATAAAACATATCACAGGGTTTGAACTTTGATACATAGATGTGTTGTATGCAATCTCTTAAAGTAAATGAAATAAAATAATGCTAATCAGCGAATAGTGATGGTTCTCAATATATAGCTTTATACGGCTTAGTGATGTTTTTCAATATTATAGGAAGCTTGGTGATGTTTTGCAAGGAAACTTGTAGGAATTAGGCATAGTAAAAACCATGGAACTAGATTGTAACATGCATAAAATGGTGTCAATAAACTTCATGTAGATTCCGGATATAACCCATCCATTTATGATGTAAATTCTCATATAACCCAAAACTACAATGTGTTAAATTTGCCCCAGATCAAAGCTCCAGAGGGCGCTCTTCTTCATTGGTTACAATTCATTTATCCATTATAGTAGGAGTTGAATAAGTTTTTATTGGTAGATCAATACTTTGTTAAGATTTGAAAAGGAAAAAATGTTTAACTTATTGGCTTTATTTCATGAGATTGAGCTTACATCTCCCATGAATCTCATACATCATACACTGTGACGAATTAAATTGAAGCCCACGAGATATCTTAGCGCATAAAACATTACCAGACTCCATTTTAAAATCTTGGTAGGCATGTTAACTCACGGCGGAAGTTGGCGGAAATGATAGATGAATTTCGCTCAGTCAGGATTGACGTAAAATGATCGATAAACGGCTCCAGTTCATTCCATAATGAGCCTCCCTCTGCAACAACAGTTCGAGCGGCATCTCTGAGTTCCTTAGCTCTCTTTCTCCTTTCCGTTGCGTCTTTATCATCCCCCACTATTCTTTTGATCGCTTTCTCAACCTCCTTCGAGCAGCGTCTCTCAGTTCTTTGGTTCTCTTCCTCCTTTCCGTTACCTTTTTATCATCCCCATTATCATCCCCATTACTCAATGTTTGATCGCTTTCTCAACCTCTTCCCCTGTGACTCATTGGTTGTGTGTTAGACCCAAATAAATAAAATAAAAGAATAATGTCATATTATGATTTCTGTAAGTTTCTCTAAAAATTCTATAATTGTGGGTTTGAGTTAGTGGTTTTGGATCCGTGGTTTTCTTAGCACATTGTATTGCGCCAATAATATTTCTCTAGATTTTCTATGAGAAGTTATTTATATGTACTCCTAGTTAAACATAATGTGTGGAGTGGGGCAAGAAGATTGGATTTGAGCTAATGGTTGTAATTTTTATTTAATAAAAATGTTATAGATCGTTCCTTGTAGTTTTTCTCACTAAGGTTTTCTACGTAAATCTATTGTTCAATTTGGTTGTGTGAATTTGTTTTACAGTATTTTTCAGATTTGTGATTTATATTTACATTTTGTATATAGTGCATTAATCAAATGTCTATATTTATTGTAACAACCCGTGAAAATTCCATGTAATAAAAGTTAATAAAGGAAAAATAATAACCATTGTTGATGGGACACTTATTCCATGTTGAAATTTGGGAAAAAATATCATCGTGTGGTTGTTCATTGGTTTATTATGGTTAATGAAATTGACAAACGAAATGGCTAAGGCTTTGGAAAACAAAATGATATTTTTGGCAGATTTATTTATAAAAATAATGGAACTTAGGAGAAAAGGAAGGTGAAAGGTTACATGTTTCAAGTGAGGATGAAAATGAAGGAAAATAACTGGAAAATGAAGAAAATAGAGGCCTAATTGATAAAAGGGCTTATGAGCATTAGTTGGTACCTTTTTTTAGTTCAGTTTTCGAGCTCTCTCATTATTCTCTTGCTCTCTCATTTTTTGACACCAAGTTTTCTTGGAGCACTTTGGCATTAGATCAAGAAAGGAAGAGAAAGCAAGAATAAGGAAGGAGCAAGCAAAGAAGAGTAGGATCAAGCAACCACAGTAGGATTCTCTGTAAGTATTTATTTTCATGTGTGATTTCCTTGCTAGATATGCCATGCATGGTATTGCATGTGGTTCTTTACTGTTATGACATGGGCTTTTCCAGGTGTGACATCTTTTTCAGCCTAGCCTGGCCATTTTGGGATAGCAATTGTGTTATGGGGTTCTCATGCTTTGGTTGAGGTAGATTTCCAAATGGGTTCGAAGCTGAGTGAGGTGGACCTCTGAATAATAGAACACATGGCCTAGTAACCCTTGAACGAGACTATGGGTTGCAGTAAAGTTGTTTTTTCTATTTCCTCGATGAGCCTAAGAATCCTCGAGCTGTGAATGGTGGGATATACAATAAAGCATAGAGGTGGTTTCCCTTGATTATGCCTAGGAATATTTGTCGATGAATGATGGGATATATGATAAAGCTTAGAGGTGGCGTCTCAATTTAGGGCCTAGTGATCCCTAGATATGTCTGTGGATTGCAGTAAATCCTGAGAGAATTGAAGACAGGAAAATTCCTCATGGTGTAGGTGGATAAATCCGGTGGCATCCATACTTGTATTGGCCTAGTGATCTAGGATGGATTACGGTAAAGCCTGATTTCTATTAATGAGGGTGAGGTGATTTATCCTCAGGATGCCCTTGTTGTTTCTTTTAGTTTGAGTCTCACATTCATGCTTGGAATATGACACGGGGGTGAATGGCTGAAGAGAGAATTGGATCAACCATTTTATGATTAGGTGGAACATGGTAGTCCCATCTTGGGTTGTATTTTGAATTCAGTAATAGAAGGTTCTTTCATTCATATCTTATGTATAAATGTACTAGTTTATATGTGGATTCTATGGCTGATGTATCTTTGATATTTATGTTGTTATTATGTTAGTTATAAGCATGTATTACGAAAGTGATGATGTATGGATTTCCTCCTATTTTGATTTAGAAATGAATGAACAATGTATATATGACCTAATAGATGATAATGCAGCTAATGATATAAGGGACCAATGCTTCTTAGTGATTCTTAGAAAACTATGAGACCCGTATGCTCCGATCTATTGTTTACTCCTATAGATTACATATTTGTTATATGTTTGGTGAAATTCATATCATGGTTAGTAGGGGTCTAGTTAAGCCCTTGTTCAACTAATTGAATTTGTGTCATCATTCTACTGTTTTATTTATCTTCTGAAGGTGTCATTTAGTTCTAGCTAGTTCCCTAGGATTTGTGCCTAAAAATGTTTCGCAAATCTCAACGATACATGCACAACATTGGGCAGAAAAGTCCCTAGACATTGACATACCATGTTGTGGGAGTGTCTAGAACCATATGGATGCATGCATTCCCATACCAAGGGAGCGTTGGAGAGTTTAATCGTCTAAAACTTTAGTGGGACCCAAGGGGTTGGTTACCTGAGAGGTTGGGATGGTTCATGGGAGTCCTATTGTTGATGTGGAAGATTTGTATGGCGTGTTTCTGTTGATTCCATTTCTTTAAGGTCATCTAGGAGGTTGAATCCCATCATAGTAGTCTTTCTTCACATGTTTACCCTGATTGGTTAGTTACTTGGGTAGATGCCGGATGAGGGTGTTATAGAGTGGTATCAGAGCATGGTTCACCTCTTGGACTAGATGGGCGGTGTGTATTGGACATGGATTCATATTGGCTGCATGTGTGTTAATCATCCTTGTGGTATATATGCTTGTTTCATATGCATGGTGTCGGTCATGGTTGTAGTGATGTCACCATTTGAAAGAGGATGTTGTTGTTGTGAATTTTTTCTTCATGAGTATATGATTAGTTACACATTGTTATGCTTGTGTATTATCAGTGTAGTTGATATGGTCATTCATTGATGACTAGAATCTAGCTAGAATGATGGTTACATGGTTATATGCCTATGTATTATATGTCTATATGATGTTATGATTATGTTATACATGTACTGCATTGATTGGTTGATCTTGCAGATGAGATATCCTCCTTGAATTTTGCTAAGGTACAATGGTTTATTGTGATTTCGTTTACCTGACATAGTATGCCTTGTAGGAAAGAGATCAAAATGGATAGAAAGATGGTAGATTACAAAGATTCTCCATATGAATCAGATGAGCATTGTGGTGTTGCATACTCTTCTGATTTAGCAGAAACATTGAGAAGCTTGAAGGAATAAACAAGGAGTTGTAAGGCATCCAATGACAAAATCATGCAGGCACAAGAGAAACAAGCAGAGGTTAATGCAATACTCCTTTAGAGTTTGTCAGAATTTCAGTGACAGGGGCCACTTTGGATTAGCCATGGCCAAAAAGACATAACTAATGGGGCATATGGAAATAGGTCTCATCGTGGTCACAGGTGAGATAGAGATGACAGAGTGAGATATGGTAGGTTGTTGGGTACTCCAGATAGGATAGGTGATGGATAAAGGTACTACTCTAGTTCTGGTTCTGATAGGCATTATGATCATCATCGTTATCATCCTTATAGGAGGAGTGATAGGGGATACTTTCAAGATTAGTTGAAGAAAGAAAATCCACCTAATTTTGATGGAGACTTGAAGAAACCAGAAGATGGAGAGGCTTGGATACTTGGGATGAAAAAGTTCTTTGATTTGCATGAGTATAGAGAGGTACTTGGTGCATGCTCTTTCCAAGGAGGGAATAACATTAGATCCAGAAAAGATAAGGTCCATGATGGAGTGGAAAGCTCCCAAGAATGTGGATGAGAGGAATGGTAAGAATTTTGAATGGACATAGGAGTGTGAGGCTAGTTTTGAGCAGCTTAAGAAGATGTTCACACATGCACCAGTGTTAAAGATTGCATATCTGGACAAAGATTTTGTAATATGTATATATTCTTGCAAGAGAGGACTTGGTGGAGTCCTTATGCCGGAAGGAAAGGTAGTGTGCTATGAACCATGGAAACTAAATGATCACGAGAAAATCTATCCGACACATGATCTTGATTTGGTAGTGATCATGCATGCATTGAAGATGTGGAGGCACTATATTCTTGAATAGAGATTTTTATTGATGAGTGATCACAAAGGATTGAGGTATCTATTTAACTAATAGAATCTGAACATCAAGCAAGCTTGATGGTTGGCTATAATCAGTGAGTTTGATTTTGAGATCAGATACATCAAAGGAAAGGATAGCAAGGTTGCAAATGCTCTTAGCAGGTGGATACAAGTAAATCATATAGTAGCTACGAGTTCCCATGAAACATATCTATAGGAATTAAGATCTTACAAGCAAGTCAGATGGATGTTAGGCATATGGCGATTGTACATAGGTTGCAACAAAGGAAAAGTACATGTACAAGTAGTAGTATAGGTATAGGTACAAGTAGTGGTATAGGTACAGGAATAGGTGTAGGTGCACAGCATGTGGATTATTTTCTTACAATGAATGGATTGGTCAGGTTTAGATATAGAATATATGTGTTAGAGATCAGTGAGCTCAAGAAGGTGATCTTGAGGGAGTTTCATTGCGAAACCATATTCAGGTCACCTAGGTTATCAGAAAACATTGACTACAGTGAAGAAGTTTTATTATTGGATGAATATGAAGAAGTATGTAGCAGAGTTTGTGGCGAGGTGTTTGGATTGTCAATAGGTGAGGAAGAATGTAAGCACGTAGGTGGACTACTACAATTGGTTGCGATTCAAGAATGGGAATGGGAGGTCATTTCCATGGACTTTATCACATGTTTTTCAAGGAAAACAGGACAACATGATTCCATCATAGTTGTTATGTACAAGTTCACAAAGGTTTTGTACATCATGCTAGTGAAGACTACATATTCAAATACTAATGTAGCACATGTATTCATTAGAGATGTGGTGAGATTGCATGGTGTCCCAAAGAAGATTGTGTTAGACAGGGATGCAAAGTTCACTTCCAAGTTTTGGAAGGAGTTGGTTGTGGGTTTGGGCACAATGTCAGCCTTTAGTAAATCTTATCATCCACAGACAGATGGATAGGCTGACAGGGTCAATAGGATATTCAAGAAAATGTTGAGGATGTCGTGATGAATCAACAGTAAAAGTAGGAAGAGTATATTCCACTGTTAGAGTTCACTTACAACAATGGGTATCATGAATATTTGAAGATGAGTCTATTTGAGGCATTGTATGCGTAAAGTTACAATACTCCCATGAGTTCGAGTGATCCAGTTAACAGGGTGTTGATTGGACAAGATATGTTGGCAGACATGGAGGAGAAAACTCAGGTAATCAAGAAAAATCTAAAGGTATCACATGATAGGAAAAAGAGCTATGCAGATGGGAATAAGCTATTCAAGGAGTTCTAGGTTGGGGAACATGTTTATTATGCATCAAACTAAAGAAGAGATCCTTGTGGATTTGATCACGTTCCAAGATGGCACCATGGTTTCGTGGACCTTTCAGGATTATTGAGAGGATCAGACCAGTAGCCTATTAACTTGCACTTCCTTTGACAATGAAATTTCATGATGTTTTCCATGTTTCCTTGCTTAAGAGGTATGCTAAAGACGTTGATCATGTGATTGACTGGTCTGTATTGCAAGTGGTGTCATATGAACAATTCTAGTTTTAGTCTCAATGTATATTGCAGAAAAATGTGCTCATGCCCTGAAACCAAGCAACCTGTTATCTCAAAATCAGATCCTGATAGGCTGCTGGTCAGGTTGACTCTAAGTAACTATTTCAACCTACTTTAGGCTGAGGCTTAGCCTCCTCAACCTGAGAGGGCTCTCTCTTGATGGATTAATGATTTTGATTAAAGATAAGATGACTAACTCTTATAAAACAACTGTGAAAAATATGAATGGTGGAAACACATTAAATGAAACTATCCATTGGGCTTATGGAGTCAACAACACCTCAATATAACAATGAACTCAACCCTACATGGAAGTCAGGGCATTCAACATTTAAACATTCAGAACATAAACTCATATGGGACCACACAGTTTATAAATGTATACAGGAAGTCAGAGCACATTCAGTGAATTCTGAGTGATTATACATCCATACCACTGTAAGAATTAAGAAAAGGACATCATCACATATTCTGAACATAAAAAATCCTTCATGAATCCTGAGAAGTAAAGTCAAGCATGTATTACTGAAAATGAGTCTTACATAGGCCCAATACAAGCTTTTCCATAAAATTTTCCAACCCTGATTACATTGCTATTTCAGATATATATAGAGCTCTTATTCTAACTGATCGAGATTCCTCCTCCAGCATGAGGGGAATTCGAAAACTACTTCTATTACTGACAACTCTTAAACTCTAACTACTTAATAAATACAACAAAGTGTTGACTGGAGTTTTTAGAGATCGAAATCAACTATGACTCTAACTCCATATTACATGCATGATGGCTATAATTAAGATGATTCCTTTCTATGACATCTAGTTCTCTTTCAGTTTGGCTGAGATGGGTGTTTAATGCTCCATGTTGACCTTGGATGTTGTATCTTCTTTACTGTCCAGAAAAATTAGGAGACTATCCTTGCTTCTCGGTTTTATGATCTTCAAATCTTCATAAGTCGGTTTTTTAATTGTTGTCCCTCAAAATCTGACGATGGCCACGTTTTAATGTGCTGTCTGCTGTTATGAAGCCTGATTTGATGATGTGTCATCCACTGTTTCGAAAACAAAAAGGAAAACGTATTCAAGCTGTCTGATACATGCTTCAATTTCCTTATGATATGACAAAATGCCACTTTTTGATTCAAACTATTTATTTTCACTTGTGCTAGTCTGATTGGCTGTTGTAACTTCAGGTGTTCTCGTTGTACACAACTGTCCTTCAAAATTTTCCCGCTTCAACTTCAAAACTGCTTGATTTATGTTGAAATCATCACTTTCAGTAGTTTCGTAGCGCGCTATGAAATTGATGAGTTTTAGTCATCATCTTCAGCAGTTTCGTAGCGCTCTACGAAACTGCTATGTTATTCCAAAAGACACAGTTTCGACCAAAATTTTTCCATTTTGAGCCCTTTGCTATCTTGAAATGTCTCTTTTCATGTGCCTTGGAGCTTTTCAAACTGAATATATATATGGACCCCATTCTTTCCATATGCCTCCACATAACACCAATCATCTGTTGTGCCAACCATTAATGAGAGATTACACATAGGATTCTGGACAGCTGCAGCAACAAACCTATCTAGTGCCTAGTCAATTAAATGGGTTGCAATAATGCCTTCAGTTATCTGAGATTTCCTCAGAATACCATCTGGATCACATGTCACAAACCAACCAATCTGCCAACCAGGAACCATCCATTTCTTCGATATGCTCCCAAGAGTAATTACTGGTATAGTTGATGCAAAGAATCCCATTGGAATGAATGGCTTCTTACCAAAGACAATATGAGCATATACTTCATCTGAGATTATTAACAAACCTAACCTTTTAGCTGTCTCTGCAACCTTAGCCAAATGATCATGGGTAAAAGTGGTGCCACATGGGTTGCTTGGATTGATAACAACCATTGCCACTGTGTTGCTGTCTGCAATTGTATGAAGTTGATCTAGATTGATTTCCCAACCCCTTTCTGGAACTAAATCATGATGCCTTGCTTCCTTTTTCTTGCATTGCCAATATAATGGTAAGTAGAGATGACATGAGATATAAGCTTCTATTCTGGCTGAAAAATAGTGCTTGGGACAGAGCTCATAACTTCTCACAAAAAACGTATTTGGAAAAACTGAAGGAGCCTTTTGTGAACCAATCTATGCTAAACAAAAACCTGTCTTGGTTTTTTGAAACACCTTCCCTACCGCCCAGAATGTGTCTTTGAAAAACAGGTGTAAAACAGGAGATTAAAAACTGCACCTACAACAGTTTCGTAGCGCAACTTTGGTCATTAATTTCTCTTAGATCGTAATGGATTTGAGGAAACTGAAGGAATTTTTTCTAGTTCAGTCTGTTAGGAATAAAAACCTCTTTCCATTTCCCAAAATAGGCTTTTAGTTGATTTAGAGACCTCCTGGAAGTTGACTACCTTTTCATAATAAAACTTTGGAGTTCATAAATGTATTTCTTTTCTTTGCTTCTTTTTGAAACTTGCAACCTGTGCATACCAAGACGGCTAATGACCTAATGATGAGGATTCTGATAAATATGACAGCTGGGTGAGATTTTCTATGGACCGGGTCTACGAAATCACCTAGACAGTTGCGCTGCGAAAACACCTAAAACTGACTTATGCACTACGAAATCACCTAAAGAGCTTTGTAGCACATAATAACCTTTGAACAGAGCTGACACATGGAAATTGTGTGAATTATGAGACCAGTGGTGAATGAGAATGCATAGTGGACTCCCAAGACTTAGACTCTAAGGCAAACAAAAACTCAAACTTAGACTAGCACCGAATCTTTACCATCAAGCTAGTATGAGAGATTTTGGCATTAAAATTCTTAAGTGATAACACAACCGAGCAGGTTAAAGTTTAGTGGAAGCAATTTTGGGCCGATGAAGCTAAATGGGAGATATCAGATCAGATGCATGTTATGTATGCTTCATTGTTTGCTGGTTGAGGCAAAGTAGTTTTGGTATGATGTTTGGTATATGTTTTTGGTACATGTTCTGGTGATGTTTGGTATATGTACATATGTATATGGATGAGTATACGACGATGAGATATGTTCTAAAGCTCCAATAAGTGGTATGGGTGTCATGTAATTATAGTTGTCATGTTGGTTTGCTTCTCAATAGGGTGATCATTGTAAATATTGCATTGAACTATGTTATAAAGATCCATGGGAATTATGTTTTCTTTATAGCTATTTTTTTGAGGTATAGGTGTGGTTGAACACTAAGTACGATGTCCCCCAAGGGAGGGGGTTCGGTAACAACCCTAGTGAAAATTCCATGTAATAAAAGTTAATAAAGGCAAAATAATAACCACGGTTCATGTGACACTTATTCCAAGCTGAATGTTTGGCAAAAACATCCTAGTGTGGGTGTTCATTAGTTTATTATGGCTACCAAAATTGGAAAACGCAATAGCTAAGGCTTTGGAAAGACAAAATGCTATTTTTGGCACATTTATTTCTGAAAATAATGGAAATTAGGAGAAAAGGAAGGTGAAAGGTCACAGGTTGCATGTGAGGAGAAAAATGAAGGAAAATAATGGAAAATGAAGAAAATAGAGGCCTAATTGATAAAAAGTCTTATGAGGATTACTTAGTACCTTTTGTTAGTTCAGTTTTTGAGCTCTATCATTATTCTCTCTCTCACTCTTGGACACTTAGAGTTTTCTTAGAGCACTTTGTCATTAAATCAAGAAAGGAAAAGAAGGCAAGAGGAAGGAAGGAGCAAGAAAGGAAGTGCATGATCTAGCAACTACAATAAGATTCTTTGCATGTATCGATTTGCATGTGTGATCTCCTTCATTGTTATGAAACCAGCTCAAGAAAAGATAGAAAAGATAGATCAACGCCTTAGAATTCAGCCTCTTCGAGGGGGAAACCTCCTTTACATTACATAAATGAACAATTCTTGGATGATTCAAATGAAAAAACCTCCTTTCTATATATAGGAGTCTAAGGAGTCACAATATAATCTAGCCGACCTAACAATAATAATATAAAACCACAAAAATAACAATAGAGGGATTCTATGGGGCACAATAATAACAATATGGGGGTAATAGGGGCACAACAATATTAATAAGGGGTATAACTACAATAGTAATGGGGTAATCACTAGTATTATAGGGACCCAACATGCCCCTCTCCTTCAAAAAGGTGTTGTCCTCAACGCTTGAGTAGTTCTGGATACTTCTGCATAAAATTCTCATCCTCCCATGTGGAATCTTCAGCGGATAAGTTCTTCCACTTGATAAGATACTCTGAAATTGATCGATTTTGTAGCTGTCGAGTTCTTGTTTCTGTGACTGCTTCCGGTTCCAATATAATTTTTCCTTCCTCGTCAAGTTCTGGCAATATTGTTTGAACTGGGAGCTTGTCGCCTATAACCTTCTTTAAACATGAAACATGGAAAACTGGGTGCAATCGAGAAGCTGCAGGAAGCTCCAATTTGTATGCCATAGTACCAATCTTTTGCAACACCTTGTATGGACCATAATACTTTGGTGATAATTTATTATCCTTCTTAGCTTGCTTGAGGGACATTTGCTTATATGGTTGTAGCCGTAGGAATACCCAATCACCTACATCAAAACTTCTTTCACTGCGATGTTGATCTGCCTGTTGTTTCATTCTATTCTGTGCCAACACGAGGTTATCCTTTAAGAGTTGGAGGACTTGTTGTTGATGTTCGATGTGATGTTCCACTGCCTGAACCTTAGAATTTTCTCTTAAATATGATGTGATGGATGGTGGTTGATACCCATAAAGTGCCATAAATGGGGTCATTTTTGTTGCTGTATGGAAGGAAGTGTTATACCACCATTCAGCCAGAGGCAACCATTTGACCCATTGTGTCTGTTTATCAGATACAAAGCAACGAAGATATCCTTCCAAACATTTGTTTACTATCTCAGTTTTCCCATCAGATTGAGGATGATAAGATGAGCTATGAGCTAACTGAGTACCAAGACAAGAAAATAATTCTGTCCAAAAATTTCCAGTGAAAATGGGATCTCTGTCACTTACAATAATCTTTGGGTTTCCATGTAGCTTTTGAATTGTTTCCATAAATGCAGTAGAAACTGTACTGGCTTTAAATGGATGTGATAATGCACAAAAGTGTGCATACTTGGTAAGTCTGTCAACTACCACCATGATGACACTCTTTCCCTCAGACTTGGGTAAACCTGTGATAAAATCCATTGAAACCTCCTCCCAACGTTGGCTTGGAATGGATAAAGGTTGTAATAGACCCGGTGTCTTAATTGTTTCAACTTTATTTTGTTGGCAAACCAAACATTCCGCCACAAACTTTTGAATATCTGATTTAAGGCCATCCCAAAAAAATTCCTTCTTAACCCTGTGGTAAGTTTTTAAAAATCCTGAGTGCCCTCCTAAGGGAGAAGTGTGCAATTCCATAAGAATCTTTTGTTTTAGCTGGGAATTCTTACAGAGGTATAAGCGATCTTTGTACCATAACGAATCATTTTTCCAGCTAAATGTATCAGACGTACTGGAATCTTGTTGTAACTTTCGAATAAGTGCCCACACTTCTTCGTCATTCTTCCATTCCTCCCTTGCTTCGTTTATCCAATCTGGTTGGATAATAGAAATGGCGCACAACAATGCTTCCACATCCTCATCCTTTCTTGAGAGTGCATCTGCCACCACATTTTGCTTCCCTTTTTTGTAGATGATTTCAAAGTCATAACCCAACATCTTTGTGACCCACTTTTGTTGCTCTTCAGAGGATAATCTTTGTTCTAAAAAGTATTTAAGGCTATCATGATCCGTTTTTACCTTGAAGTGTCTTCCCATTAGGTAGGGTCGCCATTTCTTAAGTGCATGGAGTATTGCCAACATTTCCTTCTCATAAATAGCTTTGCTTAAAAACTTTCCCTTGATTGGACGACTTTCAAAAGCAATGGGTCTTTCATCTTGCATTAGAACAACACCAATTCCATTTCCTGAAGCATCACATTCCACAATAAAGGTTTTTGTGAAGTTCGGTGTAGCTAAGACCGGTGCTTGGCACATTGCCTCTTTAAGATGTTCAAAGGCCTTTGTTGCTTCCGGAGTCCATGAAAATGCATCTTTCTTCAATAATGTTGTTAGAGGTGCTGCTATTCTCCCATAATTCTTAACAAACTTGCGATAATACCCTGTCAACCCGAGAAATCCTCGCAGATGCTTTATGGATGTGGGGATTTTCCATTCCTTAATGGCTTTAATTTTGCTAGGGTCTACCTTAACTCCTTCATGAGATACAATATGACCCAAATATTCCACCTCCTGGACTCCAAAGAAACATTTGGATCTTTTTGCATATAATTGTTTCTCCTCCAATAGTTGTAGCACCCTGTCAACATGTTCAACATGATCCTTCCAAGACTTGTTGTAGATTAGTATATCATCAAAAAATACTAACACAAATTTTCTAAGGAATGGTTTGAAAATTGAATTCATCAAACCTTGAAATGTTGAAGGTGCATTGGTAAGGCCAAAAGGCATGACCAAAAATTCATAATGACCCTCATGAGTTCTAAATGCTGTTTTCGGAATGTCTTCAATCTTCATTCTGATTTGATGATATCCTGAACGAAGATCCAACTTGGTGAAGTAAATTGATCCATGCAATTCATCCAGTAATTCATCAATGACAGGAATGGGGAACTTATCTTTAATAGTGAGCTTGTTGAGCTCCCTATAATCTGGACACATGCGCCATGATCCATCCTTCTTGTGCACCAATACTACTGGAGCAGAGAAAGAACTTTGACTCGGTTGAATTATACCAGCCTCTAGCATTTCTGCAACCATACGTTCAATTTCACTCTTTTGGACATAGGGATATCTGTACGGCCTGATGTTTGGAGGAACACTTCCTGGAATCAGATGAATAGCATGATCATGATCACGCATAGGTGGGAGACCTTTGGGAGTCTCAAATACCTTGGAATGATTGTCCAGGACTTTTTGGAGATCTGGAGAAATAGATGATTCCAATGTGGAAACATCTAGCGAACATAATTGTGCAATTACACCTCTTTGCTCCTTTTTTAGAAGCTTTGTCATACCATTAGAGCTGATTATCTTTCCTGGTTTCCCTGCAATACCCCTTAATTCAACTTCCTTTCCTTCCGTAGAAAATTTCATGAAAAGTTCTTGAAAATTAAAAGCTATTGTACCCAAGGATTGTAGCCATTGGACTCCTAGTACAACATCAACACCTCCCATTGGAATGGAAAGCATTGGGCTAGTCAATACATATTCTCCCATGGATAGCTTGATATTATGGCACTTTCCAGAGCAATTTATTGTTCCTCCATTTGCAATCATCACTTGACACTCTGGTGCTGGATATAGGAAGCAATTCAATTCTTTTGCTACCTTACAATGAATAAAATTGTGGGTGCTTCCTGAATCAATCAACACTATTACCTTTTTCTTCTTGATTTGTCCTTCTATCTTGATGGTTTGAGGAGTGGTAATTCCCGCCAATGCATTACAAGATATGGTCGGATTTATTTGTTCTTCATCTAGGCTTTGTTCCTGGAGTATATCCTTTTCTTTTGACCTTTCTTGCTCCTTTTCTTCTTCCTCTTCACAATCTATGTAGAATAATTTCTTCTCAGCACACTTATGACCTTTAGTGTATTTGCTATCACAACTGTAACAAAGCCCTTTTGCTCTTTTTTCTTCCAATTTTTGTGGTGTCAACCTTATAGGTTGTGGAAGACTAGGGGCAACAACACTTCCGTCTTTATAGTTGTGAGTGGTATGCTTCCTGGTTGCCATAATTTTGCTTTCCATTTTTCTTGCTAACCTGAATGCCTTCTCTAATGAATCAGGTTCCCAAAGGCGAACATCATGTTGGATATTATCCTTTAAAGACCCTATGAACACATCAATCCTATGCTCCTCTGGAATATCTTTTACCCTTATGTTCAATTTTTGGAACTCCTCAATGTGCTCCATTATTGAACCCTTTTGTTTGAGACTTATCAATTGGCTAAAAAAAGTGTTGCTTTTTGTATCCTCATAATGTGCTATCAATTCTTCCGTAAAAATTTCCCAAGTGATAAATTGTTTACGAGAGCAAAGCCATTGATACCATACAAACTGATTTGGTTCCAAATATAAAGTTGCCATACGTACCTTTTGTGTGTTTTGCACATTATTGAGATCAAAGAATTGCTCCATCTGTAATATCCATGTGGTGAGTCTTCGATCCAACATTAGCATCTACGGAATCATGATTAACATTTTTTTTATTCTCATCATGAGTTTCCTTTAGTACGCTTTCACCCTTAGTGCCCATTTCTTGTAGCAACTTATTCACATTTACCTTCAATTCGTCCATGTCTGTCTTCAAATCTATCTTCAAATCATCCATCTTAGCTTCCATGTCAATCATCTTAGCTTCTACGCCTTTCTTTAAACAGTCCATCTTAGCTTCTACACCTTTCTTTAAACCATCCATCTTAGATTCTGTTCCTTTTTGTGTAAGGGACAGTTGTTGCACTTGGTCTTGTAATTTTGATATATCATGTTGCATTTCTTCCTCTTCTTCATGAGTCATGCTAGAGCTTTCAGGTTCCTTACTAGGTGTTTGCATTTTCTTTCCTCGGGGCATCAGTTACCGATAATAATGCTCTACTATGCCCTTTGAATTCTTTCAAAATAAATTTTCAAACCAAGCTTAAGCAAAAATTTAAGAAAATCTACACACCTTTTTTCACTTTGTAGGAGCTCGATATTGCCTCTGATGTATCCTTTTACCTTCCAATCATCTAGTTCTGAATTTGTGACCTGTAGTAGCCCTCTATGTCCTATTTCCAATGCCACAAGTCTGACCCAAATTGGATTCTCCAAGGAAGATTTATGCGAAATCTCCCACAATGACTTGATTATAGACTAGTTCAGTAGAGTGAACTTGTACGACGTGCCACGAGTCACTGTTTCAACCTTTGGATCTGAGAAACGCATACAAGAAACTAAAGTCTATCCTCTTTCTATACCTTCTTATGAAATTTCGATCCAAACCCCAGAGAGAAAGTTATGACGATTTTACCAAGGTCACCTGTTTGGAATGTAATTCAGGAGTCTGCAAAATGACCAAATTCCTCAGATCATATCTCCGCAAATATAGCGCGAAAAACTCTGAAATTTGGACCCAACGTTCAGTGTGATTTCTTCTCAAATGGGTTTTTTTTGTGACTTCTGAAACTCACAGAAAAAAGTTATAGCGAAAATTCCACGATGACCTATTTGGAGCAGCGAAACCCTAGAATCCAAAGCTCTGATACCAAATGTTATGAAACCTGCTCAAGAAAAGATAGAAAAGATATATCAACACCTTAGAATTCAGCCTCTTCGAGGGGGCAACATCCTTTACATTACATAAATGAACAATTCTTGGATGATTCAAATGACAAAACCTCCTTTCTATATATAGGAGTCTAAGGAGTCACAATATAATCAAGCCGACCTAACAATAATAATATAAAGCCACAAAAATAACAATAGAGGGATTCTATGGGGCACAGTAATAACAATATGGGGGTAATAGGGGCACAACAATATTAATAAGGGGTATAACTATAATAGTAATGGGGTAATCACTAGTATTATAGGGACCCAACATTCATATATTTTGCATGCATGGTATTGCATGTGGTTCTTTGCTATTATGGTATGGGTTTTTCTAGGTGTTACAATGTTTTCAACCTAGCCTTTCCATTTTCGGATAGCCATGGTGTGATGGAGTTCTCATGTTTTGGTTAAGCTATATTGTCAGATGGATTCGTAGCTGAGTGAGGTTGATATATGAATAATGGAACATATGGCCTAGTAACCCCTAAACTAGTCTATGCATATGGTAAAGCCGAATTTTGTGTTTCCTCAGGGGGCCTAGGAATACTCAGCCAGTGAATGGAGAGATATACAATAAAGCCTAGAGGTGGTTTCCCTTGATTAGGCCTAGGAATCCTTGCCAGTGAATGGCAGGATATACAGTGAATCCTAGAGGGTGGTGTCTCGGTTTAGGGCCTAGTGATCCTTGGATTGAATAGTGGATTGTGGTAAATCCTGCGAGACTACGAGATAGGAAAATTCCTCGGAGGGTAGGTGGAGAAATGTAGTGGAATCCATGCTTGTGTTGACCTAGTGATCTAGGATGGATTACGGTAAAGCCTGATTTCTATTGATTAGGGTGAGGTGGTTTAGCCTCAAGATGCCCCAGTTGGTTCTTCTAGTTTGAGTCCCACCTTAATGTTTGAAATATGGCATGGGGGTGAATGGATTAAGAGAGAATTGACTTAGCCATTATATGGTCTGGTTGAATGTGGTAGCCCCATCCCAGGTTGGATTTCTCATTCAGTAATAAGAGGTTCTTTCCTTGACATGTTATGTATAAATGTTTTGGTTTATATGTGGATTCTATTGCTGAAGTATCCTTGATACTTTTGTTGTTATTATGTTGGTTATAAACATGTATTATGAAAATGAAGATGCATGGATTTCCTCATGTTTTGATTTGTAAATGAATGAAAAATGTATCTATGACTTAATAGATGATAATGTAGCTAATGATATAAGGGAGAAATTCTTCTTAGCAATTCTTAGCTAATTATGAGAAGCCTATGCTTAGATTTGTTGTTTACTCCTATATATTACATATTTGTGATATGTTTGGCGAAATGCTTGTCATGGTTAGTAGGGGTCCAGTTAAGCCCTTGTTCGAGTAATTTCCTTTGTATCATCATTCCACTATTATATTTATGTTTGAATGGTGTCATTTAGTTCTATGGAGTGACTTGGGCTCCAGAGCTTAAAAAGTGGCTCAAATCCTAGGGACACGGGCACAACACTGGGAAGAAAAGTCCCGAGATGCTAGCATACCATTTTTTCGGAGTGTCCAGAGCCCTCTAGATGCACGCATGCCCATATCAAGCGAGTGTCTGGAAGTTTAATCATCTAAAACCTTAGTGGGACCCAGGGGCTAGTTTTCTGAGATATTGGGATGATTCTTGGGAGTCCTATTGCTGATGTGCAAGGTTTGTATGGTGTGTTTCTATCGGTTCCACTTCCTTAAGGTCATACATGAGGTTGAATCCCATCATAGTAACCTCTCATCACATCTTCACCCCAGTTGGATGGTTACTTGGGTAGATGTGTGAGGAGGGTGTTACATTTATGTTATGTTTATGTTATAGATCTATCGCATTATTCATAGATCACATATTTATATTACAAATCTACTACATTTACATAGATATGATATTTATATTGGTAAATAATTTGTTGGTTGTTTTAACAAGGGTTATTTGATCAAGGTTTGTGTAGGATTTATTTACAAAAATCTTCAATTTAATCATTGATAAGTATTGAAAAACTTACCATGGTGAATTTCACAAAATGGAGATCGAAAATGGAAGATATATGACATTCAAATATATGCATTAGGATATTGAGGGTAAATCAAAGAAATCATCATCCATGAATGATGAATATTGGGAGAAGCTAGATCTAAAAGAAATTGTTTCTACCATGTTTCTCAAGAAAAAAACAACCTAATCATTATGGAAAAAGCTTGATGATTTATATGAATGACATAAGTCAACAAATTATTTTAAATGAAGAGATTGTTTAATCTTAGAATGAAGGGGATCTAGTAGTTGAACATTTAAATGAATTTTGTATAATATTAGATCAACTCACCTCACTGAAAATTGTATTTGATGATGAGATCCAAGCCTTATTACTTTGACTTCAATGCTAGATAGTTGGTAAAACTTGATTGTCACAATAAGAAATGTGGAACCAAAAGGAAAATTGTGTTTTGAAGAAGTTTCTAATGGTTTGTTAAATGAAGAAATTTGTAGGAAATATATGAAGGAGAAATGCCATATATGGAGGCATTAACATTTGGTGACTGTGGAAGACAATCGTATTAAAATAAATCAATACATTCCATGTCTAGAGGCATATCAAAGTGAAGGAAGAGAAGAATAACATGCTACCATTATGGAAAACATGGCCATATAAAAATATTGCAAGATAGTGAGTGGATTTTAGATTCTGGAACCTCCTACCATACTAACCCAACTATAGAAATTTATATTTCTTATAAATATGGAAATATGGGAAAGGTTGTATTGGGTAATAAAAGTATTTGTAATATTGAAGGGGTAGGGAATGTACAAATAATGGCAGAATATGGTTGTAGTTTATTGCTTAGACATATTAGTTATGTACCATATCTTGGAATGAAATTGATTTAATCTGGGAAGTTAGATGATGAAGTCTACCTTACAATGTTTGTAAAAGGAGATTGGAAATTGTGAAGGACTTAATTGTTGTTACAAAGGGGCAGAAAATTGGCACTCTCTACACATTAAAATCAAAACTACAAAATTCTAATATCTTTGTTGTTAAGGAGTATTCTACATCAGATTTATAGAAAAAAAGACTTGGGAACATGATTGAAAGAGGACTGGAAATCCTTGCTGAGAATTTTTTTTTTCTTGGTATAAAAGGTACAAAATTTAAATTTTGTGAAAATTGTGTTATGGGTAAACAAAAGAGGGTGTCATTTATGAGAGATAGTCCTAATAGAGATACACAAACATTAGATCTAGTACATTATGATTCTTGTGGCCCAATCAACATAAAATCACTAGGATAATCTACTTATTCTATTAATTTATTCACGATGAATCAAAAAAGGTGTGGGATTTCCCTATTAAAAGAAAGGATCAAGTTTTAGACATTTTTCAAAAAATTCACATGGTTGTTGAAAGACAAACTAAATTGTTGAGATGTATTAGAATAGATAATGATGGGGAATATTTATCCAATGTATTCGAATAATATTGTAGCAAACATGGCGTAAAGAATGTAAAAGTGGTTCCTCACACTCCCCGGAAAAATGGAACAATTAAGAGAATAAATCAAACAATATTAATGGAGAATGTTGGGTCCCTATAATACTAGTGATTACCCCATTACTATTGTGGTTGCATCCCTTATTAATATTGTTGTGCCCCTATTATCCCCATATTGTTATTATTGTGCCCCATAGAATCCCTCTATTGTTATTATTGTGGCTTTATATTATTATTGTTAGGTCAGCTGGGTTATATTGTGACTCCTTAGACTCCTATATATAGAAAGGAGGTTCCGTCATTTGAATCATCGAAGAATTGTTCATTTATGTAATGTAAAGGAGGTTGGCCCCTCGAAGAGGCTGAATTCTATGGCATTGATCTATCTTTTCTATCTTTTCTTGAGCTGGTTTCATAACATTTGGTATCAGAGCCTTGGATTCTAGGGTTTCGCTGCTCCAAATATGTCATCGTGGCATTCTCGCTATAATTTTTTTTTCTGCGATGTTTCAAAAGCTAAAAAAGAAACCCATTTGAGAATACATCGCGCTGAACGTTGGGTCTGAATTTTAGATCTTTTCACACCATATTTGCGGAGATATGATTTGAGGAACTTGGTCCTTTTGCGAACTCTTGAATTACATTCCAAACATGTGACCTAGGGAAAATTGTCATAACTTTCTCTCTGAGATTCAGATTGAAATTTCATAAGAAGTATAGAAAGAGGATGGATTGCAGTTTCGTGTAGATATTTTTTAGAGCCAAAGGTTGAAACAGTGACTCGTGGCACGTCGTACAAGTTTGCTCTACTGAACTAGTCTATAATCAAGTCACTGTGGGAGATTTCGCATAACTCTTCCTTGGAGAATCCAATTTTGGTGAAACTAGTGGCATTGGAAAGAGGACACAGAGGGCTACTACAAATCACAATTTTAGAACTGGATGATTAGAAAGTACAGAGATACATCAGAGGCAATATCGAGCTGCTACAAAGTGAAAAAATGTGTGTAGATTTTTTTAAATTTTTGCTTAAGCTTGGTTTGAAAATTTATTTTGAAGGAATTCAAAGGGCATAGTAGAGCATTATTATCAGTAACTGATGCCCAGAGGAAAGAAAATGCAAACACCTAGTAAGCAACCTGAAAGCTCTAGCATGACTCATGAAGAAGAGGAAGAAATGCTACATGATATATCAAAATTACAAGAACAAGTGCAACAAATGTCATTATCACAAAAGCTAACAGAAGCTAAGATAAATGGTGTGGAAGCTAAGATGAATGGCATGGAAGCTAAGATGGACAAGTTGAAGATAGATTTGAACACAAATTTGAAGACAGGCATGTCAGATTTGAAGATAGATTTGACAAATTTTCTACAAGAAATACTTACTAATGGTGAAAAGGTAGTAAATGAAACTCATGATGCGAACAAAAGAAATGTTAATCATGATTTCTTAGACTCTAATGTGGGATCAAAGACCCATCATATTCAGAAAATCGATATGAGGAAGTTTGATGGCAAGGATCCCGTAACATGGATATTACAAATGGAGCAATTTTTCGATCTCAATAATGTGCAAAACACACAAAAGGTACATATTGCAACTTTATATTTGGAACCAAATTAGTTTCGGTATCAATGGCTTTGGTCTCGTAAACAAATTATCACTTGGGCATTTTTTACGGAAGAATTGATAACACATTATGAGGATACAAAAAGAAACACTTTTTGTAGCCAATTGATAAGTCTCAAACAAAAGGGTTCAATAAGGGAGCACATTGAGAAGTTCCAAAAATTGAATATAAGGGTAAAAAATATTCCAGAGGAGCATAGGATTGATCTGTTCATAGGGACTTTAAAGGATAATATCCAACATGATGTTCGCCTTTGGGAACCTGATTCATTAGAGAAGGCATTCAGGTTAGCAAGAAAAATGGAAAGCAAAATTTTGGCAACCAGGAAGCATACCACTCACAACTATAAAGATGGAAGTGTGGTTGCCCCTAGTCTTCCACAACCTATAAGGTTGACACCACAACAATTGGAAGAAAAAAGATCAAAAGGGATTTGTTACAGTTGTGATAGCAAATATGGTAAAGGTCATAAGTGTGCTGAGAAGAAATTATTCTACATAGATTGCGAAGAGGAAGAAGAAAAGGAGAAAGAAAGGTCAAAAGAAGAGGATATACTCCAGGAACAAAGCCTAGATAAAGAAGAAATGAATCTGACCATATCTTGTAATGCATTGGTAGGAATTACCACTCCTCAAACCATCAAGATAGAAGGAAAAATCAAGAAGAAAAAGGTAATAGTGTTGATTGATTCAGGAAGTACCCACAATTTTGTTCATTGTAAGGTAGCAAAAGAATTGAATTGCTTCTTATATCCAGAACCAAAGTGTCAAGTGATGGTTGAAAATGGAGGAACAATAAATTGCTCTAGAAAGTGCCATAATATCAAGCTATTGATGGGAGAATATGTATTGACTAGCCCAATGCTTTCCATTCCAATGGGAGGTGCTGATGTTGTACTAGGAGTCCAATGGCTATAATCCTTGGGTACAATAGCTTTTAATTTTCAAGAACTTTTCATGAAATTTTCCATGGAAGGAAAGGAAGTTGAATTAAGTGGTATTGCAGGGAAACTGGGAAAGATAATTAGCTCTAATGGTATGACAAAGCTTCTAAAAAAGGAGCAAAGGGGTGTAATTCCACAATTATGTTCACTAGATGTTTCCACATTGCAATCATCTATTTCTCCAGATCTCCAAAAAGTCTTGGAAAATCATTCCAAGGTATTTGAGACTCCCAAAGGTCTCCCACCTATTCATGATCATGATCATGCTATTCATTTGATTCCAAGAAGTGTTCCTCCAAACATCAGGCCGTACAGATATCCCTATCCCCAAAAGAGTGAAATTGAATGTATGGTTACAGAAATTCTAGAGGCTAGTATAATTCAACCGAGTCAAAGTTCTTTCTCTGCTCCAATAGTATTAGTGCACAAAAGGGATGGATCATGGCACATGTATCCAGATTATAGGGAGCTCAACAAGCTCACTATTAAAGATAAGTTTCCCATTCCCGTCATTAATGAATTACTGGATGAATTGCATGGATCAATTTACTTCACTAAGTTGGATCTTCGTTCAGGATATCATCAAATCAGAATTAAGACTGAAGACATTTCGAAAACATCATTTAGAACTCATGAGGGTCATTATGAATTTTTGGTCATGCCTTTTGGCCTTACCAATGCACCTTCAACATTTCAAGGTTTGATGAATTCCATTTTCAAACCATTCCTTAGAAAATTTGTGTTAGTATTTTCTGATGATATATTAATCTATAGCAAGTCCTGGAAGGATCATGTTGAACATGTTGACAGGGTGCTACAACTATTGGAGGAGAAACAATTATATGTAAAAAGATCCAAATGTTTCTTTGGACTACAAGAGGTGGATTGGGTCATATTGTATCTCATGAAGGAGTTAAGGTAGACCCTAGAAAAATTAAAGCCATTAAGGAATGGAAAATTCCCCACCTCCATAAAGCATCTACGAGGATTTCTCAGGTTGACAGGGTATTATCGCAAGTTTGTTAAGAATTATGGGAGAATAGCAACACCTCTAACAACATTATTGAAGAAAGATGCATTTTCATGGACTCCAGAAGCAAAAAAGGCCTTCAAACATCTTAAAGAGGCAATGTGCCAAGCACCGGTATTAGCTACACCAGACTTCACAAAAACCTTTATTGTGTAATGTGATGCTTCAAGAAATGGAATTGGTGTTGTTTTAATGCAAGATGAAAGACCCATTGCTTTTGAAAGTTGTCCAATCAAGGGAAAGTTTTTCCACAAAGCTATTTATGAGAAGGAAACGTTGGCAATACTCCATGCAGTTAAGAAATGGTGACCCTACCTAATGGGAAGACACTTCAAGGTAAAAAAGGATCATGATAGCCTTAAATAATTTTTAGAACAAAGATTATCCTCTGAAGGGCAACAAAAGTGGGTCACAAAGATGTTGGGTTATGACTTTGAAATCATATACAAAAAAGGGAAGCAAAATGTGGTGGCAGATGCACTCTCAAGAAAGGATGAGGATGTGGAAGCATTGTTGTGCGCCATTTCTATTATCCAACTAGATTGGATAAACGAAGCAAGGGAGGAATGGAAGAATGATGAAGAAGTGTGGGCACTTATTCGAAAGTTACAACAAGATTCCAGTACGTTTGATACATTTAGCTGGAAAAATGATTCTTTATGGTACAAAGATCGCTTATACCTCTGTAGTAATTCCCAACTAAAACAAAATATTCTTATGGAATTGCACACTTCTCCCTTAGGAGGGCACTCAGGATTTTTAAAAACTTACCACAGGGTTAAGAAGGAATTTTTTTGGGATGGCCTTAAATCAGATATTCAAAAATTTGTGGCGGAATGTTTGGTTTGCCAACAAAATAAAGCTGAAACTATTAAGACACCGGGTCTATTACAACCTTTATCCATTCCAAGCCAACTTTGGGAGGAGGTTTCAATGGATTTTATCATAGGTTTACCCATGTCTGAGGGAAAGAGTGTCATCATGATGGTATTTGATAGACTTACCAAGTATGCACACTTTTGTGCATTATCACATCCATTTAAAGCTAGTACAGTTTCTACTGCATTTATGGAAACAATTCAAAAGCTACATGGAAACCCAAAGATTATTGTAAGTGACAGAGATCCCATTTTCACTGGAAATTTTTGGACAGAATTATTTTCTTTTCTTTCTACTCAGTTAGCTCATAGCTCATCTTATCATCCTCAATCTAATGGACAAACTGAGATACTAAACAAATGTTTGGAAGGATATCTTAATTTCTTTGAATCTGATAAACAAACACAATGGGTCAAATGGTTGCCTCTGGCTGAATGGTGGTATAACACTTCCTTCCATACAACAACAAAAATGACCCCATTTATGGCACTTTATAGATATCATCCACCATCCATCACATCATATTTAAGAGAAAATTCTAAGGTTCAAGCAGTGGAACATCACATCGAACATCAACAACAAGTCCTCCAACTCTTAAAGGATAACCTCGTGTTGGCACAGAATAGAATGAAACAACAGGCAAATCAACATCGCAGCGAAAGAAGTTTTGATGTAGGTGATTGGGTATTCCTACGACTACAACCATATAAGCAAATGTCGCTCAAGAAAGCTAAGAAGGATAATAAATTATCACCAAAGTATTATGGTCTGTACAAGGTGTTGCAAAATATTGGTACTATGGCACACAAATTGGAGCTTCCTGCAACTTCTCGATTGCACCCAGTTTTCCATGTTTCAGGTTTAAAGAAGGTTATAAGTGACAAGCTCCCAATTCAAACAATATTGCCAAAACTTGATGAGGAAGGAAAAATTATATTGGAACCAGAAGCAGTCACAGAAACAAGAACTCGACAGCTATGAAATCGATCAATTTCGAAGTATCTTATCAAGTGGAAGGACTAATCCGCTAAAGATTCCACATGGTAGGATGATAATTTTATACAGAAGCATCCAGAACTAGTCAAGCGTTGAGGACGACACTTTTTTGAAGGAGAGGGGCATGTTGGTTCCCTATAATACTAGTGATTACCCCATTACTATTGTAGTTGCATCCCTTATTAATATTGTTGTGCCCCTATTATCCCCATATTGTTATTACTGTGCCCCATAGAATCCCTCTATTGTTATTTTTGTGGCTTTATATTATTATTGTTAGGTCGGCTGGGTTATATTGTGACTCCTTAGACTCCTATATATAGAAAGGAGGTTTTGTCATTTGAATCGTCGAAGAATTGTTCATTTATGTAATGTAAAGGAGGTTGCCCCCTTGAAGAGGCTGAATTTTAAGGCGTTGATCTATCTTTTCTATCTTTTCTTGAGCTGGTTTCATAACAAAGTAGGTGAGAAGTATGCTTTCAAATTCTATTTTTCATAAACACTTTTTTGCAGAGGTTGTTTGAATAGTTTGCTACTTAATAAATTGGTCTCCCAGAACTTGATTATATGGTGGCATTCCTGAAAAGGTATGGACCAAATAATACTGATATGATTAATCCAGAAGACAAGCTTACTACAAGGTATGGACTAGTAAATATTTATGTTATGCTCATTTGAAAATATTTGGTTGTGAAGCATATGTGCATATTCCTAAAGAACAAAGATCCAAATTGGATGAAAACTCATTAAAATGATTTTTCTTTGGATATGATGATAATGAGCTAGGTTACCGATTATTGGATCCTTTGAGAAAGAAAGTTATTAGAAGTATGGATGTTATTTTGAAAGAAGAATAAATGTTTAAAACTAATGACAGATATGTGGAGGAGAAAATAATTATTGAAATTCCATAACAACAAGAAAATCAACCACCATTACAAGAAGACGCATCAACACCATTACCAGAAGACACATCAAAATATAATGAGCAGCCGTTGCAGCAAAATGAAAATGAGGAACAATAAGGAGAAGAACATGAAGAACACTGAAATAAATAACCATTTGTTATAGCTCCAATTACCACCCTTGGTACTTATGATGCTTGGTTTATGGCCTACGGCAACCCCTCCTTCCACACTTGGTCCAAATATTTTAAAAACAATGTTTTATTCCTTATAGGCTACTTTTCCCTGAGATAAAAGCGTGTACATGCGGGCTAGTCCTTATCCAACTCACGTATATGTGTTAAAACACTTAAAAAATTAAATTTCCTTAACTATGGGTGGCGTTCATAGGTTTTACCTATTGTTTACCTCCTAGTTCCCGTGGCCCAATTGTTTCCCAACTAAAAAATTAATTGGGAGAAGTACAAATACACTTTTATGGAAGGCCTTAAGGAGGAGAAGAGATAGAATTATTATACTGAGATTATCCCTGACTGAGTCTGAAGTATCCCTATGCGTCAAGCACTTCCCCAAGTTTCAGGAAAGCCTAGTTTCCTTGAGTTTTGATATTCTCCCACTTGCTTGAGATATCATGGTATTGGTTGTGGAAGGAGGCCGTTGAATACTGGGATTGGACGGATTCAGAGGACAGTTCTGCTTGGAGCCGGAAGAAGATGACTTAGGTGAATTCTCTTCGTGTTAGTTATAGCTTTATACAATAAAAAGAAACATTGTCTTGTTCCTGAGATTAACATTGTTTATGCATCAGATGTTGCCGTAATTCATCTATGAATGTTATTTTGATGTATAACTAATCATTTTCTTATATGATATAAAGTTGATTTCATTAAAATTCCTTATCTATATGCTGCTATGTATATTCGAATCTGCAAAATTAACCAATTTGAACATACATAGCAGCATATAGATAAAGCATTTTAATGAAATCAACTTGATATCATACAAGCAAATGATTAGTTATACATAAAAATAACGTTCATAGATGAATTACAACAACATCTGATGCATAAACAAAGTTAATCTCATGAACAAGACAACATTTCTTTTTATTGTAGAAATCTATAACTAACATGGAGAGAATTCACCTGAGTTGTCTTCTTCCGGCTCCAAGAGTAACCGTCCTCGGGATTCGTCCAGTCCCAGTCTTCAACAGCCTCCTTCCATAACCAATACTATGATATCTCAAGTAAGTGGGAGAATATAAACACTAAAGGAAGCAAGGGTTTCCTGAAACTTGGGGAAGTTCTTGAAGCACAGGGATACTTCAGACTCAGTCAGGGATAATCTCAGTATAATAATTCTATCTCTTCTCCTCCTTAAGGCCTTCCCATATATGTCTATTTATACTTCTCCCCAATTAGTTTTTTAGTTTGGAAACAGTTGGGAAACAATTGGGCCATGGGAACTAGGAGGTAAACAACAGGTAAAACCCGTGAACTCTGCCCATAGTTAAGGAAATTTAATTTTTTTAAGTGTTTTAAGACATATACGTGGGTTGGATATGGACTAACCCGCATCTACACGCTTTTATCTCAAGGAAAGGTATCCTACAGGGAATAAAACACTGTTTTTAAAATATTTGGACCAAGTCTGGAAGGAGGGGTGCCCTAGGCATAAACCAAGCATCACAAGTACCAATGGTGGTAACTAGAGCTATAAACCATTGGCAAAATTCCACCACAAAATTCATCAATTCGCATGTCTTCCAGGCCACATAAGCCTTCACAAATTTATTCTCCCTCACAATATATTTTATTGACTAATGAAAGTGAACTTTCTTGTTTTCAGGAAGCATGTGAAGAACAAGATAACATCAAATTGAAAAAAGCTATGTAGGAAGAGCTAAAAGTCCTACATGATAATAAGACATGGGATTTAGTTGAAAGGAAAAAAGGAATAAAGGTTTTAAAGAACAAATGGATGTATCAAATAAAGAATGAAGGCAAGGAAAATCAACAAAAAAACTAAAGTAAGGCTAGTGGTTAAAGGTTTTGGTAAAGAATGAAGTATTTATTTCATGAATTTTTTCTCCCGAGTTGTCAAAATGTCATGAATACGATTAGTACTTGGTCTTAAAGCTACTTTAGATTTAAAGTAGGAGCAATTAGATGTGAAGACGACCTTCCTACATTGATATTTAGAAGAAGAGATATATATGGAGCGGCTGGAATGATTCATTGGAAAAGGTAAAGAAAACTTGGTTTGTAGTTGAAGAATATTATATATGCGCTAAAACAAGCCCCTCATCAATGGTACAAGAAATTTTACTCGTTTATGCTTGATCATAATTTTAAAATGATAGATGCAGTTAATTGTGTATACATTAAAAGATATGAAAGAGACGATTTCATTATTTTATTATCATATGTTGGTTACACGTTGATTGTTGGGAAAGATAAGGTCATGATTAATAGTTTAAAAGAAGAATTAAACAAGGCCTTTGAATGAATAACTTAGGACCAACACGGAAGATTTTTGGAATGCAGATTATACATGACAGAAAAAGGAAGAAAATAAGGTTGTGAGAAAATCAAAATCTTGGAAAAGTATTGGAAAAATTCAATGTGGTCGATGTAAGATATGTAGGTACATGCCTTTCTTCTCATTTCAAATTAACATGTAAGGTTGAGTGCATGGAGCTAGGTTACACTTTTTGGCAAAGAGAGGTCATGTTTTGGTGAAAGAAGGATGCTCAATCAAGTAATTTTAAGCGCTCAATCGATAAATTTTTAACCACTCGATTGAGCTACATAGGCACTTAAAAATAGCTCAATCAAGTGTTTAAACAAACCCTCGATTGATTTTTTTTCTAACACAAGTTAGAGGCTCAAAAGAGCTATGTGGTTTGATTGAGCTTTGTGGGTCGATCAAGCCGTATTTCTTATTAATAACCCTAGGCCATGGCCCGCGCAAGCCATTTTCGCATAACACAAGAAAAAAGAAGTTTGAAAGAAGAATTCTAAGCTCAACCAAGATGGAGGAACTCAAACCAGCTTCCCATCAGCCCTGCCTACGATGCAGAGGCTCAATCCTAGGTAGGTTTCTTGTCACTTTTATCTCTTTTATTTAATTTTTCTTGCAAAATAAAATAAATTAATTTAAAAGAAAAACCTACCACACAAAAACTACAAAAAACAACCACGAAACCACCATGAAAACCACCAAAAAAGCTATAAAACCACTAAGAAAAGTGTTGAAGACAAAAAACAACCTACAAAACCACAAAGAAAAGCATTGAAGACCAAAAGCAACCTAGAAAACACCAAGAGAACCCTTGAAAGCCACAAAAACTATAATTTAGGTTTTATATTTTGATTTCATTATATAAGTTACCTGCAATGGTAAAATGTTTATTATGAATATTTTCTATGATAAAAACTTTATCTTTTAATTATTTTAGGTTTTAAAGTTTTTTCTTAGGAATTTATTGAAATAAATTAAAAAAAATTGTAATTTAAAGTGCATTTTAAATTTTGAACAAATTTGATTAGAAATAAACCCAAAAGATTGCAAAACAAAAAACAACTAAACTATAACCAATAGAAATTAGGAGATTTAGATTGACATAGTGAATATGGTTATTAAATCAAATAGGAAAATTTATTTCATTTTTTATTTTAAATTTAAATTAATTTATATTTTAAATAATTTGTTTAAAAAAAATAATTTTACTTAAATAAAATATTCGCTAAAATAAAAGTTGAACATAACTAACATATATATATATATATATATATATATATATATATATATATATAGATATATAGATATATAGATATTTCCATGTTGTATAATTATAATGTAAATATACATAACATTTTGTGTGTGTGTGTGTGTGTATATATATAACGTAAACTTATAAGCTATAACATAACTATATAACTATAACTATAACGTCTCTCTCTCTCTCTCTCTCTCTCTTTGACACACACACACACACACACATAAGTTCTAGTTTCAACAATGCATATTTGATACATACATTAAATCCATGACAAAAAGTGCATTTAAAGTGAATATAATCATTTTGACTCTTTTCTAATTTGTACCATATTGTTTCATTATGTAGTGTGTTTTACTAGAAACGTTGTCTTCATATGTTTTCTCCTAGTGCATATCATGTGCCAAATTCCAACATTATAAGAACTTGTCTTATGAAGTATTTAGTTGGCATGAAGTTTGATTAGTTTTGCAAATAGGGTTGTTTCATTTTTAAAATATATTTACATATTTATGCTCTATGAATAAACTGAATTATTTAGAAATTGCAAAAAGTGTAAGTTAGATTTGGTTACTTCTTTCAATTGTGTTTACATAGAACTCAATACTTTGGTTGATAATTTTTCAAGAGACCCTAAATTTTAGGATTTCAGTGTAGATTATTCTACTTGAGTTTATAAATGGTTTTCTTGTCAACACTCCTTCTATGTCAAAAAAAAAATCCTGGATTAGTTTATATGTATTATATGTAATTTGCAGAGCCATATTTCATACGCCCTGCAACCGCATCTCATCAGAGTAATGAGGAATCTATGGTACATGGTCAGGCTCATGATAGATCATGTAGCCCAACTAGAGTGTGTGTTCCACTCATAGATCTTCCCTTCGACACGAGTAGGAGTGAGGAAGTGCTTTTTTATATATTGATGATCTTGATATTGATAGTGGACCTTCTTCACTTATTGTAGGTACACCTCTTGCATTTTAAATCCTCTTTAAACTTTATGTGTTTATGCCTTGAAATTTTCTTTAATTTTAAAACTATCATCAATTGATGTTTTTGAATTTAATGTATATGTTATTATGCTTCTAGTTTGTTATATATGTTAAATTATGTTTATAATTTGCAGACCATCAATAAGGCACATAGGAGGATCACAGTGGATTGTCGATCCCTCTATGGAACAAATTTATAAACAGTATCAAAATTGAGGATGTTAGGGCCCTGTAGACATGGATCACACGAGAGATGGATAAAAACTATGATAGTTCGCCTACTAGGTGTAGTTTGTCATTGATGTTTGATAACATCAACATGTTGATCAAGACATACTAGAGCACAGGCCCGCAGAGCCATCTCCTATGTTCCATACATAGGGTTAGTAGGTTGGAGTTAGAGGCCTACATACATGGAAAATGGTGAAGGATGCCACCAAGAACATTGATGTTCATGGGGAGTTGTTTGACATCCCTCAAAACTATCATGTTAGATATGTTGGTCTGATTCCATTAGAATATTTTATGAATGTTGATGTGACCCTTTTTGTTTATGAAGGATTCATTCAAGCCTAGGGCTAGTTCGCTCATCATGGTTAGGTCCCCATTTACTTTACAAAGCATACATATCTGGAGTTTGCGCCACATATGAGGATGTATCACACCAACATCGGATCTAAGCTTTATGGACCCATCTTGGGACCTATTTATGATCATTTTGAGGCTTGTAGGGACCCTTCGCATGCAACACGACCACCAAGATTGTTGCCACGACCATCCTGAAGCATGGTATTGCCGATGGATCTATAACAATCATAGTAGCTGAGCACTAAGACTAGGCATACCATGTTAGATAGGATGTAGAGGACATTGGCCATTGCACATGTCACATTATGTGGAGAGATGAGAAAACCACATCTGTTGCCTCATGGCCCACTAGTTCTGTTACATGATGATTCACATATCAAGATTATCGGGACACCTAGAGGGTTCATGTCCCATGTGACATACATCAGGTACATATATATATGGAACTTTTGATTCTTATCATCAAATTATACTTTATTATGTTAATAATGTCGTATCAAATTGCATTTATATTAATAAGTTCATGATAACATGCATGAACAACCCAACCACATAGATGAGATTCTGAGGTCATTTGAGGGGGTAGTTGACCAGCCAAAGGAGCCTCCTCTAGTCTATGTTTCCATGGCTCAGTCTCCTCCACCTCGTAACACTCATGTGGAGTAGAGTTATTATGTACAATGACATGGACCAACAGTTGAGGAAAAAAAATGTTCCTATGATTTCAACATTTTATCTTTTTAAGTTACATGTATGCATGCTAATTAATTCGTAAAATAATTATAATTTGTCTTTGGCATTGTGTAAACGGGCCTAGCTGCAGAGTGTTTTTGATGTCACATATATGTAGATGCATGAGTGGGATATTGGGTATGGAGGCATTGAGCCATAGGCAGGCTAGCGTGAAACCTAGATTGATTAGACCCCCATTCCATCTAACTTCTAGTTACATTTGACTAAGCGACAAGTAGGGGAATAATTAAATGCACATTTCAAAATCATATATTTCCATATTGTTTATTTTGTAAAAATAGTGTTCAAAATAATTTGAATTTGAAAGTGTTATATTGCAGTACTGGATTATAGATACTCACTTTTCATAGAAGAACACACATAAGATTTCTAGAAGTGATACTTTCTAGAGTGGATCATAGATAATTTGTGTATTTTTAGGACCATTTCATAGGGAACATTCACACGTGATGTAAAAACTTTGTATATTTTTATACATGGATATTTTATGGATGCATGAACATTATTTCAGTTTATGGCTGCTTATTATTTCAGTTTATGAATGTTCATGTACAATGTAATTTGTATATATTTTCATATGGACCATTCATTATCATACATAACTAACAACATAACAATTTTTACTTCTCATTAAATAAAGTAAGAAAATATGTACAATCTTAGGCTATGATGCAAGTCACTCTAATACTTAAAATGAACTAAAATATATCATGGTTCAATTAAAAAACAAAAATAAGATTGAAATAAGTTTTAAATTAAATTTTAAAAGGTGTCTTCAACCAAGAATGTTCAACGAATAACTTCTATTAAATTTTGTTTCTTTTGATATCACCTACAAGAGCTTAGTCATGACATGATATAAGGCATATGTATTGGAATTTAATATAACAAAAAATAATTAATGATATATTTATAGATAATTTACATAATTTTTTTAACTTACCTAAATTTACTTTCCTATCCAAATATTTTAGTCAATTACTTAACTTAATACCTTCAATTAAGAACATTCAAGAAGTAAAATTTTATAAAAAAACAATTTTGATTTCTAGTTTCATAGACTAAGGAAATAACTACTTGATTGTACCATGATGCAAGTCATTTTGATACTTAAAATGAACTAAATATGATCATGCATATATCAATTTAATATTGAAGTTGTAAAAATTGTCTTTTAGTGCAATCAATGTATGTTAATTTAAACAATTACTAGTATGTTTCTATAATTTTACACTTTTCTAAATTTACTTGCCTATTTAAGAATTTCAATCAGTTCCTTATCTTAATACCTTCAATTAAGAACACTCAAGAAGTAAATGTTTACAAAATAACAATTTCGAATTATAGTTTCATAGACTAAAGAAATAAGTACAATTTTACTACGATGCAAGTCAATTTAATACTAAAAATGAAATAAAATATATCATGTACACCAATTTAATATTAAATTTATAGGAAGTGAATTTTAGTGCAGTCAATGTATATTAATTTAAGAAATTAATGATATGCTTCTCTAATTTTATGCACTTTCCTAAATTTACTTGCCTATCCAAGTATTTCAACAAATTCCTTATCTTAAGACCTTCGATTAAGAACATTCAAGAAGTAAAATTTTACAAAATAACAATGTCACACCTCCATCCAACTCCTAATTGTCATCGAATGGGGTGTCACTGAGGATCCAACTCCTCTGGTTCTATTAGAAGAGTGGGGTACTAAACTCACCATATGGAGAATTAAGAGTTTTCCTTATTGCACCATTATTAAATATATATTTTTTCCATTTAGATTGGTAAACTTGTGCATATGGATGCATAAGAATTAACACATTCAAATATACTTTAATCACATGGGTGTTTGTAGTTCCTCATGGAAATTTCCCTTCATTGTGCTTTGTGGAAAAATCCTCATGTTAGTATCCATGGTGCCCATGTGTCCTTATATCAGAGGTCATCCATCGTCAACGGTCCAATCCATAGGTTGTGTTGTCCCAACTTAATTACTCGTTAACCCCAGCTAATATTAGAAAGATAAAGGTTATGGTGCAAGGTTCCAATTTTATGCCTCCCTGCCACCCTTCTAGTGATGTCACTAGTAGGGGCTAGCGTAATTGGAAATGGGTGACCCTCACCCACTCTGGTACATCTAACTGGGCCATGAGAGATAGTCAAAGATTCCATCCTGATCAACAGTATCTCTATGCCCAATTATGATAATGTATAATCTAGGGGAGCCAATAAGGGTATGCAATGCTTAGGTCTTCTTCTCATTAGTGGCATCAATGTGTAATATTTTAGTTATAAATTGAGTGTGCAGGTAGCTCCATGGAATTACGGATAGATATGGGCTCCTTTCAGACTAGGAAGCAGAGCTTCTACTATCATCATGATCCAACCCAATGGCCCTACATGGCCCCCATGGTTTTCTAGCCTCTACAGGCACTACCCCCCTGGAATTAGGTCCAAGAAACTCCCTATCCCACAAGAGTTGTTGAATATGAAAGGGCCCAGAAAAATATCTATATCCCTCATACATATGCAGAGAAAGGTGCAAACTTGAGTTTGTAGCCCCATAGACAACAAGACTAAGCCCATAGCTAGTGGCCCTCTGAGACTTGATGTAGGCCTCAAGGACTACTGGAAATGAAAGGCTACTTGCATCTGTCAAGGAAAGTTCAGGCTAGAGTGGTTAGAATAGGATGTCATCCTTAATTTTTTCACAAAATTTCATAAGTTGGGAACCAATTGAAACTCTTTGTGTACACACACACTCATCAAGATGTGCATAACTATATTATCCAATAAGAAATCTTCCATTGTAACTACCATTCTATAATAAATATTTGTATGGTTGGGACCATGATGTTTACTTCAGCCTCCTCAGCCATTTATGACATCTAATATTGAGTAGTATTACTTCTTATACATGTTATTATTACAGGGATGGTTCCTTCATAGCCATTTCATCTCAAATACATCATGCATTTGTTACTTTTATTATTAGACATATTTTCATTTAGTTTTATCCCCATAGTTGCAATACATTTCCTTCTCAAATATAAAGACGAGGTGAATATTAATATTTAATCACACACTCATTAACATAGAAAATACAAGAACACTTATATTAAAATAGTCGGGGAAAATATATCTGGGACAAGGACTCTCCACACAACCATAGATAGTTGTAGCCAAGACTACTTGTAGTTGTCACCCATAAGCTAGATTCCACAGATTGAGGGGCTTGCTTGAGAGAAAAACCAACTGCAAGTAGAAATAGGGACTTAAGAGGGCCTCTCCCCTCCACCCACTAGCCACCTAGCAGTTGATAAGACACAGGGAATCCAGAGACCAACTACCTCCACCGTGAAACAACAAAGGAATCCAGAGAGTAATCTCTCCACCTTAAAACACACAGAGTGGTTCCACCCACTCAGGGAAGAAAATGGCACACTGATAATAAAAAACAAGAAGGTTTCATAGGTTCTCCCTCCAAGAATTCATGGATGCAATCCACCACCCACACCAATATGGGAATCGAGAGAAAACCGTCTCTACCCCCCAGCTTTACAGGGACTCTAGAGGCCTTGTTTCTCACCAAGGAGAAACCATCTGTCTCCCCATATTGCTACTCAAATTCAGCTTCCTATTTTCTCTTTTTTGAGTTTAGGGTATTTTTCTACTACTTGAGTATCCCTTCTCCATATCATTTCCTTCCTACTCTTGTTACTCTCTCCGAATTCCTTAGTCTTTCTTGTTTTTCTTACTTCATAGGGATTGACCCCCCTATCCTTACTATATGCACTATCATTCTATATTAATTTCTCAACCTCTTCTTGTAGGTGAATCTCCTGGTTCCATGGTATGTATACCCCTTTGTAGTATATATTAATTTCATGGCCAATCCATTAAGTCTTTACCAACCAGCATTTTTAATGGTTGTCCCACGGAATTCATATTTCTGATATAGGATACTCTCCACAATCTCATGTAAGAAACCTCCCAGTTCTGGAATTTGTGTCCCTTGACTTAACCCATTTAGTTTTGTTTCCATGAAATTTTTAAATTGTGTATTACATGAGGACCATGGTTGGGGTTGTTATAGACACCTCCCCCTTGAGGGAACACCGCCTTTGATGTTGTCGTGCCCATATGCATCCTTTGAGAGAAAATACTACATACTACATTTGGAGCTTTATATACACAACTCTATAAAATTTTTACATTACATGCATGTCTATGTCAATTAGCAAACAAATATTTGTATGTTACTTTCATGGATTCATCCATTTCCCATGTGGATTCTTTTGGCCCAAAGTGTTTCAATTGCACTTTGACTTGTTCTATGGTTCAATTCTAGATCATGAGGCTCCTCTTGTCTAGGATATATGCTGGCTCTGGTTGAAACTCTCCCTATGGTTCCACTTGTATCACAGACTAATCAATCACATGATTAGAGTCCTACACATATCCCTTAAGCAAAGAGACATGGAAAAAATCATGAATTTTAGCTGGTGCTGGTAAGGCCGCCCTATATGCTACTGGTATGATCCTTTCAAGGATATCAAATGGTCTACAATAACATGGTGCCAACTTGGCACATGTTCCCATCCTTAGGGATATTTTCTTGGTTTTAATTCTTACATACACATGTTTTGAGACTTGAAACTCTTTGTGCACCCTATACTAATCTTAATATCTTTTCTACATATCGTATGAGAACTTCATATTTTATTTGATGGGATGCACTTTTTGTTTTGTTTCCTTGAGCATATCAGGCCAAATAATAACTCTATTCAATGGATTTCTCCAGATGATTGGAGTGATAAAATTTCTTCCATTCATAGCTTCAAATGAACTCATTTTTATCAATTCTTGGTATCCATTGTTATAGGAAAATTATACAATTGGTAGGGAGTCTTCCCACTTCTTAGGTTGATGCATTACATAAATCCTCAAAATAACCTCAAGGATTCTATTTATAATCTTTCTTTGTCCATGTGTTTGTCGATGGTAGGTTGTGCTAAATGCTAACTCTATTCCCAAACCTGCAAACAATTACTTCTGATATAGAGAAGTGAATTTAGCATCTCTATTTGAGATAATTTTCTTAGGAAGGTCGTGTAACCTCACAATCTCTCTTATGTATTTCTTTACCACTTCACTGGCAGAAAATTTAACTGCCACAAATGAGTCACCTTGCTCAACTTATCTACCACTACCATGATTGCATTATATTTCCTAGTTGTTTTAGGAAACCATGTGATGAAATCCACAAAGATTACCTCCCATTTCCACTCTAGAATTGGAATAGGTTGTAACAAGCCTATTAGATGTTTGCACTTGGTCTTTACCTAGTGGAATTCCATGTACCTTGCTATAAAATCAACCACTTCCTTTCTTAGGTTCGACTAGTAATAATACCTTTTAATGGCTATAAGGGTCTTTTGCTACCCTAGATTCCTTGAATAAGGATTAATATGGAATTCTTTCATTATCAACCATTTAATTCCTTCATGGTTATGTACATAAATATTTTTTTTAATTTAATTAGGTCGTCATAGGTGTAGAGTCTCATGGCTTTTTTGTTTCTAACACCATTTCCATCCATTTTTCCTCTTTTCATCGTTGCTATCAACTCAAATAAATGGTAAAACTATAGATTTTGACATTGTAAGATACTCAGATGTCTTATTTTTCATATTTATTAATGTGCCTTATTATTAAATTAAAATATTGTAATAGCTACAGAATTAACACGTTTCTGCAGTTGTTTCATGATTCTGCAACTATCTCCATGGTTTGCTAGTTTCGAGTATGCCAACCAAGCAAGGAAGCACATGGGTAGATCAGGATTGATCTCCTCATGGATCTCCTCCTATTCACCTAAGCCAAATAAACAAGGAAATCACCCAGTGGTATAGTCAAAGAAGCAGGTCAATACGTGGATAACCAGAGCAGCGAGAGTTCAAATAAATCACGAATCTCCGATTTTCTTTCCAAATAGGAAATCTTCGAGAAACATTAATTTCTCCATTATATGATTAGCATTTAGATTAGGATTTATTTAAGTTTTTAAGGCATGAAAGTCTCAATCTATTGAGCACAAATGCTATATATATATATAACTGTGTAAACATAAATCAAGAGATATATATGTAATCTTTAATTGATAGTTTGATGTTGCATAACTTTGTCCCTTTTTAATTGAAGAAGCATTCTCATCGATATCATGCATAGTTAGCTGTTGAATTAAAGTCTTAAAACCTGCTATTTTGTGGAGGGCCCTTGCAGACAGTTGAGGTTGATTCTTTTATTTTCAGTTTAGTTCATTTTGTTTTTTTTATTTCTAGAATTACATTATCGTAGCTTTAATTTCTCTATAATTACTTGTTTACAATCTTTCATTTACTCTATGTTTATTGCAAATCATTGTTATGATTTATAAAATAGGACTATGTACATAATCCTCTTCCTTTCATAAGAAAGTTTGTTCGATTAGATCACATTCCTTCTATTTTTTTTATATTTATTAATGTGAAATATTATTAAATTAAAATATTGTAATAGCTATAGAATTAACACAATTCTGCAGTTGTTTCATGATTCTGCAACTATCTCCATGATTTTCTAGGTTCAAGTACGCCAGCCAAGCAAGGAAGCACATGGGTAAGTCAGGATTGATCTCCTCATGGATCTCCTCCTATTCACCTGAGCCAAATCATCAAGGAAATCACCCAGTGGTGTAGTTAAAGAAGCATGTCAATACGTGGATAGCCAGAGCAGCGAGAGTTCAAATAAATCATGAATCTCCACTTTTCTTTCCAAATAGAAAATCTTCGAGAAACGTTAATTTCTCAATTATAAGATTAACATTTAGATTAGGATTGTTATAAGTTTTTAAGGCATTAAAATCTTAATCTGTTGAGCACGAATTCTATATATATAACTCTGTAAACCTAAAGCAAGAGATATCTATGTAATCTTTAATTGACAGTTTGAAGTTTCATAACATTGTTCCTTTTTAATTGAGTAATCATTCTCATTGATATCATGCACAGTTAGTTGTTGAATTAAAGTCTTAAAACCTGCTATTTTTTGGATGGCCCTTGTAGACAGTTGAGGTTCATTCTTTTATTTTCAGTTCAGTTCATTTCGTTTTTGTTATTTCTAGAATTGCATTATCATAGCTTTAATTTCTCTATAAGTACTAGTTTACATTATTTCATTTACTCTCTATTGATTGCAAATCATTTTTATGATTTCTAAAATATGACTATGTACATAATCCTATTCCTTTCATAACAAAATATGTTCAATTAGATCACATTCCTTCTGTTTTTTTTTTCAATTAAGATTGTTAATTACAATGCATAAATCCTAACATTGATTGCTTTATAAATTTATTTTTGAATAGAAGAGATTATTTGTAGAGCATAAGTAATTGTCTTTCTAGAACATAAGTAATTTAGGTATTTTTGTTTTTATCACCTTGCATAGTAACTCTTTTTAAACTAACAACAATTAGTTAAATCAGATCAGGATAACTATTCTTACTTCTTCTTTTTTTAAGATTTGATTGTAGGAATTTAATTGTAAATATTCAGTTTTTATCAGGATCATAGGAATAAAGAAAATCCTTAAAACAAACATGATTATCATCTTAATAAACTCAAAAAGGCTTCTAGCATATATAGTGCACTTGTACTTCACAAGTTTAGAAACTTCGGTCAATAACTTATGTATGAAATTTAAGAATATTAAATTCACTAAACATTTTGGTGCTATTGCCAGAGAAGTCTAAAATAGAGGTCTTGATCTTTTTTATGCATTGGGAAAGAGACAATAGGGGTAGATTTGTAGTTAGAGGAAAGAGCTTAATTCCAACAACATCACTTACACCACCATGACCTTGTAGTGCCACACCACCCACACACACTCGAATTCCATCCATAGCAGGCCAACATACACTTCTTGAGATACTGATATCCGAAATTCAACTTAGAGATTCACCAAATCCATCAACATAAGCCATAATAGAAGAAGATCACATATCCCCAACAACAGGAATAATTTTCCTATCTTCAACTGGAGAAAAACTTTTAGCTCAAGATTTGGAAGTTCCTATGGTGGAAGAGGAAGAAGAAACCCGCTTCAAACCATTAACATAAGAACCATAAGAACTAGAGGAAGTTGAAAACCCAATCTTAGAACTAGAAGCAGAATCCTATATTAGTTGTGAAGAGTCTACAATGGGTGGAGAAGGGGAAAGAGAGGTACATAATTTGAATGGTGAACGACCAAGTATTGGAGGGGGAAGAGGAGGTGGAAGACAAGGTGGAGGAAGAGGAGGTGGAAGAGATGGAGGAAAAGGATGAGGAGAGAATATAAATATAGAACCTTTTTGGTTTCCAATCCTCGTTGAAGATATAACTATAAAAATTAAAATTATCTCACCCTCTATCCTTCCAAACTTTCATGGATTAAGGAGTGAAGATATTGAAACATTTCTCTTTGAATTTAAGTCTTGTGTAGATCATATGATTATCTACATGATGCTCAAAAGTTGAAATTATTCCTTACAACCCTTAAAGATGCAACATTAAAATGGTTTATTGGTTTAGGAATAACTCCATAAGAACAAGGGAAAAAATGAAAACTTTATTCTTAGATAAATATAAGGATTACTATGTGCACCATAACATTAACTATGAAGTCTTTAAAATGACATAAAAACAATATGAAAATATTGAAGATTTCGTACAAATATTTGCTTAGAATGTAAAAAGGGAAAAAATGAATAATCTAGATGAGGAATATTTGAACGCTCTCTTATTGAAATAAATTAGAGATGAGTGGGTTGATATTCTCAATCTAATGGGTAAGGGAGAAATTTATCAATTATCACTAGGAGAAATTTGTGAGTTGTGCACACACGTTTCAAGAGGAAAAGCAAGAACCAGGGAAAATCCAAGAGATCCTCTTCTATCAAGGATTAATAAATCTACAATTGGGACAGTAAGTAGAGTAGAATTAGAAAATTTTCTTGATAACTTTAAAAAATATATTTTAGGGAGTCTTAGTGAACAAATTGACACCCTTAAAATACCAAAAAAAAAAAAATTTGAAAATACTGCATTGTCCATTTTTTGTCCTAAGTGCAGAATGAAACATGCCTTGAGAGAATTTCCTCTTCATTTTAAAAGTATAGAAACTTGTGTTATTTGAGTGGAAAATCATGATACAAAATAATGTCCCTCAATACCAGGTCTTAAAGCTGTTTGTCAAGAAGAAGGAGCACCAAATCAGGTAGACCCTCTCTGTTTTATTGCTAAAAGGCCTTTCCATAATCCATAGCCAAATACAGCTCAATCATTTAATCCTCAACCATTTACACAATCTTCACAAAGTGATTGGATTTCCCCAATGTAGTGGCAATATTGGCCACAAACTTTGTCACAAGGATGGAAAAATCCTTATGGAAAATTCCCTCAATATCCTCAATATCCTCAATTTCCACAATCATATCCTACTTTTCCTCCACAATATTATCCTCAGCATGTTCAGCAAACTCAACCTCTCAATGTGAATCCACAACTTTCATTACCATTTCATCAAAGATGAAATCCAAATAATAATAAAAATTCACAACCTATTTACAATATGGAAGGACAAAATTTTCAAACTTACATGATAACTCCACTAGATATAAATAATGTTCAACTTAGATCTGGTAGAATATTAGAAAAGAAGTTCTCCTCAGTTATTATTCAAGAAAGTGAAAAAGAAACTATCCTTGAAGAAGAAAAGTCTCTTAATAATAAAAAAGAAGAAACTCAAAAACAAGTCACTCTAACAATTCAAATAACTCAACTCCTATTATGGAACAACCTTCAGTATGTGTTTCAAAACTACCTTTCCCTAAAATATTAAAAATTGAAGAAGGGGTAGAGAAACAAATTTTATTGCTTGATTATGAAATGTTAGATGAACTGAAGAATGTTTGTATAAAAAATCCTTTTCTTCAAGCCATCAAAGAAATACCAATTTTCACAAAAATAATTAGGGACTTGAGCCTAAAAAGACTTGGAAGAAAGAAAAAAGAAATCAAAAGAATCCAACATGTTGGAAAAATTGCAGATATCATGATGGGTAAAACAACTATTCAAAAATATCTTGAATTAGGAAGTCCCATTGTAAAAACACGCACAATTGGTGTAGATATCCCAAATACATTGATTGATGTATGAGCAACCATAAATATCATGAGTAAACAAACTATGAATCAATTAAAACTTTCTGATCTTCAATATACACCTACACTATTACAATGGGCAAATAGATTTGTAATCAAACCTGATGGTGTATTAGAAGACATATATGTATCCTTAGATTCTTGGGAATACCCTATTGATTTTATGATTTTTAACACCCAAGAATAACTTAGGAGGAAATCCACTAATTCTAGGAAGACCATGGATGGCTACAACTGATGCTTTCATAAGTTGTAGATCTAGTGATATGTTCATTTCTGTTTGGAATACAGCAAAGAAATTCACACTGTATCAACCAACAAAAACAACAGTAGAGGTTGAAAATGAAGAATGGATAGATGATGACTTCGATATAGGACCAATCTTTTCTACTTCACAATTAGATGAAGAAGATCAATTTTTAAATCTAATGGCAACTAATGAATCTTCATCATATTTTCAATATAGTCGGTGTTTTCAAGAGAAATGTAATATTGAATATTTATCATCCTTGCACTCTATGGAAAAATTTGGCAATTGTACAATTAAAATATTTTTAGGAAAAACTTTGAATATCAACAATAATTTGGAAGAATTTCAAAAGAAATAATTAATCAAGATGTTACAAGAACATTCATTTTCTTATGCATGGGAACATACTGACATGAAATGAATTGATTGTAATTCTTGTAAACATCATATCTATATTGAATAAAATGCCAAACTAGTTTGACAACCTCAAAGAAGAATGAATCCAAATTGAAGGCAAATTGTTAAGAAATAGCTAGAAAAACAGTTGAATGTCAATTTTATCTATTGTATATCAGAGAGTCAGTGGGTTTCACCCTTACTAATTGTCCCTAAAAAGAATGGAAAATGGTGAGTGTCTATTGTCTATAGGGAATTGAATAAAGCCACTTTAAAAAATCACTTTCCACTTCCTTTCATAGATCAAGTTTTAGATACTTTAGCAGGAAATAAATATTTTTCCTTTTTAGATGGTTTTAGTGGGTATAAAAAAATTCATGTAGGTTGAGAAGACCAAGATAAAACCACCTTTACCTACCCATGGGGAACTTATGCTTACCGAGTACTTCCCTTGGGATTATGTAATGTTCCTGCAACATTCCAAGGAGCGGTATTATGCATTTTTTTGATCTAGTTCATGATTGTGTGGAAGTGTATGTGGATGATTTTATAGTTTATGGAAATTCTTTTTAAGAATCTGTTAAAAATTTGGAAAAGGTTCTCATTAGATGTAAAGAAGAAAATCTCTCATTAAGCTATGAAAGTGTTTTATGATGTTTACTGATGGAATTGTTCTAGGAAACCATATTTTAGGAAGTGGAATTAGAGTGGACACATCTAAAGTAGAATTTATCTCCAAAATATCAATTCCAAATAGTCAACGAGATGTTAGAAGTTTGCTTGATTTCACTAGTTATTATATAAGACTTATAGAAAACCTTACAAAAATTGCATCCCCACTTTTCAAGCTACTGACAAAAGACTAAATTCAATTGGAATTATGATTGCCAAAAGGCCTTTTACTCATTAAAAGAGAAAAGCTCTGAAGCACCCATTCTTAGATGACCAAATTGGAAATTACATTTTCATATCGCTTCAGATACATCTTTAGGAGCTATACTAGGAAAAAAATACTTAACTCCATATGCTATTTATTACACCAGCAAAAATTTGACTCCTGTAGTGTTAAATTATGCTATCACAGAAAATGAGTTTTTAGTTGTTGTTCATGCCATCAATAAGTTCAGAGATTATATTACTAGCTATGAAAATTTTGTACATACTGATCATTGTGCAATTAGATACTTAATGAATAAATTAATCACTAATTGCAGAATCACTAGATGGTTATTTTTTCTACAAGAGTTTAACATTACTATTTTGGATCGACCTGGAAAACAACCCGTAGTTGCTAGCTTTTTATCAAGGACTCAAAATGATAACAATGACATGCATGTAGAAGATAATTTTCCTCATGAACATATTTTTGCAGTATCTACTAAATCTCCACGGTTTGTTGATATTTCTAACTATCTGGCTATAAGAAAATTACCATCATACTTCTCTTCTCAAGAAAAAAGGAAGATAATTCAAATTAGTGAATCTTATTCATGGATAAATGAATAATTGTATAAAGCAGGTCTAGATCTGATCCAAAAAACCAATCTAGTTCAACAACATAGATATAGATGGCATTGCAAATATATCAAAGAGATAAAATTCCAACTAGGAGATTGGACATTACTGTTTGATTCAAATTTCAAATATTTCCAAGGGAAATCTCAAACTCATTGGCTTGGGCCTTACGAGATTGAGACGGTATTTGACAATGGTGCAGTTAGGATCAAGAATATTGATGAAGAAGTGATCACTTTTCTTTTGAATGGTCATAGACTAAGAAAATATCATAAGCCATTGACCAAAAAGGACAACAAACAAAGGTTAGAAAGCAATAATTCAAAGGTATCAAATTATTTAATTTGATAATAGGGATCAAAAAAATTAATTATATGAATTATATAGACATTTTACTACCAAATTCAAAATCACTATTACTAAGAGTTGATAGTATCGTGTCAAATCAGATCTAATCTGCCATTCACTCCTCATCATTATACCTACGCTCCAACCCACATCTCTATTTTATTGATCCGATCACCTAAATCATGCTCATTCATGCTCTCAATGGTTATATTATATCACACTTCTTCATACCCTTACCACTCACAATCTAATCATTCACAGTCTTGCCCTCATTACTCTGAAATCCTCTCAAACCCTCATACCCTTTCAAACAAACAGTCTTGAGACAAAGCTTCTCAGCCATGGGAGTTATAATCGGAACATAACCAACAGGAAGAAAATTTTTAGAAGGATTTCCACAGATAAGAGAATTGTTACAGAAAGCACAGTGGCTAGAATTTGTGGAGAAATTTGACGGTTTCCACAGAGATGTAGCCAAGTCCTTCACCAAAGCCTTTGATGGGGTGGAAGTTGAGATAGGGGACATAAAATTTACAGTGAAAAAATCATTTTTTGTCGAAGATACTAGATTTCCTCGAGTTGGAGAAAAATGGTTTTAAAACAGAGGTATTGAGAGAGAATAATGGAATTTGTTTATGAAGAATCCTAGCATGGACACCAACATTTTGAAGAAGGGAATTCCAATCACAACATTGAAAACTAAGTGGAGAAATTTACTTATGATAATTCAAAATTTTGTTACTTGCGAAGGCAGGTTTGGATGCATGTTTTTCTATCATATCTGACTACGGATGAATTTTATTGAGGATAGTGAAATAAATCTTCCATATTTCTTACTTAATAGTCTAAGAAAGATGTCAGGGAATGTTCAAAGGAAAATCCAGTTTATAGAGAACACCATGTATCACCATGGTCTTATTAAATCCTTGTTTAATTTCATCTTAAAAATATGGGTGATAATTGGGAAATCCTTTTTGTGAGGAATCATTTTAAGGAAGATAACCTAGAATAGCCAAGAATCAACAAGGCTAAGAGAGGGAGAAAAGAAAATTGAAGAACTAGTGGGACAAAAACATCCAAGCAGCAACAAGTCTAAGAGAGGGAGAAAAAGAAAAACTGAAGGACCAGTAGAACAAGGACAACAACAGTCACAAAAAAAGTCAGAGGATGACATTCCTCTTGAAGAAATTTTAGAGAATATGAACAAGAAATATGCTAGAAGAAAGAAAGCCAGCCAAAAGACAAAGAGCACACCCAAAATAGAGAAGCCTAAGATAGAAATGAAGAAAGACAAAATTCGAATGCCTCCTGTGACAAGCTTAAGAGGAAGTACCAGACTCAATCCAACAAGAAAATAATGGCCTACAAAAATTATGGAACATATCGACTTAGAAGTAGAGGAAAATTCAAGGGTTTCTCCACCAAATTTTATCACACCTCCTCAGAGTCCAGGGCAAAGAACACCTGATATTGATCATGTATAGCAAGAAAGTTATGATTATATTAAGTCTCTAGAGAAACAAGATGTGGCAAAAACATCAACTTCAAATCAAGAAGAAGTCAAGTTTAGTAAACCACAAGAACCTCCAGTAATAAATTTTGTAAAACAAGAAATTTACGAGATGGAGACACTAAATAGGCACATTTAAAAGGAGAATCAAACCCTAAAGGCACAGAGTGAAATCCAAATGTCTAAGAGTGACAATGTCCTTTTACACCTAAGTATATGGTATAAGAAAAATAAGAAGCTGAAGAATAAAAACAAAGCTCTACAAAGGCAAGTCATAAACATGAAGTGCAAGACTATCATGAAAAAGCCGAGGATGGTAGTGGGTGGAAAGAAAGGGAAAAAGATGAAGTTGTATGTACTTGAACAGGTTTCAAAAGAAATGCAGTAAGTAAATAGGAAACATCAGTTTTGTATCTTGCATGAGGGCATGCAAAGACCTCAGGGTGGTGGAATGTAAAGTCCTATGACTGTTTTTTTTACACCATTTCCATAAATTTTTCCTCTTTTCATCATTTCTATCAACTCAAATAAATAGTAAAACTATATATTTTGACATGGTAAGGTACTGAGATATCTCATTTTTCATATTTATTAATGTTCCTTATTATTAAATTAAAAGAGTGTAATAGTTACAGAATTAACACGATTCTGCAGCTATCTCCATGGTTTTCCAGGTTCCAGTACTCAAGCCAAGCAAAGAAACACATGGGTAGATGATGATTGATCTCCTCATGGATCTCCTCTTATTCACTCGAGCCAAATCATCAAGGAAATCGCCCAGTGGCATGGGCAAAGAAGTATGTCAATACGGGGATAAACATAGCAATGCGAGTTCAAATAAATCACGACTCGCCAATTAGCCTTCCAAATAGAAAATCATCGAGAAATGCTAATTTCTCCATTATAAGGTTAGCATTTAGATTAGGATTGTTTTAAGTTCTTAAGCCAGGAAAGTCTCAACTTGTTGAGCACAAATGTTTTATATATAACTCTGTAAACATAAATCAAGAGATATATATGTAATATTTAATTGACAGTTTGAAGTTTCATAACTCTGTTCCTTTTTAATTGAAGAAGCATTCTCATCGATATCATGCGCAGTTAGCCGTTGAATTAAAGTCTTAAAACTTATTGTTTTGTGGAGGGCCCCTGCAGACAGTCAAAATTTAGTCTTTTATTTTTAGTTCAGTTCATTTCGTTTTTTTTATTTCTAGAATTGCATTATCGTAGCTTTAATCTCTCTGTAATTACTTGTTTACAGTCTTTCATTTACTCTCTTCTGATTGCAAATCATTTTTATGATTTCTAAAATAGGACTATGTACATAATCCTCTTCCTTTCATAAGCAAATATGTTCGATTAGATTGCATTCCTTCTATTTTTTTTCTTTTCAAGTAAGATTGTTAATTGCATTGTGTAGATCTTAACATAGATTGCCTTATAAATTTATCTCTGAATAGAAGTGATTCTTTATAGAGCAATAATTTTCTTTCTAGAACATAAGTAGTTTAGGTAGTTTTGTTTTTATCACCTTGCATAGTAACTCTTTTTAAAATAACAATAGTCAGTTAAATAGGATCATGATAACTATTCTTACTTTCTTTTTTCTAAGAGTTGATTGTAGGAGTTTAATTGTAAATATTCATTTTTCATTAGGAACATAGGAATAAAGAAAATACTTAAAATAAACAACATTATCATCTTAATAAACTCAAAACTTCATCTAGCATATATAGTGCACTTGCACTTCACAAGTTTACAAATTCTGGTCGATAATTTATGTAAGAAATTTAAGAATATTGAATTGACTAAACAATATGTGAGGTGGTATTCCTTATCCTCATCCCCTTGTAGTAGCCTTTCCCCTATCCATTGGTATTGTTAATATTGTAGTCCAACATTTCTGACCCTTTCCTCCAGGTCTGATGTGCAAGAACTTATTGTTCCAGGTGGTTCACCTGAACTCTCCTACGAAGAGCATCAACCACCTTGTTTTCTCCTCCCTTGATATACATAATTTCAAACTCAAATTCACTAAGTGGCGCCAACCATCTTGCTTTTTAACATTTAAGTTGGGTTTTCCAAACAAGTATTTAACACTTCTATGGTCTATCATGACTATGAATTTCCTGCTAAGGAGGTAATGCCTCCACATCTATAGTGCATGAATGATAACAGTTAATTCCAAGTCATGGGTCACGTAGTTCACTTCATGTTCATTTAACTTTCTAGACTCATAGCACACTACCTAACCCTTCTGTATCAGGACCCCTATGATTCCTTCCTTGCAACCATCTATACACCCCATGAATTCCTTGTCAGGATTTACAATTCTCAACACTGGTTCTTTGGTGAGAAGATGCTTCAATTTCTCAAAACATTTTGCACATTGGGTAGTCCATTCAAAATTTGTTCCTTTCCTATACAAGGATGTGATAGGATGGCCTATCTTGGAGAAGTTTGTAATAAGTATCCTATAGTATCCTTCCAATCCAATGAATGACCTAAACTTGTAACACTCCTTGGAGTTGGCTAGTCCATTATGGCCTTGATATTTTCGGGGTCAACTCAAATTCCCTCCTTAGAGACAATATGCCCCAAATAATGTATCTGTGTCTGGAAGAAGTCACACTTATCAATTTTAACATATATCTTTTGTTCTATTGGTAATTTTAAATCTATATCCATATTTTTTTATGTGCTCTTCCTATGTGTTGGAGTACACTAAGATGTCATCTACAAATAAAACAACAAAATTGTCTAATACATTGTTCATTAGGGACATGAATGTGGGATGAGCATATTTGATTCTGAAAGGTACCACTACTAAATCATAGTTTCCATACTTTGTCCTTAAAGTATTTTTATGAATATCCTCTTCCTTCATGCTTTCTTGATGTTATCCTGACCTCAAGTCAATTTTGTAAAATATTGCGACCCCTCCAAACCGGCCGAAGAGGTCATCAATTCTTGGCAATGGATACATGTTATTTATAGTGATCTTGTTTAGCTTTCTATAATAAAACACAAGTAAAGAGTTCCATCCCTTTTATTCACAAACAATACATGTGCTCCCCATGGAGACACACTCATCCTTATGCAACCTTTATCAAGAATTTCCTTTAGCTACAATTTTAACTCCACCAACTCAAGGGTACTCATTCTATATGGAGCCTTGGATTTTGATGTTGCTCTGAGCACCAAAAAAATATAGAATTATATCTCCCTATGGGCTGGTAATCTAGGTAACTGTACTGAAAAGACATATGTGTACTGTTGTAGAACTTGGTACCTCCTCAGTAATTCAATTTCCTTCTTCTTAAGGTCACTATAGTATTTTACCTCACTAATGATTTGTGCTACAAAAAGGGTTTATCCTATCCTAATTCCATGTTTTTATTGCATAGAGGAGTTCTGCCTTACAGATGTAGGTTTCATTTTTTCCTACATAACATTTCTCCCTCCTTTCTCTTCTAGGCACTCAATATCCTTTGCAAAGCAATCTACTTTAGTCCTATGCAAAGCAAATCCATACCGAGTAATACATTATGTGTACCTAAGGATAACACATTTAGGTGTGCAGCTGTGGGCATTCTATTCAGGGGAAAATGACCTCACTTAGTGGATGACCTTCCTCTTTATTCAAGTGGCTAGTTGAACCATCCATGGTTCTTCATGCAATTCCCTACCTAGATTGCACTTGGCAACAAGATCTGGGCTAATGTAACTATAATTGTACCTTGGATCAATTAAAATGGATAAAATTAAAACATGAATCTTACATTCCTTCTCAATGATAGATGCCTAGTGATATTCCTGGCAATTATCTATGCTGCACAAATTCTAGGTACATTTCACGCTACCTTGTCCACTATGAGACCTTCTTGGGAACTGTTAATCTTTGGTCCAACATTTCGTTGGATTGGTAAATCCTTTTTCCTGTGGTTTTCACCACAACATCTTATTGGATCTCAACCTTCAAAATTAAATTGTTCTGCTACTAGTTGTTGCACATTCTCCTTGATAACAGTATTAAACATTTTCTAAAATTGGTTTGTAGGGATTGGGTGCTTATCTCCCCTCCTGTATGAATTTCTTCTTAGCCAATTCTTCTTGTTTCCAGCATTGGTTGTAGGCTTCTAGTTGTTTTTAGTCTCTAGTTTATGTTTCTCCTACTAATAGAAATTATTTAGCTTCTTGATGACATCCTTTAGGATCTGGGGTTCTAGCAACTTGATTATTTCCCTTAGTGATGCAGTTAGTCCATTGGCGAACCTTTTGATCTTGGTATTCTCTTCCTTTGTAAGTGTACCTCCCACATTTACCCACTTTAACTAGTATGTCAGGTTAAACTTGAGATAAGTGTCACTATGACATGAACTATCGTCTAAGTTCTAGTTAAGGAAGTTGGACCTACAAACTGAAACTTTTCTTACCTTCCTACATACTACCGACAGTGTAAACAATGACCCCAGGTGCCTAATCCTTGAGTTGGAACTCTATTTCACTGAAATGGTCACACAACTCCATGCATGACAAGGAAAGGGTGTGGTTATAGGTTTCCAACCACATGCACAAGCCTCCTTTCGTCTAGTTGTAAATCAAAATATTTAGTTCAGATGGTCACAATACCTAACCCACTTTTCTAGTCCCACCTCTAGATCTCTACCCAGAATTTCCTGTAACTTCACATAATGAAAATTTTATTCATAAACAAAATTGAACAAGAACTTCAATGAACCAAGCCTAACCATGACAGTGATTTCGTCAAACATATGGTCAACATGTGAGTTATAGGTCATCAATGAATATATGAGCTGAAGAGTTTGAACCTCATCTGAGAATCACCAAGAAGGTTTACTTGCCTCTCATAATAGCTATAATAACATTTGTTATCCCATGCATTCATCAACAATCAAATACTTATAGAATCATGAATAAGAGCCATAGTTAGAGGACATCATAGAATCATGAAATAACCAACATATAACCAGATTATGAACCATGAAAAATATGTCATAACATCATTATAAATACAAGTATATGTGCTTGTTAAAAACATAGATAAAATAACTCTTAGTTACATATACAAAGCCAAACAAGTCAAAGACTTCAATGTACCACCTTAGCATAGATTGGCCTAAACAAAATATTTCTTTTAACCAATCACCCCAGTGCCATATTCCAATCATGAATGTGCAATATCATGGGATTAACAAGGACATAAAAGAACCAAGGGAATCCATAGGTTAAGCCACCTCCACCCTCATAATATCGCGATCTCGAAAAAATAGGTCAAGAGATAACAAAGCCAAAACAAGCTTGGATGCCTCAAAATTCCTTCACCATACCTTAACGAATTTTCATGTCTCCACCCACCTATTCCTAGAGAAAGACATACCCACCCCCAACCCTTGGGAATTTTCTTGAGACCACCTCACTCGGTTCCAAAACCTTCTGGAAATCCAAATCTCAATGAAGAAATGAATCCGATCACACCATGGTTATCCAAAAAATGGTAAGCAAAGATTGAAACCACTATCAAAGTAGGTAAAACCCATGTTAGTGACAATAAATGCACCAAGTGAACAAATGCATGTAACATGCATTCAAAAATCAGCTAGGAAATCTCATACGCAACCTGTTACCTGCAATTCCTCCTACTAAAGCTACTTGATCCAATCCTCCTTTGCTTGTCCACGCTTTTCTTTTCTTGTCCTTTTCCTTCCTTTGCTTTCTTTCTTTCTTTCTCCTCCTTGAGATCTCCCTCTCTATCTGAAACTAGTTCCAAATCCAAACTGACAAAAGCTAAAATCAACAAAATCTCTATAGTCCAAAGATGTGAATTGATCCTCAAAATCCTATTTGTCGTTGATGCCTCTATTTTCTTCATTTTCCTTAATTTTCCTCTAATTTCCTTAGCATGAAAATATTTGTCTCTTCATCTCCCTTTTCTCCTATTTTCCTTTATTTTCATAATTAAATGGCAATTAATGCCTCTTTTCCTTTGCCAATTTCCTTAGCCATAATAAACAACAGGTGATTCCCACTATAGTTTTTTCCCAAAGTTCATCTTAGAATACATGTATCCTAACCTTGGTCTTATTCATTTTTCATTTATTATCCTTTATTACATGAAAATTTAAGAGAGGGTTGTTAAAAACCCATCCCTCTTGGGGGAAAATCATCCCTAGTGTTCTATGACACCTATGAGCAACAAAACCATTGTAAATGAATACATAATGAACATAGATATTTATAACATAACTTGATGCAGTATTTACAATGACATTCTGCTGAAAATAAAAACAATCATACCACTTAATGGAGCTTCACAAACATAGCGCATTGTATTATTTACAATATAAACCATTCATAAATATGTACATATACCAAAAATGTATTTTCCTAAACCAACAAATAATGAAGGATGAATAGCTTGCATTTGAAAAACCTTCTCCCATGTAGATTCTTTGGGACCAAAGTGCTTCCACTGCACTTTAACTTGCTCGATTGCTCATTTCTAGAGCATGGGTTGTTTTTGCTGCAACATGCACTAAGGTTTTGGCTGGAACACTCCCTCTGGTTCCACCTACAATATAGACCAATAAATCACATGCTCAACATCATACACATGTCTCTTACGAAATGAAACATGGAAAACAATATGGACTTCCATTATTGGTGATAGTGCAAGTCTATAGGTCACTGGTCCAATCCTTTCAAGGTTCTCAAAAGGCTTGCATAATGGAGGTGCCAACTTGGCACACAACCCAATCCTCAAGGAGACCCTCTTGGTATTGATGTGTAAGTACACATTCTCCCTAACCTAAAACTCCGTGAATACTTTGTGTTGATATGCATAAATTTTCTGCCTGTCCTATTTTTCCTTCGGATTCCTCTTAATAACCTACATTTCCTACTCCATATCTGCTAACATATTTGGTCCAATCAACAACCTATTCACTGGATCACTCCAATTGATGGGAGTGTTACATCTCCACACGTAAGGAGCCTTAAATTTATTCATCCTAAATGACTCCTCATACCCATTGTTGTAAGAAAACTCCACCAATGGAAGATAATCCTCCCACCTCATTTTTTGATTCATGGTGTACATCCTCACCATATCGTTCAATATCTTATCGATCCAATATGTTTTCCATCTGTCTACATATGATAAGATATAATGAAATTGAACTGTATAGCCAACTTGAGAACAACTTCTTCCAAAAATTGGAAGTTAACTTGGCATCTTTGTCTAATATAATCTTCTTGGGAACACCATACAATCCCACTCTCTCCCTGATGAATATTTGAGTTACCTCACTAGCTGAATTAGTAGTCTTCACTTGGATGAAGTGAGATACCTTTCTCATCCTGTCAACCACAACCATGATGGAATCATGGTTCTTCTATGTCTTTGGAAAATATTTGATGAATTCCATGGAAATAACCTCCCATTTCCACTCTCGAATCAGAATAGGCTGTAATAGACCACTTGGATGCCTACACTCTAATTTAATTTCCTCAACTCATATTATACCACCTATCCCTCCTGAATGAATATGCCACCAATTCTTCTCTTTCAAGCATATGTATAGACTGCAAATTCCTTGTAAGGATCTGCAATCTTCAAAATAAGAGAATTTGTAAGAAATTGCTTCAACTACTCAAAACTGGATACACATTCCTATGTTCATTCAAACTTCTTTCCTTTTCTCTACAATGATGTAATAGGATAGGAAATTTGTGAGAAGTTCCTAATGAAACTTTAGTAATAACCTACTAATTCCATGAATGGTCTGACCTTATCCACATTGCAAGGATCTTCCCTCTCCATGGTAGCTCTGATCTCTTCTGAGTCCACTACTATACCTTCCTTGGAAGCAACATGTATCAAGTAATGAACTTCAGTATGAAATATACTACACTTGTTGAGCCTAGTATGTAACTGATGCTCTCTTAGAAATATCAACACTACTGTTAGGTGCTCTACATGCTCCTCCTCATTCTTCGAATACAACAATATGTATTCAATAAATACTATCACAAACTTGTCCAAGTAAAGATGCAACACTATTAATGAAGAATATAAAGGTCATTGGAGCACTAATAAGACCAAAAGGAACCACCACAAACTCATAATGCCCATACTTGGTACATAATGTGGTCTTCTATATGTCCTCTTCATTAATGCACACCTAATGGTATCCTAATCTCATATCAATCTTCGAGAAAATTGTTGCTCCCTTCAACTGATCAAACAAATCATCAATCCTCAGAAATGGATACATAGTCTTGATGGTCATTTGTGTCAACTGTCTGTAATCAATGTACAACCTCAGAGAATCATACTTCTTCTTTATAAGCAATATCTGTGCACCCCAAGGTGATACACTTGTCGTAATGTATCCCTTGTCAAGCATTTCCTTAAGCTACAATTTTATCCTTACTAACTCTTAAATGCTCATCCTGTAAGGTGCCTTTGATGTTGGTGTTGCTCCTAGTACCAACTCAATAATGAAATCTGGTTCCTTATGAGGTGGTAACACTGAAATCTCTATAGGAAACACATCCTGAAATTGCTATAAGATAGGTTACTTGTTGAGGACTTCCGCATCCTCAACATCCTTACCCTTTTCATTGGAAATATGCACTACAAACAATACACACCCATTGCTATAATTGTGCATAGGCTACATAGGTGTAACCAATTCCTAAACTTTTAACCTATTCTTGTAATTAAAAAGGGGATTGTGTAGGAACTATTACATACTATAGGAAGTCCTGTAGCGACCTATTTTGGGCCTAAATTGGGAAAAATAATCATTTAAGCTAGGATTAGGCATCTACTTTACCAACAAATGATCAAAACCATTGTAACCCTCTTCCTCCACACCTATCTCCTCTGCCAAAGAACAAGGAAAGATTAGCATTTGCATTTATAGAAGGAAAAAATAAAGAAAATTAGTTCTTTTTATTTCTTAATATCACATGCATGCAACAATTAATACTCCCTAGATAGGATTCCATGCTCAATTAGCTTAAATAATCACATGTGATAAATAGGGTTAAGTTGGGTTTCTTTTACATTTAGTTCATAATCTTTATGAAATTAGAATATGTTTCTTTCCTCGTACTTTATTTCTTAGAATAGGTTAGGGTTTCTGTTTCGATTAGTTCATTTTTCCAATTAGTTTAGGATTTGATTTCTACATGCACTCCATTACATCATGACAGAAAAGGAAGGACACATTGTATGTTGCACATATAATGTCGATGCCTCTTGAGTTTGTATGAACCCTGGGTTGATAATTAAATTCGGTAGCCTTGGGAGTTGCAACATTCTTGTTGCAATACAGAGGCTCATCATTTTTTGGCACCATTTCTGAGGAGGTGTCAAAGTAAGCATTTTTTTCTTCCCTAGTTGATTCATTTATTTTTACTTTTTCCAAAAACAAAAAATATTTTCATTAGGCATATTTCATTTCAAAAATAGAAAAGTGCATTGCATTAGTGTTTTCATTTAATCATATAAACAAAAAAAAAATTCTCCAACACCAATCCACCCTCCCATTTGATCACATGGTGCAGTAAGAGCCATATCACCATCCACTTTTGTAGGTAGAAGAATAAGAGATGGCAAAGAATGTAGAAGAAATTGATGGAGAAGATAACAATGAAGAAGATCCTCTCGAAGTCCCCATTCAGCATACTGATGTTAGTGTGCACATGAAGAACATCCCTCCATCTTTTCTTTCAAAATTTCATGGTCTAAGGTCAGAGGATTGGGAAACCTTTCTCTTTGAATTTGAAATTATTTGTAGATCTTATGGTTACTTATTGAAAACTCAAAAATTGATATTATTTCTGGCAACAATGAATGATATATCTCCTAAATGGTTCATGAGTTTAGGGACTAATTCAATAATATCATGGAATAATATGAAAAACATATTTCTAGAAGAATATAAAGATCATGATCTTAAGGAATAAATCATTAAAATGAATTAAAGATAAGATGAGAGCCTTGAGGATCTAATAGAGGTTCATCTATAATGTTAAGAGGGAAAAGCTACATCATATAGGATCCGACATACTGAAAACCCTCTTACTTAGAACAATTAGGGATGAGTGGATTGATCTCCTTGACCTCATGAGTAAAGGTGATGTATAAAAATAATCAATTGAAGAAATTTGTGAAACATGCAAACACATATCAAGAGGAAGGGAAAGAGTAAGTAAATTAGCATCAAGATTGGTAAGTTAAGCTAAACTTTGAAATTTGTTTGATAACTTTAAAACATAAATTCTTAGCAATCTAAGTGAACAAATAGAAATGTTAAGAATGCAATACGATGAAAAATAAGACGCTGATGTTTGTGTTGTCCACATAGAATCACATAATGTTAAATATTTTCCATCATTTCCAAGGTTGAAGGAAGTTCACCAAGAGGACAATGGAGCAAGTCAATTGCCGATACAACTATGTTATGTAGCTCCAAGAGGACCATGGCAGCTTGATATAATTCAAGAGCCTAACTCGAAATTTCAATCTTATGTGCATCCATATAAAAGTAATTGGAGCACACCCTTTCCTTGGCAACATTGGCCATCTCAACCCCAAAACCAATCTTGGCAGCAAGGTTGGAAAGAAACTTATGGGAGTCATCCACAATATCCTCAATATTTTTCTCAATATCCTCCATACCCAACTCCTTGTAATCCCTACCATCGACCTCCATAACAACCACAACCCCAACCACATCCATCTCAAATATCCACTCCCACTCAACTATCTATACCACCATTTTCAAACCCACACATTGAAGTAGCTCAACCCACTTACAATGCTAAGGTACAACACTTTCAAACATCTCCTCTTGAGCGCAATGGTATTCACCATAGCTTAGGAAGAGTATTGAAAAAAAGTGATTATGTTGAAGGACCACATCCAGAAGAAGAAGATTCAAATGAGAATATCAAAGGATCATGGGCTGCATTTGATGAAGAGAAGACAACAAAATCAGAGATCGAGAAATCTCCCTCACGGTTACCATCAAATACTCCATGTATTCAAGAGAACAATCAACAAAATGGGGAAGATTTTAATTTCATGGAAGAAGACAAAATCCAAGATGATATCAAGAACCAAGGGCATCAAAGTTATATTGACGTTTGGTTCCAGACAATCACTAAGTTACATCAACACTCTCTTCTTCAAATGTGCTTGATATGATCAAAGTCAAATCATTTGATCTCTCAAATTAAGGTACATGTCAAATCATATACTGCAAGCCTACACATTAGTTTATCTGTCATGTTGATGTGCACATGGATGCATTGGAAGTATTCTTATACTTGAAAGTGATTTTATTTTTCAAGTAGGGTAGGCTAGAAAAAAAAATTGAAAAATAAGAGAAAAAAATAAAATCTCTGGTGAAAACCTCCTTTGGGGCACCTGAGATTGGCTCATTGATTGAAAACCTCCATGAGATGGTCAATGTGTTGGAAAAAAGAAGAAAGAGAAAAATAAAAGATCCTAGGTGAAAATATCTTTGTGGTGTCTAGGCAGACCCACTAGTTGAAAACCTCATTGAGGCGGCTAGTAGGCCTAGAAAAAAAAGAAAAAAAATAAATCTTTTCTACATGTATCTCTCTGATGAATGCATGTGATCTCTAACATACGGAAGCAACAAAAAGAAGTTGGCACCAAATAAAATAAAAAAAACCTAGTCAAAAGAAGTCAAATTTTGACTTTTTCCTCCTTTGCGCAAATGCTCCAACAACGCCAAGGTCATGCCAATCCATCATCCTCATCTATTTCCACCAGCCACCCATGGTTCTCATCTTTTTCCCATTCATTTTCCTTGCTGCCCCAAAATACTTCAAGAAGGCTTTGTTTTACTATAGTAAACAAAAATACATAGAGCAGAAAACTATTTTTGCCATATCTTGCAAACCATGCATCCATTTTCAAAACTGTTTCAGGGGAGGATGCATATGGATGATGGTAACATTCTCAAGCAATTTAAACAAATTCCAGTGCACAATTTTCTAGAAATAAACCTCCATCACCAAAAACCATTTTTGAATTTTCTCGATATCAGTGTGTTAGAGTTAGTATTTTCATACTGTCACCAGTGATCAAATATGCTCTTATAAAGTGGTGTTTGGGTGTCAAAGTCAAATTTTTTCATTTCAGTGAGTCTTCAAGTAAAAATTTGGTCACTAGGTATTAGGTCTAGGATTTGTTTTCACTCTTTCCAAAGTCTTCCAAGTATTGGTTCATGTCACCATTCGGCTGAGTGTACCATCATTCAAAGATTTGTGATCATTATTTTAGGTTCCAATGGGTCATCTTACACCTTGCTTGGGCTTCAGTTGTGCTTAGGTAAGGCTCATTTCCCTCTCCTAGGGATTTGAAGCTAATTTTTCTTGGATGGTCAAATCATCAACAAAACTTGTATTCTAATGCTCATTCATCTTCCCCTATCCTTAATATACCTTCATAAATACTTCCCATCACTGATATCCCTAAAATTCATCATTTTCCCACAAACCATAGCCTATTGCTACAATTTGACACTTTTCTAGGTTAGGCCTGTGTTTTGCCCTTTTGGACCCCTTCCCCTCACTCAATCCTTGAAATTCCACTTTCCCCTACATCCTAACATCCCTCCCTACTTCCCAAAATTTTTTCAAGAAATTAGAAGCCCCTCATCCCCTTCATTTCCCTTCATTTCTACAAATCCCCTGTTCCACACATTGGGATAGGTTTTATTCAAATGATTTTTCTGAGCTACAAATGATGCATTTGACAAAAGTGTGACAGATTCTTTTCCACCATAGACCCAACAAGAAAAACCTCCTTCAGCTTTTACACAGGTCTCATGGTTTGGGAGAAATGTCTAAAACATCATTTGCCTCAGGAGAGTTCATGCACTTCTAGAGTGAACTTGGGAAAATCAAGAGTTCTACTAGCCGGAGTGACCAAATGACTTGCTTGATGAGTCAAATGATAACTAGACATGGAGAGAATTCCAATGAACTATCATGATCTCAATTTGGAGTTGAGGAAGACCTCCAAAAGTTCACTGAAACAGAACTCTGCATTTTGAGGGCCTCATTCTACACATTTTGACCAGTCTTGGGTGATTGAGCTTTGGACAGGGAAAATGAGATCCAAATTTAAAAATTCAAGATGTTCTGGAAAGTAGACTTGACAATATTTCCAACAAGCTATCTCATGCTCAATTTGGACATCGGGAAGGCAGCCAAAAGTTTGATTGAAGTGGCGTTGCGCGTTCAGGAGGTGGCGTTGTGCGTACAGGTTGAGCGCTGTGTGTAGGGCGTTTTCGACAGTGAAAAATAGCATTGCATTGTGCTTTCTGGAGGGCATTGAGTGCTTGTAGCATTGCACTACGCTTTGAGTAGCAAAGACTAGAAAAGCCTAAAAATTTATAAAAACTTCCCAAGGCACCCTCTCATCTCTCAAACAAGTATGTTCCTTCACTATAACTCATCATAAAAGTTGCAATTGAAGTATTTGAAGGAATTTACCATGACAAATGTCAAATCCTAGTTTCTCCCTCAATTACATTCTAGATTCCCCAATCCCTTCTATTTCTCCCACCACCTATCACTAAAACCCTAAACCCCTTCCCTATATCACTCCATAACATTCTATACCCCCTCATCCTTCATCCCACAAGTTATATTTCAAAAGGACCCAAACCCCTCTCCCTCATTTTCATGATTCATACCCTCCCCTTCATTTTATACCCCACCAAAATACCTCAGAAGGTCATCTCCCATTCCCTCACTCCTAAATCACTCGTATTCACTCCCTTCATCCCTCTTCTAGGAATTTACAACCTCAAACTTTGCAAACATGGACAGAGAAGATAGAGACTATGAGGAGGAGGAAAAAACCGGCAGTGATAGTTCAACAAATAAACCTTGACATCAGAGAAAACAAAACAAGGGAGGCATAATTATTAGGGTAGAGCCATCAAACCTTAGAGAGTCTGCAGGCCTCTGAGTTGGTTGTCACTTGTTTCAGACATCTAGGGTGCTATGCATTCTATGAGTAGGTAGAGAGAGTTCAACACCATCTTGAGCTCACCAGGATTTTTGTAGCCCATCTTCAGGACAACAAGGTGACTCTTGCTGGGGTGACATTTACAGTTTCACCTTCCATTATTTTGGATGCAACTAGGATTCCGAATGTAGGGGAGAAGTGGTACAAGGCACAAGACCTGGATGAACACTATTATGAGCCTTATATCGAACCTAGGTACATAAATGAGGCAAAAATACATTTTCCTTTTGGATTCCTTGAAGAGAAGTATGCCCCCATGATGAAAATCATCGTGAAATATTTCACTTGTGAGGGCAGATTTTCCAGGCTGTACACCTATCACATCAGGTTTCTCATGCATTTTACTAGGGTGAGGATGTTAAACCTTCCTTACTTCTTATTCAAGAATATTGAGAAGATGGCCCATTTTGTGTAGAAGAAGCCATACCCTCAGCAGATGAGAAGTCTCTATCATTATTCCCTGATCAATAGGATTGTGCTTCATCATCTTAGTCTCCTCAACATCTCTTGTGAGACATTTATTTCTCATGACATCTTTAGGGGTCCTCAAATTCCTCCACCAGTGTCTTAAGAACTAAGGGGACCTTCTAGTAGTGCTCAGGTGAAGATAGATGAGAAGGCCAAAGAGACTAGAGTTATTGAGGTGCCCAGGACCGACATGACATATCAGAGGGGCCTAAGGAGATTGTTTGCAGCTGATAGGCAAGTGTTTGTTCCACAGGATGTGGATGGAAACTTTCCTTCTTCATCAACTCATCGACAAATGCTAGCTCCACAGGATGTGGAAGGGGCTTTGATTTCTTCATCAACACAACAGGTATAGGTATAGTAGCTGCACAAAGGGAAATAAAAGATGTCGGAGGAAAGTTTTGATCATGAGGAGAAAGAGACAGATTTTGATCTGACAGAGCATGATAAGCTGGAGCAACATTATACTCAAACAATTGACTTAGAGGCTCGTGATGAAGAAACAATAAAGGAAATCATCATACGGGAAAAGGAGGCTCAAGTCCAAGCATTCATGGACAATTTTGAGAGAGCCAAGTATGTAATCACATATTTGGAACAAGAGAAAAAGCAATTGAGTGACAAGCAGGTCTTCATGGAGTTGGAACTTCTCAAGGTAAAATGACAAGGTGATAAGGAGGCACCGGTAACTTTGTCTCCTATTGAGAAGGAAATTGAGGATGATAGAGAGACTTGGTTCGAGAGAGTCAATTTTCACCTAGAGAAGTTGTTGCAAAAGGCCAATAGGGACAACCAAATGATCAGGCACATGGCCTACCATTATAGGACACGAAACAAAATTTGCAACATGAGGGTCAAAAAGATGAAAGCTAGGCTAAGGTGGGATCTAAAGGGAAGAAAAGAGGAGGATAGGCTTAGGTTTCTTGTTAAAGCTTCCTTGGCTCATCAAGATGCTTGCTGTTGGTGCTGCTCACCAATTTTTGTCAGGTTTGGAGGAGATTTTCCTTTTTGCAAATTTTGGAAATTGCACACACAAGAAATCTGGCTCAACAGTGGTGCTGCACTTTTTCTAGGGGCATCCAATGAAAAAATGGCTTGCATTTTTGGATTAATAGTGATTGTTACATGAACCTTATGGATTTTCTATGTTTTCGGGGTAGAACTGGTCCACCAAACGGTTAAAAAACACCCTAAAAATGACCTTTCTGCCACTTTTTGGACATACAGAAGTAGTCTTGGGAGAATTAACCTTTGAGGGGTCAAATGAGCTTTAAATGAAAAAATTCTAGGTGTTTTGGAAAGAATACTCGAAGAAATTTGCAATGAGATATCGTGATCTCAATTTGGATGCCAGGAAGGCTTCCAATAAGTACCTGAAGGTGGTGCTGCATGTTGGGCCAATGGCACTGTGCGTAGAGCAAATTTTGCATAGGATGACTATTTTTCTATGTTTTGACTATGTTCATGGATTTTCTATCATGGAGAATGTTTTAATGATGTAAATGATGACTTGGCTTGTAAATATGATGGATAATTAGTAGTAGAGCATAGATTCGTTAGATTAAAAGTCAATTTGAGCTTAAATGAATCAGTTTTTTCACTTTTAGAGGCAAGTTGTTAAGATGCCTATATTCCAGTTTCTTGTTAAGAGTTGGTTAGATTAGCTCCTCATCTTAGGGATTAGACCCCTAAGGATGGGAGGAGGTTGAAACAATGCCTATATCTTCTTATTAGTTCTCATTGTAAAGGGTTTGACTCAATTGGATGTTGATACCTTGATTGTACATCATTTTGTAGCAGTTTAGTAGGAGATTAATAAAAATTGCATCTATTTTTTTGGGATCCATGTGGTATGGAGTTTCAGTACAGTTTCTTCTCTTGTGATCATATTTTAATATGTTTTTTGTATTTCCCTAATCATTTCATTGCTTCTAAGTGAATGTTTTCAAGTTGATAGGTGGAATTCATTACATCATTGCTCTGCTTTGGGGAAATATTCACCATTATATGTTTTCTATAGATTGGGAAGGATCCATGGTAATCACATGGTCTTCCTAGCCTCTCACCAGTCTTAAGAAATCTCACCCATCAATCCATAGAGTGCTAAACCTTATGCCTAACTTGTCCCATTGAACACAATGCAATTTTGACCTAACTCCCTAGCCTTAAACTATCCAACTCCTCTTGATCCAGCAAAACCCCTTCAAAATCCAATAAAAAATTTGTGCTACTATACCTAGCCTAAAATCCTTTTCCTGATCCAGTCATATTGACTGAGATCCTTATGGAGAGAGCCCTCTCCTGGACTACTAGGGATAGCTACTTGGCTAAGTGTGATTTATGGTTTCCCTGGCATTGCCTTCCTTTAGCTTGACATTCAATCCAGGTGATAACACAATGCATCCATTTAAACAATTGTTTCATAGGGAGATGCATATGGATGATGGTAACATGTCCAAGAAATTTCAGCAAATTCCCATGCATGGTTTCCAAGAAACCAACCTCCATCACCATCAACCATTTTTAGTTTTTCTAGAGATTTGTGCATCTATTTTCGAAGATATGTTTATGGGGAGGTGCATAATGATGATGGAAACATGCTCCAAAAAGTTTAGGTCAATCCATTCTACCATTTGGGAGATATGGAAAAAACAAGTCGGCTACAAGAGACTATCCTGAATTACTATAGGATCTCTATAAGAAGGCCGAGAAGAAGCTACAAGAGGAAATATGATGGAGAAATGGGTCAAAAGGTCACGTATTATTTAGGGAAGGTTGATATAGGTCCCCAAACACCTGCACATCAACAAGAAGACAACCCATCAGCAGAATGAGATTAACAAAAAGGAAAAAGGCATTCGAGAAGATGTACCTGAGTCATTAGCAACACAACAACATCAACTGAGGAGCAGCATGCATGTCTCTCCAACAACCATTAGGTAGGTATAGGTATGCAATATTCTTGACCACTTCTCTTGATCATATTATAGTTATAAATTTTTTATCAATGCATGCGAGATGAGGTTCTATAAGCTAAGGATGGGTCAACAGTCTTGGCCACCTTCAACTAGTTAATTTCAACTCACTCATTCACTCATGCAATGTGGAAAAGTCAAATTATGAACCGTGAGGATTGCAAGAAATGGGGACAGTAGTTAGAATAATATATTTTTGCAAAGGCCAAGTCACCACAACAATCCAAACCCTCCATCCACTTCATATTCACTATCTATCAATCATTCATCCATCCCATTTCATAATTTCAAGAACAAACCCTACACTCTGTCTCACCCTGAAAATTTCTTGAAAAAAACAAATAGAGCATCCTCTCCATTTTGACAAACCCACACTACTCCCTATGATCCGTAGCATCATTCTCCAAACCCTCTACATCATTTCTCATCACTCCCATATAGTTAAAAGACTCTGAAAGAGAAGGATTGGCTACTACAGGAAGACCGAATGTTGCTACAAGAAGGAGGAAATGAGAAAATGGTGCTGAAACAAAAAACAAAAAAACCAGTGCCTAAGAGAGACCCAATCAAAATAGAAAACTCGAAGGCCGTTAGGAAATCATCTAGGCCAAAAAATAAAATAAGAAGGTAAGCTAATGGTCTCAAGAAACAATGATTTTTTGTATGCACAAATATATTTTTGGGCTTGTCCTTACAGAAATTACAACCAAGGTTCTTAAGAGAAAGGACTTAGGAATGCACAAGAGAGTGGCCACTAGGGCCATGAATGATACACAACGAGGTCACTAAGTTTCTCAGAGGATGAGAATACACTTTCAACATGGGGGTATGATGGGCCTCTAAATTAAACATAAATTAACGCCCATGCCTCTAAAATTAAACATAAATTAAAGCCCATCTAACCATCATTCAACATATTAGACCTCTCTTTTTGCATTAGGTAATGTATTTTAACTTTAATATGTTCATTAGGAAAGTTTATGAATAATTGCATATCTATGCCTAATATTATTTACTTTTGTGGAATATTATGAGAATATTAGGTAGATTATAAAGATTTGGGGGAGGATATAATTTAGGGAATTTCTCCTTACTACAGGAGGATAAATATTAAATAATAGATCAACAAGATATTATGGAATTATGGCACAGATTTTGGAACTCCAATGATTGAGAAAATCTAGGAACGTGTTCCCTGGCATTTAATGTAGATTCCTAGTATTGGGAACCCGATCCACTAATCAAGGGATTTTGGTGGGGAAAGCTTCCTCCTTTCATGGGGAATGATTACTAATCATATTTTATAAGTACCAATTTGACTTTTCCTCCAGGGGTATATCTTCTATTAGTCTTCTTGTGGAGAAAACACGTATTTTTGTAGCTCCATTGTATTTTCTTACAGGGATGTAATTGTATTGATGAAAATAATGAAGATTGGTATCATGTTCAGATTCTAAATCTTGTTCTCCTCCATAGGTCTATGAGTTTCCTTGGCCTTGGCCATCCCAAGAGCCTCAGATCCCTTTTGTATCATTTGTTTTTATTCTTTTCACTTCTTATTCACATGCATCTCTTCTTCTTGTTTTTCTCTATTTTTGCGTTTAGTATTATTGATTTCTTGTTGTAGAATTGGGTTAAATGGTTGATGTAAGTTCTTTTGCAGGATCATAAAAATCATTTAATCCTTGGAAAATATTTGGAAGTTCATAGTAATCATTGAGCTACTTGGATTAGTTTTCTTATTCCCAAATCTATATTTCTAGAGCTCCTTTGTAGCGAAAAACAATAAATTTCTGTTATTTTTTAGAACATGCTAATGAGCTTCAATCAAGTTTATTCTACTTGCATTAGATAAAAAAAAAATTCTATTTAATAACAAAATTAACCCCATTTCATTTTTACTTTATTAGGTTAGGCATTTGATATATTTACTAGCTCACTAGTTCTCGAATTTCTGGATTTTAGACTAGTAATTTTCAATTATTTAATAAGTTTTTTCCCATGTATAGATGAATTTGTGGATAGATGTAGACAATAATGTGTGTCATTATATGAAATTCTACATTTCAAGGAGACCTCATCTCGTTCACCTCATCCAAGCCTCATCCACACATGTCGCCAAAATCCACTAAAATCTCAAGCCGAATTCTTGTTTTATAAGCAAAAATTGCCATTTCCATTGAGCAAATCCACCCATCTTGAAGCCGTTTCTTGAGTTTTGGGTAGTGTCCACAACTGTCATGCCTTATTCTTCCATTATCCACCTTTCCCAAGCTCCATTCCACCTTCTATACCACTTTCTAAGCTTTCGACCTGTTCTTGTAATAAAACAAGGGATCCTGTAGGAACTAGTACATCCAGTAGACATCCTATAGGAAATCCTATAGCGGCTTGTTTTGAGCCCGAATTGAGAAAAATCATAATTTAAGCTAGGATTAGGTCTTTTCTTGACCTCCAAGCCATCAAAAACATTGTACCCCTCTTCCTCCACACCTATCTCCACTGCCAAAGAACAATGAAAGATTAGCATCTGCATTTATAAAATGAAAAGATAAATAAAATTAGCTCTTTTTATTTCTTAATTAGCACATGCATGCAGTAGTTAATACTCGCTAGATCACATTCCATGCTCAGTTAGTTTAAATCATCACATGTGATAAATAGGGTTAATTTGTGTTTCTTTTACATTTAGTTCATGATATTTATGCAATTAGAATATGTTTCTTTCCTTGCACTTTATTTCTTACAATAGGTTAGGGTTTCCATTTCAAGCAATTCATTTTCTGCAATTAGTTTAGGATTTGATTTCAGTACATGCACTACATTACATCATGATAACAAAGTAAGGACACATTGTATGCTACACTTATAGTGACGACACCTCTTAAGTTTGCATGAACCCAAAATTGATAATTAAAGTGAGTAGCCTTGGGACTTGCAACATTCTTATTGTAATACTGAGGCTCATTAGTAGGGATACCATTTAGCTCAAATTCACAATCTCTCACCCAATGGTGAACTCTTTTTGGGTCCCTATAGCCAACCATACCAACCAAGATTATACATCCACTTATTTTCTCAAGAAACATGTATCCACCAAGTTAGGACTGGTATAACTATAGTTAGATCTAGGATCAATCAAATGGAAACAACTCTTACCTTCCATATCAATAATGAATTCCTAATGATCATCCCACTTTTTTTCCACGGCTACATAATTATGATGAATGTTGTGGGCAACATTCGCAATTGTTTGGACCTCTTGAGAACTGTAGATATGAGGCCTGCCACCCTGGTATAATGGACAATTCTTCTTGCGATGAACTTTTCAATAAATCTAGTTCTGTAATGGCCCCCTACTGTCACCTGTACTCTACTACTCTCTAGACTGAGGTCCATGTCCCTTCTCAGTTGCACTAAAATTCTTATAAGGAGACACATTTTATTTCTCGCCTACATCTTGAGGTCTTCCGCACTTTGGTGGCTACTTCCCTTTAGCTCTGTCATTACCCGCCAAATCATGCATAGTATCAGCTTTGTGCTTTTACTGCTCATATCAACATTTTGATTTCTTGATGGCTTCCTCCAGCAACCGAGGCTCATCAAAATCAATCTAGTCTCTATATGTTGTTGGCAACCCACTGATAAATTTTTGAATCTTAGCCTTCTTATCCTTGAGGTAAGGCACATACCTCAAAAACTCTAGGAATCTACTAGTGTACCTTTTATCTATCATAGAACCCATCTAAATCTCATAAAAAAACATCTTTATCATCATAGTACCTCTCAGATAGGTACTTCTTCTTGAAGAGTCTCTCGAACGCATCCTAAATCATCTCTTCCTCTCGAATGCCTCTAACATTCTACACATCTTCCCACCATATGTTTTATTTCTCTTTAATACTGAAGGTGGATCTTTTGGATTTCATGTTCTCTGAATAGTTATACAATCTAAATAAATTTGTCATCCCAATCAATCATGCCTTTGCATCTTCTGACTTCTTCATCTCTTCATCAAATGAGGGATGGTTGACTTTTTACTCACTTCTATGTAAATTACTCACTCCTCCTATAAGGATGATGGCAGTGATGATGATGATGTCCCTTTTATGAAGAATAGTATGAAACCCATACATACCAATCCTCCTGTCAGGTGTGTCCAATGATCTGCCACCTTTGACTATGTCCTCTCTATCCAACCTGTGTCCTAATCAAGACCTGCTACGATATGACCCATTTGTCTTCTCATCCTATCCTTCAGTAAACCTTAGTTGTCCTTGTCTCTGCAACACTGAATGACTCTATGGAATCACTGCATTAACCTCTTATTTCTTTTCTTGAGCCCTTGCAAGTCTTTCCTGAGCCTCAATCAACCTATCATTTTTTGCCTTGAAACTTTTTATTTTTTTCCCTCAAGCTCCTCAATGTATCTGCTACGTCTGTAGAGTACTGATCTCCTTGTTTTTCAACTCATCTGTAGAGAGAGTCACATGAACTATAATCCACCATTTTTCTCATCATCTATGATCTTCTCCTTCCGGTAAACATACCATGTTAGGTAAACCAAATAGAAACATAATCAAGTAATGCCTCAATGACATTCAAGGGAGGTTATCACTTCTTCACAAATCAATCCATGTTATAACTATACATGTATATACATAATCATATCAACATATCAACATCACGCATGATAACACTAACTACAAACAATCATCTCATACACAACAACCATAATCATGACAATGCATGTACATAAAAAATGAGCATGCATGTATAACCATCACAATTAATGCATAACCATATGCATTTAAATCAAGGTCTAGTGATGCAAACTCACTCTGATACCAATATGTGGTATTAGATAGCACCTAAAGAGAACAAAACCCAATATGTAACTTCCCCTCCCACATTTACCCACTTTTACTATATTGCCAAGGTAAACATGAGACAGGTGCCACTATGACATGACTCAACCTCCAAGTTATAGTGAAGGAAGTGGAGCCTACAAATTGAAACTTTTCTGACCTTCTTTGGGGGCTACAAACCTCCTAGGAGCTAGAAAACCACCCTAGGTGTCCAACACCTGATATGGAACTCTTTTTCACTGACCTAGGCACACAACCATATGCATGAAAAGGCAAGGGTTTGGTTATAGGACTCCAACCACATGCACGAGCGTTATAGCCCAAAATATCTAGTTTAGAGGGTGCAATCTCGAGATCTAAGCAACTTTTCCAGGCCAACCTCCAGGTCACTACCCAGAACTGTCTGTAACTTCTCATAATGATAAATTACATAATGAAAAAGCTACTCATACAAAACTTGAATAAGAAATTGACCTAACCGAACCTAGCCATGACAATCAATTTCTCAAACATATGGTGAACACGTGAGTTACAGGTCTTGAATGCATATATGAAATTAAGAGTTTGAACCTCATCTGAGAATAACCAAGAATGTCTAATTCCATCTCATAATAACTACAATGAAACTTGTTAGCCCATGCATTCATTAACCATAAAATACTTATAGAATCATGAACAAGAGGTATATTTAGAGAACATCATAGAATCATGAAATAAATAACTTATAACCAGATTAGGAACCATGAAAGATATGTCATAAAATCATCATAAAGACAAGTGTAAGTGCTCACTAATCACATAGAGAAAATATCTCTTAGATAATATGCAAAGACAACCAAGTGAGGGACTTCCACTTACCACCTGACCATATATTGGGTTGAACCAAAAATTTCTTTCAATCAATCACCCTGGTGCAACATTCCAAGCATGAATGTGGAATCTCGTGGGACAAACAAAGATATAAAAAACCAACAGAATCTAGAGGTTAATCCACTTCCTCCCTCAAACTACCACGATCTCAGCAAAACCGGCCATGAGATCACAAATCCGAAATAAGCTTGGATGCCTTGAAATTCCTTCAACATACGTTGAGGAATTTTCATGTCTCCACCCACCTGTTGAAGGCTTCCCAGAGAAAATCTCCATACCCAACCCTCAGGAATTTTGTTGAGACCACCTCACCCAATTCCGAAACCTTCCAGCAATCCATAGCTCAACCAAGAAATAAATCCCATCACACAATGGCTATCCAGAAAATGGAAAGGTATTGTATAAATCACTATCAAATGAAGAAAAACCCATTCCAATGACAAGAAATGAACCAATTGAACAAATTCATGTACGATGCATTGATAAATCATGTAGGAAATATCACATGCAACCTATTACCTGCAATTCCTTCTACTGAAGTTGCTTGATCCAATCCTCCTCTACTTTTCCTTTCTTTCCTTTGCTTGTACTTTTCCTTCCTTTTCTTTCCGTGTCCTTCCTTTGCTTTCTTTCTTTCTCCTCCTTGAACTCTCTATCTCTTTGAAACTAATTCGAAAGCCAAACCTAAAAAAACTAAAACTAGCAAAAGGTCCATTGTCCAAAGTTGTGAATTGATCCTCAGAAGAATTTTTATTATTGATGTCTGTATTTTATTTGTTTTCCTCTAATTTCCTTAGCATGAATTTTTTTTCTCTTCATATCTCTTTTTTCTTATTTTCCTTTATTTTTATAATTAAATGTTAATTAATGCCTCTTTTCCTTTGCCAATTCCTTTGTCAATTTTCTTACCCATAATAAACAAGTGATGCCCACTATAGTTCTTTCCTAACATTCAGCTTGGAATATGTGTCCCATGTCCTTGGTCTTATTCTTTTTACCTTTATTATCATTTATTTTATTAAACTTTAACGCATAGTTATTGCATCCTTGAGATATAGCATGCACCTCAATGAACAATGAAAGGTTAGCATTTGCATTTATAAAATGCAAAGATAAAGAAAATTAGTTCTTTTTATTTCTTAATTAGCACATGCATGCAGCAGTTAATACTCCCTAGATCACATTCCATGCTCAGTTAGTTTAAATCATCACATGTGATAAATGGGCTTAAGTTATGTTTCTTTTACACTTAGTTCATGATATTTATGCAATTAGAATATGTTTCTTTCCTTGTACTTTATTTCTTACAATAGGTTAGGGTTTCCATTTCGAGCAGTTCATTTTTTGCAATTAGTTTAGGATTTTATTTCAGTGCATGCACTGCATTACATCATGACATCAAAGTAAGGACACATTGTATGCTACACATATAGTTCTGACACCTCTTAAGTTTGTATGAAGACCGAATTGATAATTAAAGTCAGTAGCATTGGGAGTTGCAACATTCTTGTTGCAATATCGAGGCTCATCAGTAGGGATACCATTCAGCTCAAATGCACAATTTCTCACCCAATGGTGAACACTCTTTTTGGTCCCTGTAGCCAACTACACCACCCAATATTATACATGCACTTATTTTCTCAAGAAGCATGTATCCACCAAGTTAGGATTGGTATAACTATAATTAGGTCTAGGATCAATCAAAATGGAAACAACTTCATCATGAAGCTTACCTTCCATCTCAATAATGGATTCCTGATGATCGTCCTACTTGTTGTCCACTGATACATAAATTTGAGGAATGTTATGGCCAACATCCCCAATTGTTTGGACCTCTTGAGAACTGTAGATATGAGGTCTGCCACCTTAGTATAATGGACAATTCTTCTTGGGATGATATTTTCAATAAATCTAGTTTTGTAATGGCCCCCTACTGTCACCTGTATTCTACTACTCTCTACACTAAGGTCAATGTCCCTTCTAAGTTGCACTAAAATTCTTATAAGGAGCCACATTTTCTTTCTCACCTACATCTTGAGGTCTTCATCACCTTGGTGGCTACTTCCCTTTAGCTTTGTCATTCTCCTTCAAATCATGCATAGTCTCAGCTTTGTACTTTTACTGCTCATATCAACATTTCGATTTCCTGATGGCTTCCTCTAACTACTGAGGCTCATGAAAATAAATCTAGTCTCTATATGTTGTTGGCAAACCACTAATAAATCTTTGAATCTTAGCCTTATCATCCTTGAGGTAAGGCACATACCTCAAAAACTCTAGGAATCTACTAGTGTACCTTTTATCTATCATAGAACCCATCTAAATCTCATAAAAATCTATCTCTATCATCATAGTACCTCTCAGATAGGCACTTCTTCTTGAAGAGTCTCTCGAACACATCCTAAATCATCTCTTCCTCTCGAACTCCATTGACATTCTACACATCTTACCACCATATGTTTTATTTATCTTTAATATTGAAGGTGGATATTATGGATTTCATGTTATCAGAATAGTTATACAATCTAAATAAATTTGTCATCCCAAACAATCATGCCTCTGCATATTCTGACTTCTTCATCTCTTCATCAAGTGTAGGAGGCTTGAATTTGTACTCACTTCTATGGAAAGTACTCACTCCTCCTCTAAGGCTGATGGTAGTGATGGTGATGATGTCCCTTTTATGAAGAATAGTATGAAACCCATACATACGAAGCCTCCCGTCAGGTGTATCCAATGATCTGCCACCTTTGACTATGTCCTCTCTATCCAACCTATGTCCTAATCGAGACCTGCTACCATATGCCCATTTCTATTCTCATCTTTTCCTTCAGTAATCCTTAGTTGTCCTTGTCTCTAAAACACTAAAAGACTCTATGGAATCACTACATTAACCTCTTATTTCTTTTCTTAAGCCCTTGAAAATATTTCCTAAGCCTCAATCAACCTATCATTTTTTGCCTTGCAACTTTTTAATTTTTCCCTCAAACTCCTCAATGTATCTACTACGTCAGGAGAGTAGTCATCTCCTTGTTGTTCAACTCATCTGTAGAGAGAGTCACATGAACTGTAATCCACCAGTTTTCTCATCATCTATGACCTTCTCCTTCCTGTAAACATACCATGTTAGCTAAACCAAATAGAAACATAATCGAATAATTCCTTAATGGAATTCAAGGGAGGTTATCACTTCTGCTCAAATCAATCCATATTATAACTATATGTGTATATACATAATCATATCAACACATTAACATCATGCATGATAACACTAACTAAAAACAATGATCTCATACACAATAACCATAACCATGACAATGCATGTACATAAAAAACTAGCATGCATGTATAACCATCACAATTAATGCATAACCATATCCATTTAAATCGAGGTCTAGTGATGCAAACTCACTCTGATACCAATATGTGGTATCAAATCTCACCTAAAGAGAATGAAACCCAATCTGTAACTTCCCCTCCCACATTTACCCACTTTGACTAGATTGCCAAGGTAAACATGAGACAAGTGCCACTATAACATGACTCGACCTCCAAGTTATAGTGAAGGAAGTGAAGCCTACAAATTAAAACTTTTCTGACATTCTTTGGGGGCTATAGACCTCCTAGGAGCTAGAAAACTACCCCAGGTATCCAATACCTGATATGGAACTCTTTTTCACTGACCTAGGCACACAACCATATGCATGAAAAGGGAAGGGTGTGGTTATAGGCCTGCAACCACATGCACGAGCCTTATAGCCCAAAATCTCTAGTTCAAAGGGTGCAGTCCCGAGATCTGAACAACTTTTCCAGGCCAACCTCTAGATCACTACCCAAAATTGTTTGTAACTTCTCATAATAATAAATTACATAATGACAAAGCTACTCATACAAAACTTGAACAAGAAATTTACCTAACTAGACCTATCCATGACAATCAATTTCTCAAATATATGATGAACACATGAGTTACATGCCTTGAATGCATATCTGAACTTAAATGTTTGAACCTCATTTGAGAATAGTAGAGAAGGTATAATGCCCTCTCATAATAACTACAATGACACTTGTTAGCCCATGCAATAATTAACCATAAAATACTTATAGAATCATGAATAAGAGCCATATTTAGAGAACAACATAGAATCATGAAATAAATAAGTTATAACCAGATTCGGAACCATGAAAAATATTTCAAAAAATCATCATAAAAACAAGTATAAGTGCTCATTAATCACATACAAAAAATATCCCTTGGATACATAGCAAAGACAACCAAGTCAGGGACTTCCACCTACCACTTAACCATAGATTGGGCTAAACCAAAAATTTCTTTCAACCAATCACCCTTGTGCCACATTCTAAGCATGAATGTGGAATCTCGTGGGACAAACAAAGATATAAAAAAACAACAGAATCTAGAGGTTAATCCACTTCCTCCCTCAAACTACCATGATCTCAGCAAAACTGTCATGAGAGCACAAAGCCAAAACAAGCTTGGATGCCTTGAAATTCTTTCAGCATACCTTGAGTAATTTTCATGTCTCCACCCACATGTTGAAGGATTCCCGGAGAAAATCTCCACCCCCAACCCTCAAGAATTTTGTTCAGACCACCTCACCCAATTCCAAAACCTTCCAACAATCCATAGCTCAACCAAGAAATAAATCCCATCCCACCATGGCTATCTAGAAAATGGAAAGGTATGGTATAAACCAGTATCAAATGAAGAAAAACCCATTCCAATGACAAAAAATGAATGAAGTGAACAAATTCATGTACGATGCATTCATAAATCATGTAGGAAATATCACATGTAACCTATTACTTGCAATTCCTCCTACTAAAGTTGCTTGATCCAATCCTCCTTTACTTTTCCTTTCTTTCCTTTGCTTGTACTTTTACTTCCTTTTCTTTCCTTGTCCTTCCTTTGCTTTCTTGATTTCTCCTCCTTGAACTCTCTATCTCTGTGAAACTATTTTGAAAGACAAACCGACAAAAACTAAAACTAGCAAAAGGTCCATTGTCCAAAGTTGTGAATTGATCCTCAAAAGAATTTTTATTATTGATGTATGTATTTTATTCATTTTCCTCTAATTTCCTTAGCATGCAATTTTTTGTCTCTTCATATCCCTTTTCTCCTATTTTCCTTTATTTTCATAATTAAATGTTAATTAATGACTTTTTCCTTTGCCATTTCCTTTGTCAATTTCCTTACCTATAATAAACAAGTGATGCCCACTATAGTTCTTTCCTAACATTCAACTTGGAATACATGTCCCATGACCTTGGTCTTATTCTTATTGCCTTTATTATCCTTTATTTTGTTAAACTTTAACCCATAGTTATTACATCCTTGAGATATAGCATGCACCTCAATAGTTCCAATGATTTTGTGACATACTCCTTATTTGACAGTTTTACCATCTTGAGTTCATAGACCTCTTTCACCTTGCCTTCATAATAGCATTCTTATAGATATCATTCCCCAAAGAGCTTCTTAAATTTGATCTAGTTCAAGTGCCTCTCCTCAAATCCTCTATCATTCTCCAAGTACTTCCATCATATGTGTTCTTTTCCTTTTAGGTTGTAGGTGGTCATCCTCTCTTTCGTGTTCTTGGCATAGTCATGGATCCTGAAGAACTTTTTCATGCCTAGCGTGAAGCTTCAACCTCTTCTAGCTTCTTCATCTCTCCAACAAACATGGGTGGTTTTGCTTTCTCAAAATCCTCTGGCATGTAACCCCTTTTTTCCACCTGAATGATGGTGGTGGTAATGATGAGAGAAATGGTGGTCTCTTTTGGTCATCGATCTAGATGCCCTGCTTGCATGTTGTACATGAGTGCTAATTCCCCCCTTGGAGTGCTTAGTGGCTCATCATATGGAAAAATGTCTCACTCTCAGGCCTATTCCTCTTTTTGGACAAACCTTCATCTTTGCTGAGAAATGACAATAAGAAATTCCAGTTTAATTTACCCTTCAATTAAATTGAAAATTAAAATAAAATTCTATACTCATGGCAACTTGTAAATAATTAATTAAGTTTAATTAAATTAATTAGATTAGGAATTTCAAGTTGGAAGTCTTTCTGTAGTCATGTATATGTTCTCCCTAAATTTTAGGGGTCCAAGATGAGTTTATTTGAGTTGTAATTAGATAACTCATTTTGACTGAGTAATAGACAGTTAGAGTAGTTCTAACTATTTGTGGAACTAGTAGAGGTCTAGTAGTGAGTTAGTGCACTGGTGCATCCTCAGTGTTACTCCATCTAACTAAAGATTCCCTCATGAGAAATTCGTGCATTTCAGTATAGAGAAAGATCCAGTTGAGACTGAAGTGCAAGGAAAGCATACTATTAGTTGTAGAATGATCTGAGTTGTACAAATCATGCATGCAATCGAAAGAGGACCTAGATTTGGATTGCATAGTTATGGAAGGAGGAATTCCTAATTAAATATGGGCTATTCCTCATAGGAATTGCACAAGCAAATAGGGGCTTAGAAGGAAACAAAAATTGGCTAAGTGTTGGTTAGTGTGGGTTTGTGAGGTAGGGAGTTTATCATACTTATGAAGAATTGTTCTCGTGAGAATAGACTCTATATTATCACTCAGATTTCTAATTAATACAATAGATAGTCAAGGTATTGAGTAGTGGCTTTCGCCAAAGAAACAATTGTGTTATGTATCTTTGGTTATCTTCCTCTTGTCGATTATTGTATTCATCAATCATTGGTTTCTGATGTTTAAAGAGTAGAGTAGATTATTGTCTTGTGTTTTAGTACATTACATGACCTATGAATCTATAGGAAAATATACATGGTATCATAGCTAAGGACAATATACTAGAGGAGATTTTGAAGTTTTGAGTTTTGGGTTAGAGGTGAAATTCAAATTTGCAATACATACTTCAGGATCAACAAATGGCATTCTATGGTTTGTGGCTTGAGTATGCCTTGGAAGGAAGTTCAAATTATAGAGCCTAGAAGGAAAAAATGAAGGTTGTGCTAGAGGATAATGGCTTGAAGGAATTCATTGATCAAGACCTTACTAAGCGAGAACCATTGGATTCACATAATTTGGCCGAATGGAAGAAGTGTGTGGCAAAGGTGAGGTAGATAATCCTTGAGGGAGTTCGAGACCACGTTGTGTTGAGTCTCCATGGGAAGGAAACTATATATGCTATGTGGAAAGCATTGACAAACCTATTCAATAACAACAGTGACAGTAGGAAGTTGGCATTCAAAAAAAAACTTCAAAAAATCAAGATGGAGAAAAGTGAGAGTATTCAAAAATACTTAACTAAGTTACCTCACTATCGTGATGAGCTTCGAAGTTTTGGAATAACCATTTCTGAGGATGATATGTTGAGCCTAGCTCTCCTAGGCCTTCCTAAGAGTTGGACTAGGTATCAAGATTCTATGAATGGAAGGGAGAAGTTGCTAGATTGGGAACGAATGTGGTCAGATTTGATGCAGGAGGAGATTAGAAGGAACACAAGAGATGGTTCATCATCAAAGACTGATGATGAGGAAAATTGTGCCTTAGCAAGTAAGGAAAGGAAAGGGAAAGGGAGTGCATCCCATTCTAAATGGGATTCTTGCCATGTAGTTAACAAGAAAGACATGACGAAAGTTAAGTTCTTTCATTGTCTCAAGCTGGGCCATTTTGCTACATATTGTCTGCTCGCGAAGTCCAAGAAGAAGCTGTTAGGAGGAGTGGGGGTGAGGCTTTGGCCTCTCAATTAGAATTGGAATTTAATCTCATTGCATGCATGGTTTCATCAATGATGGGTAGTGTATGGTAACTTGAAAATGGATCTTCATTCAACACAATTGGTGACAAGGGGTTGTGTTAGAAATAACACTGAGAGGCAGGGGGGTGAATAAGTATTATCAATTTAACAATTTTTCATTTCCATAAACAAATTTATATATGCTACTTCTATTAATTAAACCTGAGTATATACGCAACTGTGTGTAGAGAAAAGCACTTATATCTTGTAGACTTCTAATTTATTTAGCTGATCTTAATCTATGTATCAAAACCATAAAACGGAAATGAAGTCCAGTAAACAATATAGGCAATCACACACATGAACACAAGATTTTAAGGTGGAAACCCAGTGTGGGTGAAAATCACCAGCTGCAATTCGTCTCTATCTTCTTTTAATAAGAAACTTCTTTTTAGAATATTATTGTGCTGGTGCAGTCTTATACCAGTACGCAGGCTTCTACCTGAAAAAGGCTACAACCTTCTCTCCTTCTCTAGCTTCTCCTGGAAGGGAGCTACAACCCCCTTAGCTATTGTAGTAGCTAATGTACTAGTACGTAGGTGCTGACCTACAAAAGGCTACAACCTTCTCTTTTCTTCCAGGGACCACGTTTCATAAATTTTTAGATTAGATCCATCAATAACATCAATCAAACATCAAATATATCTACATCAACTAATCTCCTTTGCACCAACCAAAAACTGAATCAAACAATCACTTCTCTGAATGCTGTTACCAGAATACAGTAACAATATTAGAACCTAACCAGAACCAAAAACACTGCAACAGTAAACAGAGGTAGCTAAAACATATTTTATGAGATGTACACTACTTCAATATGTAGAACCTGCATGCATATGTTGTTATATTAAGGAAAACCTGTGTATACACCATTTTGAATTATCGAACCAGCGTGTATACGCACCTTTTCTATGCTAAACTTGCGTACAGATCTATAAAAGATAATTTACCCTTTTCAACTATTCAGACATCAGTTATACTGATATCATCAATTTTATAGATCAAGTCATGCGCCAAATATAATAGATCAAAATCGCACAAAGATACTTCTCTTCAAGCCTTAAGATCTTGACCCATCAATAAAACTTATCCTTCTTCTAGTGCTCAGGTTCCTCCTTGATTCAGATCCAGCTATGCACCATAACCCAATGACCAATATTCTAGATCTTGCTCTTCATTAGATATTCAATCCTTGAGTGCCCTTGCCTAAGGATCTCCTTCCCCTTTTATAGTCGTAGGCCTTACTCAATACCATGGTCCAAAATCACTTGGAACCAATACTTAGGTCCAAATACCTGGGTTCATCACTTCGGACGAGATACCATGGTCCAAAACCATAGGTCCAAATACTAAGAACCAAAAACCAAGTTTTCCAAACTGTATGTACTTTTCTCTGAATGAAAGTACATGTATACACATACGTGTCTTTTGGTCTGTTAATCCGCGTTTATATGTGGCTTGGTCAACAAGAACCTACATGTACCTCCTTTTCCTTTATTCTAAGATCTTGTGAGCCTGAACTATCATCTGAGTGATTTGCCAAGTGAGTTGCCATCAAGGACAATACCTGTGCTATAGTGCCAAGCCTGTGTCATAATGCCACCAATCTCCCCCTTTGGACTTGACGGCAACCCCAAGTCACTGTCCCCCTTTGTCATCAAGGGAAAAGGGTTATGCTTCCCCTGAGTACATGCTGAAATCTCTGCTCTACTGAAGTGTGCTCTCCCTAACTATAAGCAAGGTTGCAAAAAGATATTCTACAAGAAGAACATGACTCTATAAATTCTAAATGACTCATACATACATCCATCTCCCAACCAAGTGGGGATATACCAAGATTGACTCATCCACCCAACCAAGTTGGGATACACCAAAAGTTTATACATATTAAGACAAGAACATTACATCATCCATCCCAAGCATAGTGGGGAAATAAGATAGGTCATTACATGACCTTGATAATAAAATAAATACATGACATAGAGACCAATTATCTAAGACAAGACTATGATAGTCATCAGCAACTATCATCAGTAACATCTATCAATCACCATCCAGACCATCAACCATGATCTCCCTCTGCACCTGTTCCACTTGAATAAAAAACAACTGTGAAGTTGTACCAAGATCTTCTAAGATAATGCCAACAATGCATTATTAGAAGTATATGCTCCCCCTGGACCTATGTCAGATGGTCTCTGTCAGACCCATATCAGACTCTTTTCATCTTGAGTCTAGCCCACTATTTTTCTTCAAACCAACATATACGCGACTGTATCCACAGAAACAGGCATATGTACGCAGATGCTCTTCATGAGACTCACGTACAACCACTTTTCTCTAAAATAGATAAGTGTCAATAGTAAGATGATGCATCAACTACTCCCAGCTTCTTTATGAGGTATTCAAATGTCTCCCTGGGTAGTGGTTTGGTGAATATATCAGCAACCTATTCCTTGGAGGGAACATACTCCAGTTTTACGTTTTGATCAAGAACTTGTTCCCAGAGAAAATGATATTTGATAGGTATGTGCTTGGTCTTTGAATGCATGACTGGATTCTTTGAAATAATGATTGCACTTATATTATCACCTAAAATGGAGATAGGTGGAGTACAAGTGATTTGAATGTCTTGCAATGTTTGCATCATCCAAAGGAGTTGTGTGCAGCAAGATGCAGCATCCACATATTTTGCTTCAGCTGTAGATAATGAAATTGGACTTCGTTTCTTGTTGAACCGAGATACTAATCTAGAGCCCATAAAGAATGCACCACCACTAGTGTTTTTTCTGTCATCCATGCTTCCTACCCAATCTCCATCTATATATGCATGAAGTGTGAGATCTGTATCTCTAGGATACCACAAGCCATAGTTTTGTGTTCCTTGAAGATATTTGAAAACCCTTTTAACTACCTGAAGGTGTGCTTCTTTTGGATTTTCCTGGAATCTTCAAACTATTCCCACTGCATGCATGATATCAAGTCGAGTACCTATCAGATAGAGCAGATTACCAATCATGGATCTATAGGTTGGTTGATGTACTGCTGCTGATTCATCATTTGCACTGAGGCTACATCCTGTTACCATAGGGGTACATACTGGTTTCGAATCTTCCATGCCATATTTCTTCAAGATTTTCTTGAGGTACTTGGTTTGTGATAGAAAGATACCATCTTTGTTTTGTTGGACTTGTAAACCAAGAAATATGTGAGCTGACCAAGTAGGGACATTTCAAATTCTTTCTGCATCACCAAAGCAAATTTTTGACTCATGGCTTCTTCATTGCTACCAAAGATGATATCATCAACATACACAACAAGTATTATTAATTTATCATTGTCAATTTTTGTACATAGATTTCTATCTTTTGATCCTTTTGAAAAACCTTGTTGATGGAGGTATTTGTCCACACAATAATACCAAGCCCTTGGAGCCTGTTTAAGACCATAGAGAGAATTTATGAGTCTGCATACAAGTTTTGGATCATTTCGAAGGATGAATCCATCTGGTTTCAATATACAATTCTTCTTCTAAGTCTCGATCTAGAAAGGCAAATTTCAGATCCATTTGATATACTTTGAATTTCTAAAAGCTAGAAAGAGCAAGGAACATTCTTATGGCTTTAAGTCTAGCAACCGGTGCAAAAATTTCTTCAAAGTCTATACCTTCTTGTTGAGCATACCCTTTACAAACAAGTTTGGCCTTGTTTCTAATAACATCTCCATTTTCATTCAGCTTGTTTTTGAATATCCATTTGGTCCCTATGACATTCTTATCATTAGGTCAAGGAACCAATTCCCAAGTGTTATTCTTTCCAATCTGCTCAAGTTCCTCATTCATGGTCTTGACCCAGCATTCATCTTTGCATGCTTCACTTATATTTCGTGGTTCGATGGAGGAGAGAAATGCTAGATAGATTGAAGCTTCTATGATAGTTCTTCTTGTTTGTACACCTGCCTCTTTCTGCCCCAAAATTTGAGTCTCTGGATGGTTCTTTTGGACATACCTAGATGGAGTCTTTTCTTCTACCCTTATCGATTCTTCTGGTGCCTCATAATTTTCTTCCTCAGCATTAGTCTAATTTGATGTTGAAGGATATTCCTCATCATCCTCAAAATCTTCAGTTTTTATCTGCTTTGGATTGTTGCCTGCTGCATCAACCACCACATTAATACTTTCAACAATTTTTCCAAGTCTTTTATTGTAACACTTATATCCTTTACTTTGGGAAGAGTAACCAAGGAGAATGCCTTCATCTATTCTAGGTTCAAACTTGCCAAGCTTTTCATTAGTCCTTTTGATGTAACATTTGCTTCTAAAAACTTTGAAGTATTTTATAGTAGGAGTCTTACCATACCAAAGTTCATGAGGAGTTTGAGTGTTTTTTACCCAGACATTTGTTTTGTTGAGAATAGTAATGGTAGCAAATGCAGCTTCACCCCAGAAGGTTGCAGGAGTTCCAGACTCATAAAGCATAGCACGAGCCATTTGTTGAACCGTTCTGTTCATCCTTTCCACAAATCCATTTTGCTGAGGAGTCCTTGTAGTAGAGAACTCCCTTATTATTCCATGTTCTTCACAAAAGTCGAAAAATTCATCTGAGGTAAATTCCCCTCCTCGATCAGATCTGAGGCATTTGATTCTACGATCTGATTCATTTTCAACCAAAGCTTTGAAAGCTTTGAATTTTTTGAAAGCTTCATCTTTATGTCTCAGAAGTCCTATCCAACACATCCTGGAAAATTCATCAATGAACAATATAAAGTATTCTTCTCCATGAAGTGAATTTTTCCTTGATGGACCACATAAATCAGTATGGACAAGTTCAAGTGGCTTACTAGTTGATCCTTCCTTCTCAGGGAAATGTGTTCTGGTTTTCTTACCAAACTGACATGATTTGCATATTCAATTGTCTGGAATTCCAATGTCAGGAAGATTGTGAACAAACTGATATTTGCATGCTTTCCTTATCTGAGGGAAGCTTAGATGCCCCAATCTTCTGTGCCATAGCTGTTCGTCATTTTTTCTTAGATAGAATTGTTGCTATCCTCCCTTGAGTATGTATAGATTATTTGGAGTTCTTATGCCTTTGATCAATGTTTCTCCTGTATCAAGCTCACGAACAATACATCCATTTGATCGAAATACTACCTCATTTCCTTGATCACACATTTGACTAACACTCAATAGATTAGGCTTTAAGCCATCAACATACATAACATTTCCAGCTTTTACCTTTTCTTTCAAAATAACAAAGCCTTTACCTTTTATGAGTGCAATGGTGTCATTTCCAAATGAGACCTTCCTTTCCTTTTCTAAGGCACTATATGACTGAAGTTTTTATTTATCACCTATCATATGTTTCGAGCATCCACTATCAATGTACCACTGATTTTCCTGTCCTTCCACATATAAGGCTATACCACATCTTTCTGGTTGTGATTCTTTCTTTCCCAATTTTTTAGGACCCAATTAAGCTTTCTCCTTCTAAGATGTTTGTCGAAACTTACTCCTGCATTCAGAATCTTCATGACCGAAGTTGTTACAAATAGAGCATTCTATTTCATTTTCAAGAGCAAAAAGTTATTATAGGTTCTCTTCATGATCCTAGTCACACTCCTTTGACTTCGTGCCTCTCTAGTCATGATGGACTTGTAGGCAACACATTGAGAAACTTTGTGTCCAAAGTTATGACATGGGAAACATTGGCCATTAAATAAATTCCCACAATTATCAAATCTACTTACCAGGTGATTGTAGCTTCCATTGACATTCATTCTTGAGGAAAATTGAGAATGATTTACCTACAGTTGGTTGTATCTTCTATTCATCCTTGAAGTACATTGACCTCGATTTACCTGGTGATCTGCTTTATGCCTTTGCTGACGATTTTCAACTTGTTCACTTCTCCTTGCTGCATCAAGATAACTTTTGGAGGTGGATGGCTTCTGTGCTTGAGATGCTTCTTTAGTATATCCAAGACCTGTCTTGATTAGAGGAGAATGCTACACTTTGATAATCTCATCTAAATTTGCAGATATTTTAACAAATCTAAGATTAAGAGATTTTGTTTTCTCAATATCTTTTCTAAGTCCCAAAATTTCACATTCTAACTTTTCATTGTGTTTTTCCCTTTCAGCAAGTTGGAATGTCAGAGTATCTATAATCATACTCTTTTCTTCTAAACAAATTTTAAGTTTAGAAATTTCCTCATAGAGACCATATTCATCTATAGCATCCAAGAGATCATCATCTTCAAAAACCATCAAAAGTCTATAATCATTACCATGTTCATCTTCATCACTATTTGAAAATCCATCACTGTCTTCATGTGTATAATAGCTCTTCTTACTTACGTTTTGTTTTTTATTCCATTTAACTAGTTCCTTACCTTTATCAGGATTATCTTTATGAGGACATTTGGCTGCATAGTGACCGACTCTTCCACATGCAAAGCATTTGAAAGGTAGCTTACCTCTGAATCTTCCAGAACTCCATTGAAGGTTCTTGACAAAGTTTGATTCTTCCTCTCTTTCTGACGTATGTCCTGACTCATTGTATTCTCCTTTTCCTGAAGCTTTGAATGTGCCTTCTCTCATGTCTGATGGACCCCCTTTTCTCATTTCGAAAGCAGTTAGAATTCCATGTAGCTGTGACATGGTAATACTCTAAAGATTTTTCTTTTCTTCTATGTCGTAAACTTTTGATTCAAACTTAGAAGACAAAGATCTTAGAACCTTTTCAACTAAAGTAACTTCTTTTATCTCTTCACCCATGTTTTTCATGCGATTAACAATCTCATCTATAAGTAAGAAATAGTTAGCCACACTTTCATCATTTTGCATTCTGATAGTTTCATATTGAATTCTGAGAGATTGTAGTTTTGCATGTTTTACTTGATCGTCTCCTTCATAACATAGAATGATCTTATCCCATATTTCTTTGGCGGTTTTGAGCTGCATAACCTTGACAAATTCTAATTGAGATATACTCCGTAATAGAGTATTGACATCCTTCGCATTTGTTTCATACTGCTTTTTACCAGCCGTATCTGTAGGAGTTGCTAATGGAAATGTGTATCCTCCTTCCACGATATCCCAAATTTCTGTGCCAAGAGATTGAAGATAGGTTGTGGTTCTTACCTTCCAATACACGAAGTTGTTCCCATCAAAGATTGGTGGCCTGATGGATGCCTCTTTTTCATAGTTTCTCATGATGATAGATCTTCCTTGAAGCGATCAAGCTTCTTCTGAAGGACCTGCTCTGATTCCAATTGTTGGAAATAATGATAAGAGGGTGGGGGGTGAATCAATATTAGCAATTTAAAAATTTTTCGTTTCCATAAACAAATTGATATACGCTACTTCTATTAATTAAACCTGCGTATATACACAACTGTGTGTAGAGAAAACCACGTATATCTTGCAAACTTCTAGTTTAGTTAGTTGAACTTAATCTGTGTATCAGAACCATAAAATAGTAATCAAGTCCAGTAAATAGTATAGGAAATCACACACATGAACGCAAGATATAAGGTGGAAACCCAATGTGGGTGAAAACCACCTGCTGCAATTTGTTTCTATCTTATTTGAATAAGAAACATCTTTCTACAATATTACTATACTGGTGCAGTCTTATACTAGTACGTAGGCTTCTACCTGCAGAAGGTGACAAATTTCTCTCATTCTCCAACTTCTCTTGGAAGGGAGCTACAACACCCTTAGCTCTTTTACTAGCTGATGTACTAGTATGTAGGTGCTAACCTACAAAAGGCTACAACCTTCTCTTTTCTTCCAAAAACAACATTTCATAAATTTTTAGACTGGATCCATTAATAACATCAATCAAACATAAAATATATCTCCATCAACCAATCTCCTTTGCACCAACAAAAAACTGAATCAAACAATCACTTCTCTGAATGTTGTAACTAGAATACAGTAATAGTACTAGAACCCAACCATAACCCAAAACACTGCAACAGTAAACTGAAGTAGCTAAAACACATTTTATGAGATGTATGCTACTTCAATATGTACAACCTACGTGCATACGATATTATATTAAGGCAAACTTGTGTATACGTCGTTTTGAATTACCAAACGAGCGTGTATACGTGCCTTTTCTATGTTGAACCTTCATATAGATCTATAAAATATAATTTACCCTTTTCAACTATTCAGACATTAGTTATACCTAGATCATCAGTTTTATAGATCAATTCATGCGCCAAATATAACAGATCAAAATCACAAAGAGATACTTCTCTTCAAGCCTTAAGATCTTGACCCATCAATAAAACTTATCCTTCTTCTAGCGCTTAGGTTCCTCCTTGATTTAGATCTAGCTATGCACCATAACCTAATGAATAGTATTCTAGATCTTGCTCTTCATCAGATATTCAATCCTTGAGTGCCCTTCCCTAATGATTTCCTTCCCCTTTTACAGTCTTAGGCCTTATACAATACCATGGTCCAAAACCACATAGAACCAATACCTAGGTCCAAATACCTGGGTTCAATGCTTCGGACGAGATATCATGGTCCCAAAACATCTGTCCAAATATCAAGGACCAAAAGCCAAGTTTTCCAAACTGTATGCGCTTTTCTGTGCATGAAAGTGCGTGTATATGCATACGTGCCTTTTGGTCTGTTAATCTGTGTGTATATGCGGCTTGGTCAATGGGAATATGTGTATACCTCTTTTTCCATTATTCTAAAAGCCTGTGAGCCTGAACTGTCATTTGAGTGATTTTCCGAGTGGGTTGCCATCAAGGACAATACTTGTGCCATAGTGCCAAGCATGTGTCATAATGCCAACAAGTTGTTTAGTGACCTGGAGGAGAAAGATCTCCAAGGGCATATAGAGATGGGTGGTGACGAGAGGTATAGCGCTACGGGATTGGGCACAGTTACTTTTGAGAGGGACAAGGATGCTCCTCTCATTTTGAGGGATGTCATGTATGTGCTCGAGTTGAGGAAGAACATAGTATCAGTCACCATGCTTGAGGATAGAGGATATGATGTGATTTTCCCAAAAGGAAAGTTGTTCCTTCGACACATAGCCACGGGTAAAGAAAAGTAAATAGGGATTTGAGTTAAGAATCTCTATAAGCTGGAGGTAGAAGATTGTGCTTCTTTGAGCACAAAAGAAGAGAAGGTACAGAGATGAGACATTGACGAGTTGTGGCACAGGTGATTGGGCCACTTGCATCATGGGGCTTTGAAAATCATTTAGCAGACCTCTACTGATCTTCCCAAAGGTATGGTAGAGAATGTTGATACATGCAATGGGTTTACTTCAGCAAAATAAACCAAGTCTTCCTTTCACGATAGAGACAATCGAACGGAGGTGATTCTAGAGCATCTCCATTCAGATGTTTGTGGACCATTCTTGACATAATCCATAGCCAAACACATGTATTATGTTATATCCATTAATGACTTTTCTCGTAAATGTTGGATATTTTTCATGTTGAAGAAGGATAAAACTTTCACAATCCTTTGTGAATTTAAAGCATTGGTCGAGAAAGAGTATAGCAAGAAGTTTTAAGCTCTGAGGAGTGATAATGGTTGTGAGTATGTCTCAAATGAGTTTAAGAACTTCTGTGTAGTAGAAGGAATTAAAGGGTAGTTGACGACACCCCATATCCCACAACAGAATGGGGTGGCCAAGAGGAAGAAAATAAGCATTGCAGGGGTAGCATGGGTGATGTTCATGATCAAGGCCTATCGCTAGCCTTATGGATTGAGGCATGCAACCCAATGATTTATTTACAGAACCATAGCTCGCATCAGATTCTTGGGATGAAGACACATTTTGATAAGAGACCAGGTGTTGATCACTTCAGGATTTTTGGGTCATTGGTGTATTTCCATGTGACCAAAGATGCATGGAAGAAGCTTGAGCTGACAATAGAGCTAGGGATATTTGTGGGGTACATTGATACACATCATAACTATTGGGTGTACGTGCTAACCAATAGGATGATAGTGGTTCACATGGATGTTAGACTCGATGAGGAGAAAGGCATGCAAGTTTCCTTTGAGAGGGAGATTGAGCTACATGTGGTTGAGGAGATTTTAGCTACTAAGGTTGAGGAGCCTCATATTAATGTGGAGCAACTGCATGCAAAGAATCCGAGAGTGGAGACGTCCACTCAGGAAAAGTGTTCCAGAGATGAGAGAAAGAACACTAGAGAGGCTGATAGGTTATTGCATGATTCACGGGAGAATGTGGGAGCACCCACATCTCAGCACAGGCAGAGGAAGTCACCTAAGAGGTACACTAGATACATGGCTCTTATGAGTGGATGTGATGAGATAGAGCCATGTTCCTTTGAGGAAGAAGCGTAGAAACTAGTTTGGGTTGATGCCATGGTGGAGGAGTATGACTCCATAGTTCGTAACAATGCTTGGGATGTGGTCCCAAGACCGGAGGACAAGTCAGTGGTGAGCTATGAATGGCTTTATAGGGTAAAGCAATTAGCAAATGGTAGTGTGGAGAAGCATAAGGCCAAGATTGTTGCCTATGGCTTTTCACAAGTAGAGGGGATGATTATGATGAGACCTTTGCTCCTGTTGCAAGGTACTCATTGATTAGATCTATATTGGCACTATCATCACAAATGGGATGGAAGACACATCAGATGGATGTAAAGAAAGCCTTCCTTAATGGAATGATTGAGGAAGAGTTGTACATAGAGAAACATGGAGGTTTTTAGACCTTCAACCATGAGTCGTATGGGTACGAGCTCAAGAGGTCATTGTATGGGCTGAAGTAAGCACCCCATGCTTGGTACACTAGGATCGATAGGTACTTCACCAGGCTAGGATTCAATACAAGTGAAGCGAATGTGAAATTGTACCACATAGTGGTGGAAGGTAAATTGTTGATCATAGTTTTGTATGTCGATGATTTGATTTTGACAGGTGATGATCAGCTAATCAAGTCTTGCAAGGAGGACCTTGCAAGAGTGTTTGAGATTAAAAACATGGGGCTCATGCATTACTTTATAGCAATGGAAGTATGGTAGGGTGATGGGGAATTATTTTTGTCTCAGGGAAAATATGCCAATGAGATACTCAGGAGGTTCTCCATTGAGAGAAGCAAACCCATAGAGACTCCTCTAGCAGGTAATTGGAGGAAGGAGGATGCTACTTCAGGGGAATTAGTGGAAGCTATGTTTTACAGGAAGATTGTGTGTTGTTGTGGCTCGCAACAACCCCCCCCTTTGTTCATTTAAGTGTTGACCAAAATACTAAATGAATGGGGACCCTTAGTTAATTTTTATGAAGAACAAGAGTTTCCTTTCCTCAAAATAAGGTTACCATCATAAGCTTAGGTAAGTCTTTTGAATATTTTAAACCTAAGTCTATGATAAGGAGAAAATATTTAAAGTCGCGTTGCAAAAAGGATAGGAAATGCCTCCATTTCTCTTTAATATCAGTATGCGCAAGACCCTCGTGTTAAGTATAACATCGCGTCGCAGCAAAGTAATACTCATAACGAAAAACTTAAAGATTTACCGATCTGCGATAACACCGATCGCAAGATCGCATATCGCAGAAATGAGCCGGCAAGATTTGGAAAACATCAAACTTCTGCGATCTGCGATGTTGCTATCGCTGCGATATTGCATCCTCGCGATTTGTGATGGTGCGATTTGCGATCGCGCGATCTGCGAGGTTATGTAAGCAAATCATAAATCACTTCATTATGAATCCTTCGAGCACGCCATTCAAAGAAAAGCCACTTACCATAATCTGACTCGAAATCATGCGCTTTTAATGATAGTAAATGAATTAGTTGTCAGTTATTAAATGAATTAAAGACGCGTGCCTTTGTAGAGAATTACTTCACGTAAGGTGGCATATTTGATACATCTGTTGCATTTAAAACTCTCCCATCACCTTTCTGGATCAGTCATTTCCATTTCACTCGTAATCTACAGGAACGAAGAGCTAAGGCGATTCAAACCCAAACGCAGGAAGAAATGGGAAAGAAAAATAAATCTCAAAGCTCTGAAGCGAAGGAAAATACGAAGGAGATGGCGCCTTTGTATACAGACACAGCCTATAACAGAGACGCAGGGATATCAACATGGGAAAGCATGTACAGGCTGCTAGAAGAGGAAAATCCTAGAATAATGAAGGTTGCTGCTGTCACAGGCTCACAACGCTCTTCCGAGGCGTCCTTAGAGGAGCTAGCATGTTCATTTCTTCACAGGATAGCGGCAAGACCCAAAATTCTACCATATACGGATATGATCAAGTGGATACTTGACAATGCAGACATGAACAATAGACAATTCAAGGTTCAAGGACACAGGCTCATCAGATCATTCGCTGCGCAAGATTTGAAGCTTATGTATCATCTTCCTGAACCGCAGGCGACTTACAATGCACAATTCGTTAAGAAATTTGCGGCAGAGAACCCAGACCTATCAGAGACCACCAAATATTGGTCTAGAAAAGAGGAGCCGCTCAAAAAGGACAAAAACAGTATGTACAGCACTGGTTCCCTCACCTCTCCGTATTGTTTTGCTGCGGCCATGATTTGTAGGTTATTTGGGATGCCAGATATCAATAAGTTTTCATCTGAATGGCTACCATTAATTGATGCTGCCACAAACGCCAATATTATGGATTGGGCCAAGATCCTTTCTGATAATCTATACACGGCTATTATCAATTACTGGTCTAAAAGATCCTTGTCTCAAAGGATCTATCCTCCTTTTTATCTGTCTGCATATGTTATGGATTCTATTTGTCTTGTGTCTAAATTTCCCATTATGGGTTGGAAATGGACTACCCAGGACCCATTACCTATCCATGTTTATCATAAGGTGTTATAGGATTCTTAGTTCGTCCCTCACTTCTACTAGATTTTCCACGGGCGTATTTTTCCCTTGTATAGAATAATGTATGATGAAGACCCCCCGAGGTGCTCACCCGAGGCACAAATAGACATCATCCCCATCGCAAGATGGTTCGGGGAAGAATGGTTTACTTATATTAGAGTGTTTGGAAGCACTGTACCTCCACATGTCCTACCTCTATATATCCCTGATAAACTTTTGGCTCGGGAAATTGCTTGTCAAACCTGTTCAGAAGGCGGCCTGACCAAAGACCTAAAGGAAAAAAAGAAGGCCATATGGCCTCAATTTCCTGTAGCTTGTGGGGCCTTCTCATTGTCCGATGTAGGACACGCTTTCACCGAAGTGGAGAATGTGACGTGTCTACAATTATTTAAATTCCCAGCAAGGCCATTTGACCCAAATGATGTTGCCCAAGAATTCACAACGAATGTCAAAATAAAAGTATTCGCTGGAAAGAAAGATTTGCTTGATGATTTGTTTCAGAGTAGAAGCTCACTCCAAGAAATTTTGTGGGAAGCTCGGTCGAGGTTGTCTCCAGATGACCTCCAAAGATTCATGTTATACAGGGAAAGAAGGCTGGCCAGTATTCCTCTAGAGAAGCTGCGACTGCCTGCTAGAGAACAAACTCCAAGCATTAGCCTCAGTGAAAACTCTAGCACTTCCAGATCTAAATCCAACACTGCGCAAGGAGTACCTGAGCATCCTAAAGAGTTTGGATGCGACCAAGAAAAAAACGAAGAAACAACTAAAGATACAACTCAGTCAAGTACAATGTCTCAATAGCAAGTTATCGCCTCCCCGCCAAGAGATGTCCCCCCTCCTGTCATTGAAGCACCACTCGTCACAACAGAACTGGACAAAGAATGGGAAACCTTCAATGAATTGATCAATCTTGAAGGGAAAGCCCCAAAAACACCTGTGAACAATACACAGGTAGTGCAAGAAGTGGTTTCGACCATAGTCAGCAGTGTCACAGAAACAGAGCACATTCCTATCACTCCACCTTCTGAGCTTCTACTTAATGTAGAATAAATTCCCCCACTAGATGTATTCTATAGTCCCCAACACGAAGCAGTTGTAAGGAGATAGAGGAAGAAAAGAAAACTAGAAAATACACTGTCACAAGATGCTGAACATTTGGACGTCTTATGGAAAGACCCCAACAATAACCCAACTGAAAATCTCACTAATCTGTCTCAGATCGCAGGAGCATATGCTTCTGCAACTATTGACAAGGCATCGGAAGTTCAACAACTATTGAAAGAACAAGAAGATCAAATACAGCTGCTACAACGACAGTTGCAACAAGCCAATGCTAATATTGAAGCTTCCAAACAGCTTGAGAAGCTGCAGGAAGACTTTGAGCAGATGCAGATAGGCTATTAAAGAAGTCTAGACGAGAAAGGAAAACAATTGCAGACTTTACAGGAAATGCATAAAGATGAGCCTAAGCTGGTAGAATTTATTTCAGAATCTATTGGCTTAAATGAGCAACTACTGCAGCAACAGGAAGAGTTGGGACGTAAAATATCACAGTGGAGTCACTATTGCGAGCTGAGCGATAAAATCACCAATCAAGTGGTAGACTGGCGGAGTGACTATGATTAGAGTGACAGACGGGTGACAGAATACTTAACTTGGCAGGATGAAGATGAAGGGAAAAGAGCAGGTGCACCCAGGATAAACGAAAATCATAAAGAATTGCTCTTTAATAAATGGGACGATCAAATCAGGCAGGCGGAGCAAGTAGCAGAGACAGCGGCTACACAGGCAAGCATTCTTATCGACTGTGTAAATGAGAATTTACACAGGGCCAATTTAATCGCAGAAACCACCCCCGGGTACCTACCAAATAAGTTACAATTGGAAGCAGAATGGAAGCAAAAAGCGCAGGCAAAGGGAAAAGCGATCCAAGCATTAAACGGGTTGAATTAGGAATGTTACTGGACATACTTGGTCAAACCACACAGTCAATGGATGACAGTGAAATGCATCACAAACACGGCCGAAAAAGTAGTGCCAGCTCTCGTAGATGCTATTTTCGCAGCCCAGCTCAGCGCATAAATCAGTCAGCCGACTCTCCTCAAGCCCATGTTGAACACTTGAAACTTTAAGGACCAAATTCAGAAGTAGCCTTATTTTAGAATGTTGTTTTTTTTCTTTTAATTAGATTAGAAAAAGGACGGTCATTTGAAAACCGCATCCTAAATTTTGTAAAAATACTATTATTAGAATTAGGAAGTAGTATTTTAACCCTTCTCATTTCATTTGGAGAAGGGTCCAGAAATTTGTCAAAAACTTGTCCTCGGAACATGCACTTCTGCACTCTCAGAGGAGGTTTTGATGAATGGATGGATCGAGATTTATTAATGTTTGCATTTTAATGTCTGCTACTCATGTTGCACTTTTGTACTCTTAGTAGATGTTAGAACAAGTAGAGATAAATCATTTTTGCTTGAAGTTTATGGGTAGAATTAGTCATAAATGGTACTTTTATCTCTTGACCATTTCTGCTTATATTCTTAAAGTGATATACAGTTTTCAGTTGTTTATATGTTAATGCATGAATGTGTGGGTTACCATTTGGCACTTCTGTACGGTGGAGTCATTTTTTTATGTTTGATATATGAATAACTTATTATGCGATATGTTGTTCACAACTGTTTTGCTTAACTTTTTATGCAGAGTGGTTTATCTTAATTGATTTCTATTCTTATGATAGCTGAATGATCTTTATTACCAGTTATTGTTCGAAATCTCTTTAGATCGCATAATAGAAGAAATACACCCCAGGTTAGCATAGATCAGATGTGTTGTTTCTCATTAGATTACAATAGCATAGAGTTAGTTTAGAAGTTTGATTTAAATTAGCTTTAAATACTCTTAGATCAACATCATCCAACTCTACACACACACACACCCCTTAGATTGGGAAACTGGTTCCATTATCCCTAGTCGGACCCGCTATACCAAACGGATAAGGAGCTGCCAACCAAGGTCCGGACCGGGTGGGTATCCCCCTTGTTGTCGACCGGATTTTCGGCGCTTCAACATGTGTTTAATCATGTATTTGGTGAACATGTGACCAGATATGTGCTATGCAATTAACTAGTTTAGTCAAGTGATGGTTAGGTCTACCAAGTTGTATTAGAAAGCGACAAAGCATGTGTTAAGATACCTTAAGAGAACTACTCAGTATGGATTGTGGTACAAAGAGACAGAGGGAGTGAAGCTTCAAGGCTACACCAATATATATTGGGTAGGGAATCCATCCGATAGGAAGAGCACATCAAGAGGGACCTTTAGTATTGGGTTAGCAACAATTTCTTAGTACAGAGAGAAACAAAGATCGGTTGCACTCAACTCGGCGAAGGTAGAGTACATGGCTAAAAGTCAAGAAGCATGTGAGGCCATCTAGATGAGGAAGCATCTGGTTGGTTTGTTTTCTCAACAGATATATCCAACTGTGATTTCCTGCGATAATCAAAGTTTTATGAAACTCTCCAAAAATCTAGTTTTTCATGATCGGTCCAAGAATATTGATATCTAATATCATCTCAGAGATTGTGTATTGAGGTCAATTATGTTGTTGGAGCACATTCCCAAGGAGGAGCAAGATGATGACATTTTGACAAAGGCATTGTAAATATGTAAATTGGTGTTTCATAGAGATAGGATCAAGGTGGCTAATAATCCCTTTCTTGTTGAGAGGGAGTGTTGAGAAATGGAAATGAGAAATTCCAGTTTAACTTGTACTTGAATTAAACTGAGAATTAAAATTGAATTCTATTATCATATCAACTTGTAAATAGTTAATTACATTTAACTAACTTAATTACCTTAGGAATTTTCAGTTGGAAGTCTTTATGTAGTCATCTATATGTTTTCCCTAAATTTTAGGGGTCCAAGATGAGTTTATTTGAGTTGTAATTAGATAACTCAGTTTGACTGAGTTATATAAAGTTAAACTAGTTCTAACTATTTATGGAACTAGTAAAGGTCAAGTAGTGAGTTGGTACAATGGTGCGTCCTCAGTGCTACTCCAACTAACTGAAGATTCCCTCATGAGAAACTCATGGATGCTAATTCATAGAAAGACCCAGTCAAGACTAGAGTGCTGGGATAATGTACTATCAGCAGTAGAATGATATGAGTTGCACAAATCATGCGTGCAATCAAAAGAGGACCTAGATTTGGATTGTGTAGTTATGGAAGAAGAATTACCAATTAAATATGGGTTATTTCTCACAGAAATTACGCAAGGAAATAATAGCTCAACTGGAAGTAGAAATTGGCGAAGTGTTGGTCAGTGGGGGTTTATGAGGCAGAGAGTTGATCATACTTTTGCGGAATTTTCTTATTAGAACAAGCTTTTCATTGTCACTCAGATTTTCGATTAATGCAATATATAGTTAGGGTTTTGAGGAGTGGATTTTCCCAAAGAAACAATTGTGTTATGTGTCTTTGATTATCTTCTTCTTGGTGATTATTATTTTCATCAATCATTGGTTTTTGTTGTTTAAAGAGTAGAGTAGATTCTTGTCTTGTGTTTTAGTACATTACATGAATCATGAATCTACAAGAAAATCTACAATATACCGTATTGGTATTATCTATTTTCCTATGAGGAATTTTCTTGTCCCTATGATTAGCCCCCATCTCTCATTTTCTCAATCTCTACAAGTCTTAAATACTCTGCAATATGACTATATTTGTTTCATCCTACCTTTCCTCAGATCTCATTGGCCACTCATTGTTATCCTTAAAGCTCCTAACTTTATCTCTCTAAGGTGCCATCCCATCTAGAGAGTAAATCCCTCTGCCTTAGCCACCTAATCTTTGTTCTTCATTAGCATCAATCCATTCACTTCTATGTTGTGATAGATTAGAACTATACTGCACCATTCAAGTCAACATTTACGTATTGCCTCTATATCATGTTGCTTGTAATGTGTTTTCAACCACACACATTGTTAGATTTTTCACATAATAACAATAAATACCATTGGTCAGCCCTCGTATTGCACCAAGAGTGTTGCAACTCCCAAAGTCTCCTGAACTCTATTTATAAACTTGAGGTTCATACAAACTTTGAGGTGATAGTGATATATGCACAATAGATGTGATTCTACTCATGCCACCCTCAACTAGGACATTTGATTAGTAGTGTTCCAAGACCATTCCTCCTACTGAATTAGAATGAAAAATAACTAATTAAGGTGCAATTTATAAGCTACCTCTAATTATAAAAAGGAAAATCCTTTTGAACCTCAACTTGTAAATGTTATAGAATCAATTCATGAAAATATAAGTGTTATACTACTTGCAGAAAGGGAGCTACCTTATCTTGAAATAAACCATATAACTACCAAATCTACCTACATACAAGAAGATAACTTAGCAAATCAAAATAAATATTCTACGTATCATCTACTTAGCTCACATTTGCATATAAATCAATGTTCTATTTATGCCAAATATGTGATAAGGAAATTAATGCTATTGTATTTTGCAGTGAAGGAAAGGGAGGGTTTGGAGTGGCCTAGGAGTTTCCCTTGATCATGGAGTCATAGCTGGGGGTCAACCTAGTTCTAAGATAAGTCGAAATTGGAGCAAAGGTCAAAACGAGTGAGGAAACATGCCACTACATGTGCCCTGCATTTCTACAGGAAGGCTCTCGAGAAGATTTAGGAGGTGTAAATTATGGGTTCAAGGGATTTCCAAGTAGGTGGACGTTGAGGTAAATGGATGAATGGTAGCCAAATCCCCTATCCAATATCAAATCCTTTTGAAGGCCTATTTTGCACTAGGAGAGATGCTCATGGTGGTCTAGGAAAATTATTTCAAGAACATAACTTTGAGGATATAATTTGGGATTCATAAAAGAGGATGATGAAGTCTAAGATGGAGGTGGTGAAGGTTCCCTTTCCTGTAGATCCAAACAACCCTACAATAATGACATGCATACCCTCTATCATTTCCAAAATGAAACAGCTAATAGTTGAAAATATGATTTGAATTTAAATTCCAACTAATCTATGCCAAAAAATGTGATCTAGTCAAGAAATCAACTCCTACGCTATCATAAGAATTTGAAAAAGAAGATGGATAACATAAATATTCTTCCAAGAAACCATAAAAACAATGTTTTTGGACCGTGATTGTATATCCTTCTATTCATGCTCCCATGGGAGAGATGAGGTAGAGGTGGCGATAACAAGATTTCAATGGGTTGTTGTCTAAAGGAATGAAAGAAACTAATAAGCACTCTAAAACAACAAGAGATACAGATATACAAGAGGGAGATAAGCCAATAGGGTTGGGCCCAAACCTAAGAGCCTCATGCCTTTGTAACTAACTAAGCGATGAACCAATAATAAGCTTCTCCTTCTCATTGCATCAATGTCTAATATGTCATATAACAATAAAAAATAAAAGTGGCAAGTACTTGAGCTCAATAGCTATCTAGCTGAAAATACAATTTGAATCCTAATGAACTCTTTTACATGTTTATTTATACAACAGGGTAGCTACTACCACTTCCCTAGAAAATAGGAATGTTTGTCTCCCATAACTTCAAATTGGTGGATCTTGATCTTCATTAACTACACTTTCTTGGCTATCAATGACCTCATCTTGCTTGTCTGCGAATGACCTTGAGTTGATGAGAGAGAGTGTGGTGAACTTGGGTTGATTGAATGAGTTAAGGAGGTGGACAAACTCCTAGAATATTTCCCTGATGTTTACGCTAAGCCCCGACATGTAAATTATCTCAAAAATACTCCATTTCCTACAATTAAATCATATTAGGTCACATAGCATATACAAACATATTTTACCCCTCTCATTGAGCATAATATAGAATAAATTGGAAGTAAATGTGAGAAAGAGATAATTCTAAAGCTAGAGGATGACATTATGACCCTTATAATGTACCTATTGATGAGCCTCATCATCACCCCCTACTAAAATTATTGCTCATCCTCTCAGAAATTCAGTTATCTATGTGCATTTCTTTCATGGCCCTGGTGGCCTCCCTAATATCCTAAGGTTCCTCACATGGTTTTCATTCTTGGGGATAGAAACCTGCATTCCTTTCTATCTCTGTCCACTCCTTCTTCTCATTTTCTTCATTTATCCCTTCTTGTAGGCCTAACAGTAAGGGTGGACTAATCTTAAGTCCTACCCGCTTACCTTTTGAGCTTTGCATGATCCTATTGTATAGGCATGTCCTCTCCAAATCATCTCTCAGCCTTTCAGGAGAGTGATATTATTTGATTTGGAGGCTATGGGGTAACGCATACCATCTCCTCTAGCAAGCTTGCAGGATTTTTGTTCCCAAAAACATGAATGTGTCTTCAAAATGTAAGATGGCTTGTTCCTGGTTGGCAAGATATTTACATGCTAAGAAAATGTCATTAGAGATGATGTTATGATTGCTAATGATAGCCATGGGGTTCACTAGCTTTGCCTTATATATAATGGTTCATTTTATTCCTTTCCCATGAGTCTCTTCACTTCCATAGCTCTTGTTTCCTCATGGGTCATCCAGGAAGGCCGTCAGGTGTGTATCCCTGAATCTTGCATTGTGACCCCAAATATTCATATCAATCAAAGTGAGGCTATGAATGTAAAACTCGTCCAATTTCTATTTTTTCTCCATGATCGCTTGGTCGCAAAGTTCAATGAACTATTTGTAATCCTTAAATGGCATAGATGCATGTTGTGCTAAGGTTTTGATCTGGAATTACATCCACTTCTCTTTTAGAAAGAGTTCATAAGACTTGGATGGTTGTTTAAGTTGTAATGCCTCCATGGATAGGATTACCATGGTGGCAAGCTAGGTTTCATTCACCTACAACTTCTCTCTCAACCACATATTTTCTTCCTGTAGATTCTCCTTCATTTTTGACTCTCTTGTTTTCATCTCACTTAATTCTTTTCTTATTTCAGGTAATTTTTCTTCCATCAAGCCCACATCCTCTACCTTATTAGACTTCGTAATTTTCATCCACCTATGGGTTTTTCATCTTTCTTCTTCTAACTCATACAAAAGTGGGACTATAAATTTTTTGGGAATAATTATCCCTCATTTAATGAATTTATAATGGGATATTAGGTTTTGTTGTGGAACATCATCCTAGATCTTTGGGAAGTCCTTCTCAATTGTTTTTAGGGAGGCTCCTACCTCCTGTAGCTATTGTGTAACATTCTGCCTCTCTTGTTTCTCATTCTACACCTCCTATAGCTCATTCTGCCCCTCTTGTGGCTCATTCTGTGCCTCATGTAGCATTCTTTTCCCCTCCTGGTGCACACTCTATTTTTCCTATAGCATACTTTTCCCCTCCTATAGCTTCCCATTTTCTTCTTGCTGGCGGGTGGTTGGTGGTTTGGGTTGTTTAAAGGAGGTTGATTTGGTGGTCCTCCTTACATATTCTATAGGAGCCATTTTTATGGGTTTTGGAGAGGTGACCTCCACGATTTTTCTTTCAGTTGGTCCCACCTCCTGTTGCTTGCCTTGATACTGCTCAATTGTGATGGGGGCCTCCCTTGCTTGATCCTGTTTATCTTCCTGGTCTTAAAATATCGGGGGATTTCCTTTGTCTCTTTCTTTTAGTTTTGACCGGGGTGCTTAAGGTAGCTAAAGTTACATCTAACTCCAATTCAGTGGGTCTTGGGGACAAACTTGTTTGTTTTGTGGGTATCTATGTTTCTCTAGGCTTAGTAGTCTTCTCAAGACATGATTTTTCCTGTTTCTCCCCCTCTTCTATTTCATCTTTTTCTGCTCCTACCTATGTCTCTCATTCTTCCACTATCCTTTCTCCTTTTGTTTCTCTTCCCTCTTCTTCTAACCCTAATGCTTCTTCCTCTTTTTTCCTTGCCCCTTCTTCTTATTCCTCTTTTCTTCCCTCTCTTCCTCCAAAACTAGAGGCTGGGGTCTCACCTGTTGTGAGGGTTTGTACTTCAATAAAGGCTTCTTTATCCATGTCTATGAAGCTGGACCAAAGGAAAAGGATTCTCACATTCCTCGAGCCATCCACCACTATCAGTTTAATGAGGCCATGGTGGCCTATGTGGTGGTGTTTTCCCTCTCTCAATTTTTTACTCATGTCCCTAATGGACTATAGGATAAAGTATGGAACACTAAGTCTTTGAGAAAGAGGCAATTCTACCTAGAACCTGAGTTCATGAAGTTATCTAAAGTGGTAGGCATATACCACACTCATTCTTCCCTCACAAGAGATGTATTTTAGATTATGGTAGGCCACCTCATCCTAATGATATGGTAGGCTCTCCCTCCTAACTCAATTCTTGTCCTCAACAAGCTTTTGATTGGTAGTCAATATTTTTTTTTAGTAGTGACACTGGTGGCTTTATCCTCTCTGCTCCATTTGATCCCTAGAGGTAGGGTTGTCACTTTGCTAATTATTTCAGGGTTGAGTGAGATAGCTAGCTCCCTCACCACAGTGGTGGCACTGTCCTCTGTTCGTGAGTTCAGAGCAATGGAAAATTCAAAGGCAGGGTCATCATCATACCTTTCCAATAACTTGAAGAATCCTAGCCACTGCTGTTTCCTAAAAATGTCTACCACATGAGGGTGTAGGTGGATTCTCTTATTAAATCCTCCTCCCATATTTTCTCTATGTTTTTAGCTAAGTGTGGGAGAGATACTTATTCAATAAATTCAGTGTTTAATTCAATGGCAACACTGAGTTAAAATTCCTTGTTGATGACAATTACCTACATTCCCATTACTCTACTGCCCAAAAAGACTTTTTAATTTCTCCATTAGAATGCTACTGTCTATAGAATTTGAAGTTAAATTTGCATGCAATCTTATGGATTGATGAAGGAGGTGGAAAAAATTACTTTTTATCAAATGGTATGGGATGAACGTGGTAATTTGGAGACCAATTTGAACCTTTTTGGCTTTCTTGCACCCTCTCAATCTTCTAGTAGTAGTTTTTTTGCTCTCTCGTAGTAGTTTCAAGATTACCTGTAGCTCCTTCCTGTAGTAATTGTAGAATGGGTTTCGAAAATCCTCACTGGCACCCCAATATTTTCCTCTCCATAACTCTGTTTTAAATGAGAAATTATGAAAAAGAACTCAAGCCGTAGTACATAATATGCCATTTTTGGCTTAGGCTTGGAGTGTTGTGGTGACCTAACAATCACAGGGGGTTTCTTCTTTTGGAACGTTGTCCCCACTATAAGTAATTATTTATCCTCTTATCATAATCACCACCCACTATTTGTGATCCTAAATCATCTAATTTGAAATCTCCATATTGTATGAGTGCTTTCCATCACCTATAGTTTGCTAGCCGAGGTTGACCAAGTTAACTGACCACCTTCAACTTATTAAGACATCTCCTCTTGATATTTACACATTTTCATTATTCACACATAGGGATGGGGTGAGATTTTTCCATACCTATGCCTACCTCATGATCAAATTGATGCATATATTTTAATGCTAGATTTGGACTACATTATTGGCATAAAGGGAGTTGACTTGCTAGCTTATTTCTTGTGTATTTCTTCATTGCTCCTCGTGATATTTGATTGTTGTGTTTGTTGTGTGTGTAGGTACCTTTTTGCTGTCCAATATTCTACTGGTGGTGGAGAGTCCATCTAGGAGTGATATGAATACTTTAGAGTGGTCTCATAAGTTCCTATTGTTAGGTTCCTATACCAACAGGAGTCATAATTTTTGAATGGTTGAGATTAAACCTGTAATATGTACATACCTTTTCTTTTTTGCAAATGTTTTCCATATTCAAAAAATTAAAAAATGTAAAGAGGTTATGTCCTAAAATAAAAATCAAAGGATGAAAAGAATAAAAAGGTCAAAATAGATGAAAATGTGAACCCCAAAGAAAGGAAAGACCAGGAAAGTGTGCAAGTCAAAATGCCACTACTATTTACTTTTTGTGCAAAATAAATGATTATGTGCAGTTTGTAACCTATGCCACAATCCATGAGAGTCAAAATGTTTAAACTTGGCTATTTCATGTTTCAATTTCATGTTTATATATAGAGAAATAAAATCTGACCAAACAGTGTAATCTTGACAGATAAGTAGATTAGGTAGAGTAAATAAAAAGGATATCAATTATTTAATTTGAGCCCTTAGATGTAATAAGGTTAGACTTAGTTAGATTACTATTGTAAAATAAAAGAAAAATGTTTTGATAAGGCTTTTCCAGCTTAAGTGCACCCTAATAAAGAGAAGTAAAAATGGTAGGATGAGTAGGTGGGTAAGTAGAAGGAAGGTTGCAAAATTGTGATGATTGTTAGATAAAATCATATTGATAACCTTCATCATCAAAGTTATAAGTATCGATGAAAATTGGACATGTATCAAGCTCAAAAAGTCAATTGATTAATTTCCCTCACTCATTTCACCCTTCACTTAACTAATCTCCAATGAAATCTTAAGTACCCAAAATCTTAAGTCAAAGGCGCTCAGAGCATTTCTCTAACTTCTAGAGGGACTGGTCCCTTGGCCCAATGACTTATAGGTCCTAAGTACTAAAATTCCCCTCACAAACATTACCCCCCCTCACTTTCCCTCATTTTCCCAAACAAATCCATTTTCCTAAGGTTAAACCACTTTTACCTAGGAAAAGTATTTGTTCCCCCCACATAACTCATTTTCACATCAAAAACCCACAAAAATACACTTAGCCTAAGTTATAATGTATGTATGCAAAAAGCAAACAAAACACAAAAATACTTTATGCTTAGCGCAATTCATTCTTTGCCATTTTCATATTAATTTCTAACTTTATATATAGTAATTCCTATAAAATACCCTCTCCCGTATGTATTTATTAAATCCCTTTAATTTAAATATCCTTAGACCTAGTTTGAAATATAAACTATACTATACCTACACCCTGACAAATGACATAATTAATCGATCTACGATTAATTAAAGTCAAAATATCCGCCAATCAAATCTCTTTCGACACTCTAACTTGGCCGTAATCCATTGTTTAAATAAAACCCGTCGCGCTTAAATATTAGCCGAGCCCATCCATTACCCTTCGTACAAACTCCCCACCCCGATCACCATGCAATCACCTCCCTTCTAATCCAATGGTTGTCAAACATATCGGGCAACCTCCAACACCCGCACATTACCCGCCCGATATGGGCTGTTTTCATTTGGGCCTCGATGCTACGTCGCGCACGATGAGTGGAATTGGGCATCCTCCCCCTAAAACCACCTAGTGCTCATATGCGGTGTGAAGAAAACTGCATACCACCACCCACTACACGACAAACTATCTACTGTTCACTTTTTGCCAAAATTCAAACAAATCTAACGTTTACCCGTTTAAACACAAAAACCCCAGTGTTGCTCGTTCTCACCTGTTTGTGCAGTAAAACCCTGTGTAACCCTTCTGCGCCACCTGAAGCCTCTACTAACCAATTTAGACATGTTTTATCTCCCGAAATCACTTTGGACTCACTCCATAAACCTATAAATCTCGATAAAGCCATTAATGACCCTCCCTACCAACCCAACATTTTCCTAACAGTTTCTTTTGTTTTACAGGCAATCAAAAGATCGTAGCCTTGGATAAATAGTCTTAATACTAGTCATAAGACCTATTTACTCCAAAATTTTTATTAAATCTATTCAAAAAGAGATGAAAAATAAAACACACAGTCAAAAGACAAGTAAAGGAAACATGGAATTAAAAGATTTACTATTGAAATAGATAGTAAAAACCTAAAATATACAGTGAAGGTAATAGGACATAGTAAAGAATAGTCAAAGTGTATCAGGGTTAAAGAGTATTATCTTGAAGAGAAAATCAAGTAAAGAAGCTATGATGAAGACAAACAACAGGGAAGAGAGCTACAAAGCATACATATTCATGTCAAAGTGAAGATAGATGAAAAAATAGAGCAGTAAAAGTAAACAGTGAAATTAAACAATAAAAGTAAAGATGGAGGCAGCAAGGATTAAACAGAGATGAAAACACTTTCACCAGCAAAAATGAATTTTATCCAAAGTAAAAGTGAAAAACAATTAAAACAAATTTATGGTTAAAAGATGAAAGCATAGTAGAAATGGCACATTCTTCAGAAATTTCCTATTTAAGGCATAGTTTTAGAAACTATTATGGCCAATAAAAGATGCATTTGGAGAAACTGAAGGAGTTTTTTGTTCATAAAAGGCTAATCTACAAAAACCTATCTCACATTTTACACAAGTATTACCAAATGTGAGATAAGGGCATGTCTTCACAACCTATTTTTCGGATTGTGTAAAGTCTTGCTTTTGACATCTTTCTTCAGAGCATATTGTGAACAGTTGGTGCTGGGGTTTGGGAAATTGAGAGATGTTTATCTCAAACACACACTTATCTAGGATAACCTCTTTCACTTTTTACATATCTATCTCAGATTGAGATATACAAAGGTATCAATGGACCGTAATTTTACAGAATTACTGGGGCAGAATGCACAAAGAAAGGATGCAGTTAGTGACTGGGATGCCTCATTATCAATCAAGAGTTGCTATCAAATTCAACTTTCTCTTCTTTTTCACCATAAATCCATAAAAGTAGTGCCAAATAGATTCATTAGTTTTGAATGTCCTTTATTTAAGTTCTATTAATGTAAAACAATTTGAGATATTTGTAAATCCAATCTTGATATTTTTTCAAAATATTTCAGTTTAGAATTTGTATAAATACTTCTTCATTTGAAGTATTTTGGATGGATGCAAAGACATTTCTATAGAAATTTTTTCATCAAGTTAAGGATTTATTTTAATCAAGATTGGATTGGCTTGCTAGATCATGGAATAAAGTTAAAGACAATTTACAGGATTCTTGTGCACAGTGGAAATCAAATAAGTATTATCTCTCATGTTTATTACCGTTTTTTGTTCATGTTTATAAATATTCACATATGTCTATGAAATTTGAATGGTAATCAAGTAATGATATTTCAGAATTAGCTTTAATGCTCTTTGTCTTGATTGTTTACTTTCTCTATGTTTTCTGCTAAACTATCTTGGTCTAGGAATTCTTAATTGCTCCCTTACTTCTGTAGCTTCCCCCCCTATGTCCATAGTAATGGATTCTTAGTTTCCCTTTGCTACTGATCTCCTTCAACTCTTCATCTTGATCCTGGTCTAAGGATTCTTCATTGCCCTTTCACCTTGGTTAGGACTGCCTCATCCATTGGAACTTGAAGATTTGCCTTTTACTTTTCTAGCTCGCCCCGTGAACTCTTCCTTTAGTGATTAATCTGATCCAGTTAAACCATCCTTTGATTGACTCCACAACACAATGGCTTGAAAGCCTTGCTCTGTCAATCTATTCCTAGAATTCCACCACCCTACCAAAATCAAAGCCTTATGAGCACTAAGAACTAGCCTAAAATACCACCAAAACAAAGTTAAATTATAAAGGGAAAGCCCTCTCTAGAGTTAGGTTGGCTAGAGCCTAAGCCTAAAAGATTGGTTTGTGGTTACCTCAGAAATTTCTTTCTTTAACCTTGAGAAAATTCTGAATGATAACATAGTGGCGACCATACTGGCGAGAACTAACATTTTCTTTAGAAATATTTTATAGGTTTAGTTCTGATCTATGATGGTGGACAATGATCAGACACACAAAGGTTAAAATCATCCACCTACTGACTCCAAATCCGTTTCACAATCAAGACTCCACTGGAGAAATGAACTCGAAAGAACTATATGAAAAGATCAGGCTTTTAACTTGGATTTTTATCGAAGACATTGTGTTCTTTCTCATCAATAACGTTTTCCAATGTATATTGTATTTTAGAGAAGATTTTAGATTAACTTTTTATTATCTCCCTTTAATATTTGTAGATATAAAGTCTCCTTGCACATTTGAACAATAGTATTCTAACTCTTATGAATATCATTTTCCAATTGAGGAGCATCGAACAATCAAGAATAATCATACAATCCCTATAGATATTCGAGTACCTCATAAAGTTCTTGATAGATATAAGCCACTCACCTTACCTCCTACACTCCATGCTTTCCCTAACAATTATTACAAGCATCTCCCTAGGTTTGATGGAGAGAATGGTATCATTGTTCAAAAACATATTCAAGGTTTTGAAAATTATCTAGACTTATTTGAAATTGATGAAAATAATGTTATTATCAAGATTTTTGCTCTTTCTTTGCAAAGTAGAGTAAGGGTTGGTTCAAGAATTTACCTATTGCAAGCATCTCAAATTTCCAACAATTTGTCAAAATTTTCCTTTTTAGATGGATAATCAAATTAAATCTTCTTGTGATCATTGAAGAATATAATCAGTTAAAAAGATAGCCATATGAAACAATACAACAATTTTTAGATAGATTTAATCAAGCCTATTATTCAATGCCATCAAATATAAGACCTCCCCCTAATTTAGCTCTTTTGCAAATTACCCAAGAGAATTTGATCCAAAGATAGAATTTTAGCTAACAGAAAGAAACCCCTCAACACTGAATGAAATGCAAAACATGGAAGTACATGTAGAAGTTAATCTGAAAATTATAAGAGAAAAGTTGAAAGCAGAAAAAGAGGAAAAACTCTACATTTTGGTAAGAAATATAGAGGAAAGGATACAAAAGATCACCATGAAGGATAATTTTTTTGCTCAAAATAACCATGACACATTTATTTCACAAAAGGAAAAGGTTGATAGTCATGAACAAATTCCTACTAACCCCAACTACCATAAATCAGAAGATAGATTCATAGAGCAATATGTGGAGGAGAAATCTCCTGACCTAATGTGTATGTTTGATGACATTACTTCTTTTGATGATTTTCCCAAATATGATCAGTATGCTGATAATTATGTTCTTCAAATCCAAACTAACTTTATAGAGCAATCAGAAGCTAGTATGGGGAATAGGGAAATTCAGTTTTAGCTGCTTGAAAACAATGATCATTTTATCCATATCAGCTACGAAAGTGAAAAAGAAAGTGCAGAAAATATGGAAATAAGTGAAGCTTCTTTGCCTCTTTGTTTTGAATCATTTCAATTTTTAAAGGAAATGTGGTATAAAATTTCTAAAGAAAAGGAGGAGTAGCTTGTAGAAATCTATGAGGTTCCATTTGAACTTATATGCAATAAGTTGTAGCAATCCTTTCATGTTCTTTATGATCCAATAGGTGATAGGTTGGATAATGAATGCAATCGAAATTTTCTCCATTAACAGACTATGAGAGTGAAAATCAAGATGATAATAGTTTCACTAGACAGACATTTCAATCAATAGAAGTATCATCACAAATATCATCTGAAAGTCTACAGGGTGTTAAAGATAAAAGTGATATTTCAGTTTCATGGCATGGAAGCCATCCAAAACAAGTGTGTAGTTGCTTAAATCAGTTGAACAATAGTGTATATATTTTGGAAGATCCTTTCGTATAGTTTCTAGAGTCAACAAAGGAAATCAAGTATTTCCTTATCTTCTCATTTGTTGACAAGGTTATAATTAGCTTTATAATCTCAGTTTTAATCACAAACAAGCACAAGAAAAAAAATTCACCAATGTATATGATGCTTGAATGGTTTCATTGGCTATTTCATTTTACCTAACTAGCAGTCAAAAAGCTGATTATAGTAAGTAGGTAGGATTTCAGTTTGAATAAATTCAGTTTTCAGCAGCAAGTTTATGTTAGATCAGATTTCAATTTGTAGAAAAGGGTGTGTTTTTAGATCAAAAGTTTTAGTCACAAAGATTATAAAACAAAGCATATACATGTGTGGGATTGGTCCAATGGATTAGGCTACTTGTCAACGGTGTTCTTGACATTTTACAAGCAAATGCCATCCCCAAGTGGAGCCACTATTAGGTTCCTATATGAATAGGAGTCATAATTTTTGAATGGTTGAGATTAAACCTATAATATGTACATACCTTTGCTTTTTTTCAAATGCTTTCCATATTAAAAAAACTAAAAAATGTAAAGAGGGTATGTCCTAAAAGAAAAATCAAAGGACAAAAAGAATAAAAATGTCAAAAAGGATGAAAATGTATACCCCAAAGAAAGAAAAGACCAGGGGAGTGTGCAAGTCAAAATGCTACTATTTACTTTTTGTGAAAAATAAATAATTGTGTGTAGTCTGTAACCTATGCCACAATCCACGAGAGTCAAAATGTTTAAACTTGGCTATTTCATGTTTATATATAAGAGAAATAAAATTTGACCAAACAATGTAATATTGGCAGATAAGTAGATTAGGTAGAGTAAATAAAAAAGAGCTCAACTGTTTAATATGAGCCCTTGGATGTAATAAGGTTAGAATTCATTAGATTACTATTGTAAATGAAAATAAAAATGTTTTGACAAGTGTTTGCCAGCTTAAGTGCACCCTAATAAAGAGAAGTAAAAATGGTAGGATGAGTAGGTGGGTAAGTAGAAGGAAGGTTTCAGAATTGTGATAATTGTTAGATAAAAACATATTGATCACCTTCATCATCAAAGTTATAAGTATGGATGAAAATTGGACATGTATCAAGTTCACAAACTCAATTTATTAATTTCCCTCACTCATTCCACCATTCACTTAACTAATTTCCAATGAAAAGTCTTAAGTACCCAAAATCTTAAGTCAAAGGGGCTCAAAGCATCTCTATAACTTCTAGAAGGACTGGACCCTCGGCCCAATGAATTATAGGTCCTAAGTACTAAAATTCCCCTCACAAACATTACCCCTTTTCACTCTCCCTCATTTTCCCAAACAAATCCCTTTTCCTAAGGTTAAACCAATTTTACCTAGGAAAAGTATTTGTTGCCCCCACATAACTCATTTTCACCTCAAAAACCCACAAAAATACACTTAGTCGAAGTTATAATGTATGTATGCAAAAAGCAAACGAAACACAAAAATAATTTATGATTAGCGCAACTCATTCTTCGGCATTCTCATATTAATTTCTAACTTTATATATAGTAATTACTATAAAATACCCTCTCTCGTATGTATTTATTAAATCCCTTTAATTTAAATATCCATATACCTAGTCTGAAATATAAACTATACTATACCTACACCCCGAAAAATATCATAATTAATTGATCTGCGATTAATTAAAGTCAAACCATCCGCCAATCAAATCTCTTCTGACACCCTAACCTCGCCTTAATCCATTGTTTAAATAAAACCCGTCACGCTTAAATATTAGCCGGGCCCATCCATTACCCTTCGTACAAACTCCCCACCCCGATCACCGTGTGATCACCTCCCCTTTAATCCGACAGTTGTCAAACATATCGGGTGGCCTCCAACACTCGAACTTTACCCACCCGATATGGGTTATTTTCATTTGGGCCTCGATGCTATGTGGTGCCTGATGAGTGGAATTGGGCAACCTCCCCCAAAAACCACCCAACGCTCATAAGCGGTGCGAAGAGAACCACATACTACCACCCACTATAGGACAAACCATTTACTATTCACTTTGCGCCAAAATTCAAACAAATCCAACATTTACCCGTCTAAACACAAAAGCTCAAGTGTTGCTTGTTCTCGCCTGTTTTTGAAGTAAAACCCTGTGTAGCCCTTCCGCGCCACCTGAAGCCTCTGCTTACGAATTTAGACATGGTTTACCTCCCTAAATCACTTTGGAATCACTCCATAAACCTATAAAGCTCGATAAAGCCATTAATGACCCTCCCTGTCAGCCCAAAATTTTCCTAACAGTTTGTTTTGTTTTACAGGGGATCAAAAGACCGTAGCCTTGGATAAACAATCTTAATACTAGTAATAAGACTTGTTTACTTCAAGATTTTTATGAAATATATTCAAACAAAAATGAAAAATAAAACACACAGTTAAAAGACAAGCAAAGGAAACATGGAATTAAATGATTTACTATTGAATTAGACAGTAAAAACGTAAAATATATAGTGAAGGTAACAGGACATAGTAAAGAATAGTCAAAGTGTATCAAGGTTAAAGCGTATCAGATTGAAGATCAAATCAATTAAATAAGCTAGCATGAAGAGAAACATCAGGGAATACAGTTACAAAGCATACAAATTCATGTCAAAGTGAAGATAGATGAAAAAACAGAGCAGTAAAAGTAAACAGTGAAAGTAAAAAATAAAAGTAGACATGGAGGCAGTAAGGATTAAATAGAGATTAAAACACTTTCACCAGTGACAATGAATTTTATCCAAAGTAAAAGTGAAAAATAGTTAAAAGAAATTTAAGGTTAAAAGACGAAATCAGAGCAGAAATGGTACATTCTTCAGAAATTTCCTATTTAAGTCATAGTTTTTCAGAAACTATTATGGCCAATACAAGATGCATTTGGAGAAACTGAAGAAGTTTTGTGTTCATAAAAGTCTAATATACAAAAAACTATCTCAATTTTTACACAGGTATTACCAAATGTGAGATAAGGGCATGTCTTCACAGCCTATTTTTTGGATTGTGCAAAGTCCCGTTTTTGACATCTTTTTACAAAGCATATGGTGAACAACTGGAGCTGAATTTTGGGAAAATGAGAGTGGATTATCTCAAAAACATACTTATCTACAATAAAATCTTTCACTTTTTACATATATATCTTGGATTGAGATATAGAAAGGTACGAATGGACCCTAATTTTGTAGAATTGCTGGGGCAGAATGCACAAAGAAAGGATGCAATTAGTAACTGGGATGCCTCATCATCAATGAAGAGTTGCTATTAAATTTGAATTTCTCTTCTTTGTCACCATAAATCCATAAAATTAGTGCCAAATAGATTCATTAGTTTTGAATGTCCTTTATTTAAGTTCTATTAATGTAAAACAATTTAAGATATTTGTAAAACCAATCTTGATATTTTTTCAAGATATTTCATTTTAGAATTTGTATAAATACTTCTTCATTTGAATTATTTTGGGTGGATGCAAAGACATTTCTATAGAAATCTTCTCATCATGTTAAGGAGCTATTGTAATCAAGATTGGATTGGCTTGCTGGATCATGGAATACCGTGAAAGACATTTCACAGGATTCTTGTGCACAGTGGAAATAAAATAAGTATTATCTCTCATGTTTATTACTATTTTCTCTTCATGTTTATAAATATCCACATATGTCTCTATGAAATTTGAATGGTAAACAAGGAATGATATTTCAGAATTAGCTTTAATGCTCTCTATCTTGATTTTTTAATTTCTCTATGTTTTCTGCTAAACTATCTTGGTCTGGGAATTTTTAATTGCTCCCTTACTTCTATAGTTTCCCCCCTAGGTCCATAGTAAAGGATTCTTAGTTTCCCTTTGCTATTGATCTCCTTATACTCTTTATCATAATTCCAGTCTAAGGCTTCTTTGTTGCCCTTTCACCCTGGTTAGGACTACCTCAACCATTGGAACCTGAAGATTTGCCTTTTTCTTTTCTAGCTTGCCCTGTGAACTCTTCCTTTAGTGATTGATCTGATCCAGTTAAGCCACCTTTTGATTGACTCCATAGCCCAATGGATTGAAAGCCTTGCTATATCCATCTGTTCCTAGAATTCCACCACCCAACAAAATTCAAAACCTTATGAGAACTAAGAACTAGCCTAAAATCCCACCAAAACAAAGTTAAATTATAAGGGGAGAGCCCTCTCTAGACTTAGGTTGGCTAGAGCCTAAGCCTAAAAGATTGGTTTGTCGTTACCTCGGAAATTTCTTTCTTTAACCTTGAGAATATTCTGGGTGATAACACCTATCACCCCCTACTTATGAGAAAAAAAATAAATCAATGTGTTATGTGGTATATGCATAGGCTGCTACATGAGGAGGTTTCTTCCTGTAGCCGTCCTCTCCATTTTCCTCTCGGGTCTTCAAATTCTTGGAGGTGATTAGAGAATTTGTAAAGAGTCCTAAGGATAATGTTGGGACCTTGAGGGAGTAGTGTAGACATGTATAACTAAATTTAATGGCCTATGTGTATTTTTCTAAATTTTTAAGAGGGGTAAGATAGAGTGGAGGAATTGAGTGAATTGTTTTATAAAATGGGATGGATGAATGATAAATGGATAATGGACCATGGTGGGGGAACTTTATTCATCATTTTCAAGGTCATAGGATCCCTGTTGAGATGTACTTGTCCTCGGAACTTCCTCATGTAGCTTTTCAATAGCCTCTGGTAGCACTACAAGACCTTCCTATATAAATTACAAGTCCTTCCTATAGCGGTCCAGAGAGGGGGTGAAAATTGATTTTTTGGCTAATGGGATGGTGGAGAGAGGTGATCACATGAGTGTGGATTATGGAGATGAAGTGGATGGATAGAGCACTATAGGGAATATTGAAAATTTTTGTCCTGTAGACATGGAATCTGCCACTTTTTATAATCCTAGAAAATTACAAAAAAAATAGCAAACATGGTGGAGATCCATTTCTTGTGCTTTTTCATTTGTGTTTTTTTTTGAGACACACATGCTTACTTAGAGTAGGTTTTCAACCTGTATGTCTGCCCTAGGTGCCTCAAGAGAGGTTTTCACCTAGGGATCTCTATTATTTCTTTTTCTCTTTTACTTTTTTCTCTTGGGCTTCCTCAAAGATGTTTTCAACCTAGGAGTTGGCCTCAAATTCCTCATAAAGGTTTTCATCCAGGACTTTTATTTTTCCTTTTATTTTTCCTTTAAGCAAAAGTATATAGAGATGTTGTGGATTGGAAGCTATGACACTCCCAATAAAATTGAGTTATCTACTGATTTCACTGATGATTTCTTCCTTAGAGATATGTTTTTTGTATATCTTCATCCTGTAGCCATTGACAAGAAAGTGTATCCCATTCTCATTAATGATCTTGATTTGAACAGTGCCATCATCATGACATTTTTTCTGTTAGGTATGGGCCAAACCATCTTGTCATAATTTTCCTTTTAAATATTTGAACCTATAATCATATAATAATTCCCAATCCCCTTCTTGAGAAACCTCTTCCTTGATGTGTCTATCATGCCAGACCTTCATTTGTAATTGTATAACTTTAGTTTGTAGGAGGGCCGACATTATGAACTCATCTAAGCCATTCAATTGGAGTAGCCTACCTTTTTGTGCTTTGGTGACATTTAAGTCTAATTAGGCTACCATTATCAAAGTATTATACTCAAACTCAATAGAAATAAGAGATTTCCTTCCATAAACCAGATCATATGGAGTGAACCCAATAGTTTTCTTCGAAGTGGTGTTATAGGCCCAAGTGGCATCCACTGATCTGTATGCCCAATATCTCCTACTAATGCTCACAACCTTGGTGAGGATGCTCTCTAATTCTTTATTTGTAATCTCTACTTGCCCATTTTCCTGAGGGTGATAGGTAGTAGACTTTCTCTATTTGATATGATGTTTCCTTAGGAGGTTATCAATAATATGTGATGTGAATTGAGCCCCCTGATCGGTGACTATCTCCCTAGGGTACCCAAAATTGTAGAAAATATTTTCCCTTAAGAACTCAACCACTTTCCCCTCTGTTACTACTTTGACAACCTTTGTCTCAACCCATTTTGTCAAGTAATCAGTGCACAGAATGATGTAATTTTTATGCTCTGATGGCGGATCAATTGGCCCAATGAAATCCATGCCCCACTTATCAAATGGCTATAAGACCACTTGAGGTTGTAGAGGAATTTCATCCCTAGGTGTGGATTTCCCATCTTTTGTCACTAATCACATCCATTGGTATACATTGTTGCATCTTGATGGAGTTTGGTCCAATAATAGGCAACTTGTAGAGATTTCAAATTTGTTCTCTTGAATGAAAAATGACCTCCACATGGCCCATCATGGAAGTCCAAGAGGATGTCAAGGAATTCCTCTTCCCTAACACATCTCCTTAATACATGATTTGGTTTCATGTTGAAAAGGTTGCCCCCAATCCAAGTGAAAGGGGAACGTTTCCTTACAATTTTTCTCTTCTCCCTAGATGACATGTTTAGAGGAAATCCTAGAGCAACTAGGTAGTTGGACACATCAGAAAAACATGGACAGAGAACTAAGATAGAAAGTAGGTGCTCATATGGAACCTGATAATCATCCATCCATTCATTAATTATAGGCAAAGCAAGTATAGATAAAAAATCTACAACTGCATTTTATTTTCCTGGCTTATTAATGATAGTTAAATGAATTTGTTGCAACAATAGCAACCATCTAATGATTCTAGCTTTGACATCAAGCTTTTTAACCAAATATTTAATAGCTACATGATCAATATGCACAAAATTTTGGTACCTAGTGATGTAGTGTCTAAAATTGTGTAAGGAGTGTACAACAACCAAGAGTTCTTTCTCAATGATAGTGTAGTCCAATTCAGCCTTAGACAAATTTTTAATAATGAAATAAATGGCATATGGTAACTTATCATATATTTTCCCCAAGGCTACACCCACAACTTTTTTAGATGCATTAACATGGATATGGAAAGGCAGACCCAATTTGGACCCCTAAGTATGGGTGTAGTGGTGAAATTCTCTTTCAAAATATCAAGGGCCTCCTGGAATCTAACTGTCCAACAAAATTCAGAGTCCTTAGCCAGCAATCCAAACAATGGTGAAGCCACTTTACTGAAATCCTTGATAAAACTCCTATAATATCCAACTAAGCCCAATAAGCTCCTAACATCCCTCTTCTTTTGAGGATTAGGGACCCTTTTTGTGATTGCAATCTTGTTTGGGTCTACTTGTATTCCCTCCTGAGATATTGAATGGCCAAGGATAGTTCCTTCATTCATTAAGAACTCACATTTCTCAGGACTAAGTGAGAGGTTCATTTCAATGCATTTTCTGAAGAATTTTCCCACATTAGAGAGAGCCTCCATGAAGTCACACCCATAATGAGTGAAATTTTCCATGTAGATCTCAACAGATTCATGGGCAAGCTTAGGAAAGATGCTCATAACTTCCCTTTGAAAATTGGCAGGGTCATTGTATAGATTTAAAGGGAGGACCCTATAAGCAATCATACCCAAAGGACATGTTAATGTTGTCTTGTCCTGATCCTCAAGGCTAATCTAGATTTGATTGCAACTACTGAATCCATCTAGGAAAGAGAAGAACTTCTTCGCTGCAAGACCATCTAAACCTTGATTAATGAAAGGAAAAGGGAAATGGTCTTTCTTAGTGGCTTTGTTCATTTCTCTATAATCCGCACATATCCTCCATTTCTCATTATTCTTTGGGACTAAAACTAGAGGGGACACCCACTCACTATCTGAGATGGCGTATATGAACCCTGCATCCAACAACTTTTGCAATTATTCCTTTACTATGTCCTTTGAGTTTGGCTCACAGGTTTTCATCCCTCCTTGATGTATATGTGATGATTCCAAACTGAGGGATGCACTCTCTTCATTTCTTTATAGTTCCAAGCAAAGTCATCTCAGTGTTCTCTGGACATCTTGCACAATTTCTCTTCTTGATTCACCAAAAGAAAGGCATTAATATTAAAGGTTCTAGATGGCCCAAATTCTAAAACTTTGACATGGGCAAGACTTTGGTCAACTGAGCATAATTCAGTCCAATGAGTACTCTTATACTTTTTCACTAGCTCATCAAGAGGCATGGTACTGGGGGTTGGTCATAAAGGATCTAGCCAATTGGGTCACCTTCATCAGGTTTCCCCTGTCCCATAACAACATCTAGGGTACAAATTGCATAGGATATTGTATGATAAACTTCATCTTCCTCATCCTTTTCTAGCCACAAGGGTAATTTAGGCTCAATCGATGGCCTTGCAACAAATGTAAGCATCAACAGTGGCTAACCATGGCCCTCCTAACATGAGAGGATAGCCATTAAATTTGGTTTTGGGCTGGAGAAACAAGAAGTCAGTAGGATAATCCTAGGAGTCAATAGAGACCATTACATCCTTAGTGACTCCCTCAGGAGCTACTATGGATCTATCTGCAAATTGCAACACTGTAGTAGCTTTTCTCAAGGCTCCTTAGAGGTTTAGTTTTAGCATGGTTTCTTTACTCATCACATTGATGGCAACTGCAAGTTCAATTAGGGTATGAGGGAAAATGATGCCATCAATGTATACATCCACCTCTCGACTTTTGTGGTCTAAATATTTTGGGCAAATCACTCTCCCCAACATCAAATAAGATAATTAACCAATAACATTTGATGGTGGGGGTGTATCTTTTTCTTCTTCCAAGGTTTCTGAAACATTTATCCATGATCATATGGAGCATCCTTAACATCATGGAGAATGGGTATTTAAACACACAAATTCTTCAATTCTCCCATATGTTCGATATCTTTTGGGGTGTGATAGCTAGGCTGGATCAATGCCTCATGAAAAGGACGTGGATTTACTTGAGGGGTAATTTCTTCCTTTTTCTATTCAAGTTCTTCAGGTGGAGATGGAGCTTGCTTACTTGGAAGCACTCTTCGAGAACTAAGGTTGATTTCTTGGATCTCCATAACACAGGTAGGATAAGAGTCTCTGTATTGTAGACCTGTTGTGCCTTCATATTATTCGGGTTCAAATTTGTTTGAGAAGGCATCTGAAGTTGCTTTGGTGCATCATGATCAATTATTTGTGGTTGAGGTGGAGGTGGAGGCAGTAAAGAAGGAGGTTGGTTGAGTTGAGGCTGCCACCCTTATGATTGGTTGTTCCGTTGAGGAGCTTGGGGGACATATGACTAAAATGGTTGATTGACAGTTTGAGGAGGATATTGAGGAGCATAAGGCCAAGAAGGAGGTGTGGGTGATGATGGATGAATGGAAGAGTACCAGGGTGACAAGGGTCCATTTTGGCTGGGATGGTAATAAGAGTAAGATTCACCTTACATGCATTACTGGTATAGCCAAGGTCCTTGAGGCATCCATTGATTTATAAAGCAGAGTCTCTCAGCCCCACCTTCTGCTGCTTTGCATACAAATTTAAACCACAAAAATAAGGGAATTTATCTATGGCATGGTTTTCCACATAGACTGAGCAAACGTCTATGATATTTAATGGTCATTCATTTCTAGGGTGTCTTCTAGTGAATTTATGGGAGAAAATAGCTAGGCCTCTCTCTGCTTCCTCTTGTTTCCTATTGATTTGCATGGTATCCATTTGAAAAGAAAAAGTATGCAACATTTCACTTTTAAATTCCTTGAACATGTTCCCAATCTAATCTTTGATGGATGTTGTGGAAGGAGAGGAACTTATTAAGCCTTGGCTAGCCCTACACTTCTTTTTAGAAGCCATAGAGTAATTTTTTAATGTTGTTTTGATGTCATCATAGGATAACAGATAGATATCTCCCCCAAAAAACATGTTCAGGGTTCCCAACATGTCTTCCCTGATACCTCAGAGAAGAACTAGCTTGAGTGATTCATGATCAAGGGTGCATTTATCCATCCTATAACTGAGTTGAAATATCTCCTCATAGTCCTCTAGGGATTCATCATGTCCAAGAGTCATACTAACAATTTCTTCCTTGGTTTCTTTGGACCTACAGTATTCCCTATACTTGTTATAAAGGCTTGCTGCATTTGAGCCCAAGTAGTGATGTTATCCCCAAGCAAACCCATAAACTAGCGCAAGGATGCATACTTAAGGGTACATGGGAATAAATTCATTTTTTTTTCATTAGAGGCATAATCATAGGTCTTACATACAACAAAAATTTCAAACATAAAGGTATTAGTATACTCAGAGGTTAAGTTATAGAAGTGTGGAAGCGAATTAGGGCTTATATTCTTCATTATATCCTCTCCATTAATCTCTCTGATAGGGAAAACCTCATTGCTTCTATCTTCAGCCATGGTTCACATAGGTGAGGTGGGTTCTTCTTCTTCCCCAATAGGTTCTTCAAACATCTCAGGTTGCTCACCTAGAGGGTATTCTAACTCCCCTGTAGTGAGAGAGGGAAGCTGACATTCACCAAAGAAGAGTGAAGGTTGAGTGTTTGAGGGTGTGGGGGTGTTTGGTAGGAATTTCCTAAGTATCTCTATTCCTATGAGGCATGAAATTTCATTTTTTTCTTGTATGTTACTTTTTAAAAACTGTATGAAAAACTGAAAACAATGCTCAAGAAGAAATAACACGTACCTAGACACCTTCCCAACAACAACGCAAAAAGGTGGTGATACCTGGTATTGTACCAACAGTGCTACAACTCCCAAGGGCTCCTCAACCTTATTTATCAACCCAGGTTTCATACAAACTTTGAGGTGATAGTGCTATATGCACAGTAGATGGGAGTCTACTCATGCCACCCTCAACTAGGACATTTGATCAATAATCCTCCAAGACCAATCCTCCTACTAAATTAGAATGAAAATGAACTAATGAAGGTGCAATTTAGAATCTATATCTAATTATAAAAAGGAAAACGATTTTCAAATTCAACTTATAAATTCTATTGAATCAATTCATGAAAACATAAGAGATACAGTAATTGTAGAAAGGGAACTACGTTATGTTGCAATCAACCATCTAGCTACAAAATCTGCTTGAAAATAAGAAGCTAACTTACCAAATCAAAACTCAAGATTCTATGTATCATCTATATAGCTCATGTTTGCATATAAATCAATGTTCTATTTATGCCAAATCTGTGATAAGGAAACTAACACTATTCTATTTTGCAGTGAAGGAAAAGGAGGGTTTGGAGTGGCCTAGGAGCTGCCCTTGATCATGGAGTCACAACTATGGGTAAACCTATTTCTAAGTTAAGTCCAAGTTGGAGAAAAGGTCAAAACGGGTGAGGAAATAGGCTACTATAAGTGTGTTATAGTAGGCTACTACAGGTGCCTTGTATTGCTACAAGAAGGTATGTAATGCTACTGGAAGGCTATCGAGACAGTTTAGGAGGTGGAAATGATGGGTTCAAGCGATGGAAAGGTGGATGGAGGTTGAAGTGAATGGATGAATCCCCTAACCAAGATCAAAGCCTTTTGGAGGCTTTCTTTTCACAAGGAGAGCTACTCACGGTGGTATAGGAAAATGATCTCAAGAACAGAACTTTGAGGACATAATTTGGGATTCATTAAAGAGGGTGAGTAAATCCAAGATGGAGGTGGTGAAGGTTCCCTTTTCTTAATATCCAAACAACCTTTCAATCATCGCATGCATAAATGTTTCTCATTGCTAAAATGAAAAAAATAATAGTGGAAAATATGAGTTGAATTTAAATGCCATCTAAGCTATGCCAAAAAATATGATCTAGTTAATAAATCAACTCCTAAGCTACAGTAAGAATTTGCAAAACAATATGTCTAATATAAATCTTCTTCCAGGAAGTCATCAACATAGTGTTTTTGGATTGTGATTTTAGATCAATCTATTCATTCTTCCATGGGAGAGATGAGGTAGAGGTGGGAATCAAAGGATTTTGAGTGGTTATTGTCTAATGGAATGCAAGAAACTAATAAGAAATCTAAATAAAAAGGAGATAAAAATACACAAGAGGGAACTAAGACACTAGGGTTGGGCCCAAACCCAAAATCCTCAGCCCTCTACAACTAACTGAATGATGAACCAATAAGAAACTTCTAGTTATCATTGAATCATTGTTTAATACATCATATAACAATTAAAAATAATAGTGTCAAGTAGTTGAGCTCAATAGCCACCTAAATGAAAAAAAATTGAACCCTAATGAGTTCTTTCTCATGTTTATTTATACAATATGGTAGCTACTTGTAGCTCACTAGAAAATAGGAATGTTTGTCTCCCATAACTCAAGATTGGATGATCTTAATCTTCATTAATTTCACTTTCTTGTCTATCAATAACCTCGTCTTGCTTGGCTGGAAATAACCTCGAGCTGATGAGAGTGAGTGTGGTGATATTTGGATGATTGAAGGAGTTAAGGAGGTGGAAAACCTCCTAGAATCTCTCTTTTTTGTCTAATTCAAGCCCCTGCATGTAAATTAACTCAAAAATGCTCCATTTCCAACAATTAAACCATATTATGCCACATAACTTAGCAAAACATATGTTACCACTCTCACTAAGCATAATACAACAAAAAATTTAAATAAATGTGAGAAAGAGATAGTTAGAAAGTTGGAAGATGGAATTATGACCCTTATAATGTACCTATTGATGAGCATCATCAACCATATTAGGGGAAATTTTGTTGTAATAGAAAAAACATGTCAATATGCTTAATCTTGTTTAGTTATTTCATGTGCATTACTCAAACAACATGTAGTTATGTCATTAATGCATGCTAAATAAACATCATCATCATTGTGTGCACGTTGAGTTGTTTTCTATCTGCAACCAAGAAACTCATAGGGATATCCATCTTCCTTCTTATCAAGCAGGTCATAAGGTGGTTATTAATTTAGTAGACCTACTTTTAACACCTAAATATTTCACTTAGGTAGTTTCTAAAAATAGTCAATTACCTATTACATATCCCATCTAGTGCAAGTGTTGAACCTAGGTGCTCTTATACCAGTTTAAGTCATCCCCATCCCACCCCTCCTTGTCATGGAACAGGGTGCCACTAAGGATCCAACTCCTGTAGTTCTATTAGATGATTGGGGTATTGAACTCACCATATGGATAATTAATAGTTTCCCTTGTTAAGCCATGATTAATTAATATTTTTTTCATTTGTATTGGTGAACTTATGCCTATTGATGCATAAGAATTCACATATTCAAAGATACTTTAATAACATGGAAATCCACATTTCCTCATGGAAATTTTGCTTCTTCATGCTCTGTGGCTCCACCCTCATGTCACTATGCATGGTGACCACCTATCCTTATATCGAAAGTCCTCCATCCTCGACGCTCCAATCCATAGGCTGCATTACCCTAAGTTATGCACCCGTTAACCCAATCCAAGATCAGTGCAACTTGGCTTACAACATAAGGTTCCAACTTTGTGCCTCTCTGCCACCCTTCCAATGAATTCACTGGTAGGGACAAACACAACTAGAAATGGGTGACCCTCACCCAATCCATTACTTTTGATTGGACCATGAGGGTTAGTCCAAGATTCCATCACTATCAACTACATATTTGTTTGCAAAGAGGATAAGGCAGACTCTAGGGGAGCCAATAAGGGCCTGCCATGTGTAGATCTTCTTCTAACTAGTGGTATCAATGCATAGTATTTAGTTATAAATTAATTGTGAAGGTATCCCTATAGCACATCCAACAAAGGTGGGCTCCTTTTATGCTTGGAAGTAGAGCTTCTACTATAATCATGATCTAGAAAATGACCTTTTGTGGCTCCCATGGTTCGCTAGCCTCTACAGGAGCTACCCTCCTAAGCTTAGGTCCAAGCAACTCCTCCCTGTCCCACGTGAGTTGTTGAATACCAAAGGGACTGTGAAGAGGTTTACATCCTTCGTAGATCTACAAACCAAGAAGTGAACTCCATTCCACATCTCCATATCCAGTGACATTGTGCTTATGTTTGGTGGCCCTTTGGGACTTATTGTAGGCCTCTAGGACTACTGGAAATGAAAATTTTCTTCCATCTCTGAAGGAAATTTAGAGCTACAATGGTTAGAAGAGGATGTCATCATCAACTTTTTCATTGGCTTTCCCAAGTTGGGAGCTACTTTAAACTCTTTATGTACATACATGCTCATCAAGATGTGTACAACCTGACTCACGAGCAGGTTGTCTCCAATTGTAACTATCTCCATTCTATAATAAAGATGTGTACTGATAGGACCATGATGGTTTCTTTAGAATCTTGAGCCATTTATGAGATCTACTGTTGACCATTTTTACTTTGTGTACATGTTATTATTATAGGCCCGATGCACTTGTAACCATTTCATGCTAAATAAATCATGAATATATTACTTTTTTTTCTAAATATAGTTCCATTCAGTTTTATTTTGGTATTTGCAATAAATTTCCTTCTCAAATATCAACACCAATTCACTATTAAAATGTGAGCACTGATGAGCCCCAATTTTGGTACAATTTGGGCTCATTTTGGCCTATTCTACTTGCTCAAACCATTCATTTTTTTATTGCTTATGCATGCATTTCTTAGTTTATTCATGTTGTTTGTAGGAAGAAGGGTAGGCACTCTCTCTACGTGACTAATGCATTATGATTCCAGGTTTTGGCATTAAAAGGGAGCAAAAGACAACGAAAAAGGAGATAAGGAGACAACGAGGTGGCACTGCGGGTTTTAGGAGAGGTTGTCCACGGTTCTAGGGACATCCCTCATGATTCCCACCAAGAACTCCGAGCTCTAATCCATCTCCCCTCCGAGCTTAAAAGCAGCCAGCTGTTCTACAGGAACAGCAGTTATAAACTGCTCTACAGGAACAACAATTATGACCATCCTACAGGATCAGCAGTTAAACTCTAGTTGGACAGCCGAGCTCCTAAAATGAAGGACACTTGTTGGATCATCGTTTTTGTATAAGTATGGAGGCCTTAGCCTTAGATAGGTTGTTGAAACTCTCGTATTGCTATTGTAATTTTGGAGCACAGCTCAGTTTTCGTTCCTTTTTGTAAGCCAATTTGGCATGATATAAGATTATGAATAAAGGAGGCAGACTCTGATCTAGTTCTGAGTTTTTCTTAAGGAGACTATAGCTCTCAGGTGAGGGCCCAACCTGAGAGCCATAGATCCCCTCTGCTGTAGTGTTGTTTCCATTTCATTTCAGCACTTTGAGCTTTTCATTTGCACGTGCAATTCAAATTACAGGTTGTTGAGTTGGTCTTTTTCATGAGTTAGTTAGGAATTGCTTATGGTGAATTTGTTTCCACTTGCTTAGTGTAGCAGAGGATAGATATAATTGATTGGAGCTCCAACAAAAAGGTTGTTAAGGCTCACTGCCGTCTCATCTGGGATTGGAGTGAAGTCCATGACTAACCACCAAAAATACGCATTTCTTTCTTCCATGGTTGCTGCAAACATAGTCACGTTATGTTAGATGCTTCCACATGATTCACACCTGCACCACACTCCCTTACCACAGCTTCATGCACATTCTCCTTCGCATTTAGATTGCTACTCATTGAATTTACAAGCACATGTAGTTTAGGTTAATGCATTTTTGGTTGAGTGACAGTCATAAGCATTTGTTTCACTTACACTTCTCTCTCTCGTTCCATCACTTCGTCCTCCATCTTGATCACGCATGCAGACATCTCTTTGACCCCTGCTCCACTCTGTTATCTCCCAAAGTCTTTCACTCCTCACGTACTTCCATTCTCTAGCCCTTTCGTTGACATAGCCCTTTACCTTCCATCCTCCTCCCCACACTCACTTCCCATCCTATTCTTCGACTTCTAAAGCCATCACCAGCCTTATTCCTACCTTACACATCTCCCCCTACCATTCCATTACTCCTCCATCACTCCAAACACTCACGGTAGGTCATCCTGTAGCCATTTGTAGACATCCTGTAGAAAACAGAGTATCCTGTAGGATCCTCCACAGTCATCCTGTAGGAGGCCACTCTCTTGGTTGCTGAGCAGCTGAATGCGAGGAACCTCTGTGGATGGATGCTAACGATCCCTAGGGACCTCTCCTAGCCTCCCCAACCTATCCCACGCTTTCCTTCCTTCTCCATCCCATCTGCACAACCAAACCCTAGTTAGCACAAGATCACCATCATTCCACACACTTAAAGGAAAAATACAAAAACATAACTTTCATGATGCAAGTAGTTTAGATCCATGCATTTTCATTTATTAGAGGTAGTGACAGCATTGGTAGAAGTTGCATTTACATTCCTTGCACTGTAGAGGTCAGACTAGTTAAATTAGGGTTTCCTAGGTTTACATGCTTTGATTTGCTTTCAGTTCATTTTTGTCAAGTAAAATAGCTTTCCTTTGAGATTAGCTTTCGTCCATCAATTAGCAAGCTTCTTCTGAGAGCCCATAGAAGTTGGCTTGAGCCCTAGCGGACTCGTGCCAGCTGACCAAGTGACAGCTGCGATAAGAGCTAGTACTTGTGCATATAGCACCGTCGCTTCCAAGTTTGTACGAACTACCGGGTTGATAAAATGAGAGACAGGAAGCCCCAGGAGTTGTAGCATTATTGCTACAATACTGGAGCTCACCATCTTTTTGGCGCCGTTGCCGGGGAAGCGTTAGAGTATTAGTAATTGTTGCTTTTCTTCTACTTTCATACTCTTACTTCTGCTCAGTAGTTTATTTCATTTCCATTTTGCAAAGGTAGCTTAGCATTTCCTGCTTTCCTAGATTAGCATTTCCTGCTTTCCTAGATTAGCATTTCCTGCTTTCCTAGATTAATATCTCTTGCTTTCCTAGAGTAATTTTTCTTGCTTTCCTAGATTAGCTTTCCAATTCTGCAATTTCATTTGAGCAATATAGTTAGTTGTAGATCACTTTGTTTCAGTTTTGCAGGTACCAAAGAAAAAGCAAAAGCACTCAAAAAAAAAAAAAAAAAAAAAGAAGAAAAGTCCTTTCCATTTCATGCCTCGTAGGAACCGAGATAGATCAGGCAAATTCCTACCAAACACCCCCACCACATCACTGAGTCACCCTTCTCTCTTCTTTGGTGACAGTGACCCAGAGGAACCTATAGGTGAACATCCGGAGATATACCAAGACCCTATAGAAGAAGAAGAGTTAGAGACCACTCCATCTGAAGCCATGGCTGATAATAGGAGAGAAGATGAGAGAATAGAAGGAGCTTTCCCCATCCGAGAGACCAATGGAGATATGAAAATGAAAAACATTAGCCCCTCCGCCTTGCCTCACTTCCATGGACTGACCACTGAGGATCTTGATACCTTCTTGTTTGAGTTTGCTGTCCTTTGTAGAACCTATGACTATACTGAAGATGAGCAAAAGCTGAAGCTTTTCCCTTCCACTCTTAAGGATGCAGCCCTACGCTGGTTCATGGGATTACCTGGGAATAGCATAGCTACTTGGGCTCAGATGCAGCGAGCCTTCAATACCAAGTATAGGGATTATTGTAGGTCCAAGGAAACCAAGGGAGAGATCTTTCGAATGGCCATGGGGAATGATGAGTCTTTAGAGGATTACGAGGAGAGGTTCCAACTTAGCTATAAACGGGCCAGGTGCACACTTGACCCTGAATCCCTCAAGTTGGTTCTACTCTGAGGAGTCCCTGAAGATCTCTTAGGCACCCTTCACGTGTTAGCTGGGGGGGACATTTACCAACTGCCTTATGAGGACATCAAGACTGTGTTTCGAAATCATTCCAGGGCAGCTAGAAAACGAGGTAGAGGAAATCTCCTCTCCACTGGTGTCCCTTTCTCCAAACATGAGTTGACAAACCAATTAGAAGATCTTAAGAGTGAGGTGAGACAGACCATTGCCATGCAGCTGGACACATTCAGGATCCAGCAGAAGAAAGAAGAAGCTGAGAGAGCCTTGGCTGTCTTCTGTCCTAGGTGCACCAGAAGACACCCTAAGAACGAATGTCCATTGCATTCGGTTGAAGTGTGTTTCGTTTGTGAGGAGGACCACCCAACAAATCAGTGTCCAACCTTACCTGGGTTTAAAGCCATGTACCAAGGAACTAAAGCCCCCACTGAACCTCTCTACTTCATCAACCAAAGGAGGCCTCAAGGATCTAGACCTTATCAGCAGGGGATGCAAGGGGCATCTCAAGCTTATTACAACCCCAACCAGTCAACTCCTATGCCTTCCTGGGGTCCCCCTGCTCATCCTTCATGGTCCATGCCTCCTCCATGGTCTTATCCACCTCAGTACCCTACTCAACCTCCTTCTCATCCATATCACTCACATACCCAGTCGCAGCCTCAATGGAGTGCTCCTTAGTCGGGGTGGAGGCCCCAATACAACACTCCTCCTGCCATTTTGCCTCCACCACCAGTTCAACCTCAGCCTTTACCTCCTGCTCCTCCAAGGCAACCTCAGATGCTTGCTCAACCAAACCCGAACCCCAACAATAGACAGGCTCAGCAGGTATATACTGGGGAGACCTCATGCCCTACCTATGCTGTGGAGATCTAGGAGATCAATCTTAGATCTGGAAAGACTCTTCCAGATCGCCAACCTCCTCCCCCAGAGGATGCGGAAAACCATCAGGAGAGTGAACCAAAGCCTATTCCACCCTTTCCTGAGAGACTAACAGCCACCACACAACCTAACCCCGAAGAAGATGAGCTTTTGGGTGAGCTCAAGCAGTTGTGTGTAAAAATCCCACTTCTCCAAGCCATCAAGGATGTGCCTATATATAACAAGCTGGTTAAGGAGAAGTGCTTCAAACACCCAGGCAGACGGAAGAAAGATGCCTCAACTATCAATGTCATAGGACAGCTGTCTGACCTTATGCTAGGAGAAGTCATCTGCCCAAAGTACCTAGATCCTGGAAGTCCTGTAGTAGATGTTCACATTAATGGCACCATTATCCCCCACACCTTGATTGATCTGGGGGCAGCCATCAATGTGATGACCAGGGATACCATGCTTAAACTCAACCTTCAGGGTTCCTTGAGGAAGACCTCGACAGTACTGCAATTAGCAGATCGCTCCACCGTGACTCCCGAAGGGATTGTGGAGGATGTCTTGGTCTCTATTCATTCTTGGGAATACCTTGCAGACTTCCTGGTTCTGCAACCAAAGGCCAAGCTTACTGGATATCCTCTCATCTTGGGAAGGCCCTGGTTAGCTACTGTAGATGCTTACATAAGTTGTCGGGCAGGAAACATGACCATCAAAAATGGTCCCATGTCCAAGCAGCTAGTCCTATACCCTCGTGCCCAACCTTCTTTAGAGCATGATTTACCACTCTGGTTGGAGGAAGGAGAGGAAGACGAGGTGTACTCTGCACCTCTGTGCACCCTAGATACCACTAGAAGAGACCCTCCTACCGAGGATGATTTGTTTGAGACCCTGATCCAGAATCCACCTTCCAGTGCACTATCTTTAGAGAAGTTGGTGGAGGATGCCCAAGCTAGCACCTCAGTGGACCTTTGTACAACTGGCCCTGTCACTCCCAGAGTCAAAAGTGTGGAGTTCGGCCCTGAGAGAGCATTAAAGATCAGCTCCTCCCTATCTCCTTCCGAGGAGAAGGAGTTGTGTAGCCTATTGTCTAGCCACTTAGATGCTTTTGCTTGGAGCTATAAGGAGATGAAAGGAGTCCATCCCTTGGTCTGTACCCATCATATATACATCAAAGAGGATTGTAAACCAGTTAGGCAACCCCAGAGGAGAATGAATCCAGCCCTTAAGGACATTGTCAAGGAAGAGTTGCAAAAACTATTGGATGCCGGATTCATCTACCCCATCTCAGATAGTGAATGGGTGTCCCCTCTAGTGTTGGTTCCCAAGAAGAATGGGAAGTGGAGGATTTGTGTAGATTACCGTGAGCTAAACAAAGCTACCAAGAAAGACCATTTCCCCCTACCTTTCATAGATCAAGTGTTGGATGGACTGGCAGGAAAGAAGTTCTTCTCTTTCCTGGATGGGTTTAGCGGGTACAATCAAATCCAAATCAGCCCGGAAGACCAAGATAAGACCACCTTCACTTATCCTTGGGGTACCTTTGCCTACCGAGTCCTTCCCTTTGGGCTATGCAATGCTCCTGCTACTTTTCAGAGAGCTGTCTTGAGCATCTTCTCGGAGTTGGTCCATGATGCAGTGGAAATATACATGGATGACTTTACTCCTTATGGGGCCAACTTCCAGGAAGCATTGTCCAACTTGGGAAAGGTCCTAACCAAGTGCACCGAGATGAACTTGTCCCTTAGTCCTGAAAAATGTGAATTCCTAATGACTGAGGGGACCATGCTAGGCCATACTATTTCTTCCCAAGGATTGCAGGTGGATCCCAAAAAAATTGCTCTCATCAAGAGGGTTCCACCTCCTCAAAAAGTAAGGGATGTCCGGAGTTTCTTGGGATTAGCAGGATACTACCGGAGATTCATTAAGGACTTCAGCAAGTTAGCCTCACCATTGTTTGGTCTGTTGGCAAAAGATGTGGAGTTTAAGTGGACTGACGATTGTCAGAGGAGTTTGAATGAGTTAAAGGACAAGTTGGTGTCAGCACCAATCTTGAGAGGTCCAAACTGGGCCCTACCTTTCCACATCCACACTGATGCCTTCAACAAAGCCATAGGTGCAGCCTTAGGACAGGTTGAGCAAAAACTTCCATATGCCATTTACTTCGTTAGCAAAAACTTGTCCAAAGCAGAGCTGAACTACACTGTAACCGAGAAGGAATTCTTAGCTGTGGTCCATGCACTGAACAAGTTCCGACATTATATTACTGGTTACCAGACTTTTGTACATACTGACCATGCTGCTATTAGATATTTGATGAATAAACCAGATGTGAATGCTCGTATTATTAGATGGTTACTTTTATTGCAGCAGTTTGATCTAACCATTCTGATAAACCAGGGAGAGAAAATGTTGTTGCTGACTTCTTGTCTAGATTGGATTTGTCTGCAGATGAAGATGGGACGGTGGATGACCAGATGCCTGATGAGCATTTGTTTGCTATCTCAGTACTCTCTCCATGGTTTGCTGATATAGCAAACTACCTTGTTTCAGCTCAGTTCCCTCCGCACCTCTCTTCAAAAGAGAAGAGCAAAATCATCAGAAAGAGTGCCTCATTTACATGGATTGGGGGCAATCTGTTCAAGCTTGGCCCCAATCAGATCTTAAGGCGTTGTGTAAGGGAAGAGGAAGTCTTTGACATCCTCCTCACCTGTCATGATGGGCCTTGTGGAGGACATTTTGCAGCAAAGAGAACTGCCTTCAAGATCCTACAGACAGGCTACTATTGGCCCACACTGCATCATGATGTCAGAAGATATGTCAGCCAGTGTGACCAATGCCAAAGAATGGGGAAACTGACCCAAAGGGATGAGATGCCTCTCCAACCTCAAGTGACTCTTGAGCCATTTGAGAAGTGGGGCATGGACTTTGTGGGTCCAATCAATCCCTCTTCGAGGCAAAGATCCTACATCATTGTGTGCACTGACTACCTAACGAAGTGGGCAGAGACCAAAGCCATCAAAGCAGCAACAGAAGAAAAAGTGGCCGAGTTCTTGAGAGAGAACATCTTCTATAAGTTTGGCTATCCAAGAGAGCTGGTCACCGATCAAGGGAGCCAGTTCACCTCCCACTTGGTTGAAGATCTCCTAGCTCATCACAAGATCAAGCATAGAACCTCCACTCCCTATCATCCTCAAGCAAATGGGCAGGTGGAGGTCACCAATAGAGCATTAGAAGGGATCTTGACTAAAGTGGTGAGCAGCAGCAGAAAGGACTGGGCAGATCGCCTGGTTGAAGCCACATGGGCTTACAACACCACTTGGAAGACCACCACCGGCTTCACAGCTTATGAGCTGGTCTATGGGAAGAAAGCTTTGCTGTCCATTGAGTTTGAGTATAACACTTTGAGGATGGCAGCTCAGTTGGACCTAGATCTCAGCCATGCACAGCAAGAAAGGTTATTGCAGCTGAATGTACTAGATGAGCACCGCATGCAGGCCCTCCTTCACTCAGAAGTGGTTCAACTTTAGAGGAAGGTGTGGCATGACCAACATCTCCATGACAAGCAATTTCAGCCGGGAGATTGGGCTTTGTTGTATGATTCCAGATACAAAGATTTCAAGGGGAAGTTGAGAACCAGATGGCTAGGACCATATTCAGTGGAAAAGTGTCATGACAATGGATCTGTCCTCATTCGAACCATTGATGAGGAAGTCGTTCCCATGCTTGTCAATGGGCATCGATTGAAGATCTACAGGAAGCCTCCCTCAAGACAAGAGTTCATCAAAACAATGGAGAAGGCAGTATTGGTCATAGAGAAGGGTCCTGCCCCTGCTTTGGGAACACCCTGAAGCATCTAAAAAAAAAAAAAAAAAAGGAGAAAAAGGAAAAAATAAATAATAAAGATCCTTGGGTGAAAACCTCTCTGAGGCGCCCAAGGCAGGTGGTAGGGGTGAAAACCTCATTGAGGCACCCCTGCTATCTTTCAAAAAAAAAAAAAAAAAAAGACAAAAAAGAGGAAAAAGAAATGAAGATCCTTGAGTGAAAACCTCTCTGAGGCGCTTGAGGCAAGTGGTAGGGGTGAAAACCTCATTGAGGCGCCCCTGCTATCTTTCAAAAAAAAAAAGAAAAAGAAAAAAAAAGAAAAAAAACAATAAGTCATTATGTGAAATTTGCATGCAGATTGCAGGTGTTCTAAGGTGGAGAGGAAGCCTCTCAACTCAAAGCCAGAAGTCCTTATCATGCAGCCAGGACACCTCACCAGTGCCTCCTCCAAGAATGCCTATGTTATTCAAGGTATGAGCACTTTTATTATAAACTGAGTCTTCTACAGGAAGACACAGATTTTCTACAGGAAGGTGCGATTTTCTACAGGAATGTGCAAGTTTCTACAGGAAGAGCTGTCTGTCTACAGGAAGCTCTGTACTTCTACAGGAGACTTCCTGTAGAAGCTCAGAACGAGCCAGAATGCGTTGCATGAGCAGATCTGATGACTACGGGTTGGTGTGGACGCATGCAAGCCTCTTTTGGGCCCATGCACGACGCTGATACCTTGCTCCACCATCCTCGTCACCATGCAACTAAGATCCCTGCACCGGCAAACCAGATCAATGAGTTCTCGTGGAAAAATCAGTTGTTAGAGAAAAATGAACACCGAGAGCTCATACCATGTCCATGACGAGCATCAGAAGCTTCGGGAGCGCGACTAGCAGGTCATCTCCATTATCAAGTAGCATGCACCCAAGGAGGTGAGACTGTTGCAAGGCCCCCGCGGGAATCCTGTAGCAGTCAAACCTGCAGGAGTGGATACCATTCATCGCCCAGCCATCTGCAAGCAACACGCGGGCGCATGCAACCAGAGCGTCCACCACAGCGCCAGCATCCTGTAACCACGAGCCTCTGGGACTGTGTAAGCCACATGCAGCAGGTAGATCCGTCGTCCAAAAATCTGAAAATCATGTGCAGACGCGCGCAGGTAAGTGTTCTAATCCTTCCTTCCATCAAATCGCATGAGTATTGCTTTGATTTGTTTGCATGGTGTAGAAATGAATGGTTGAGCGGCCGTAAGGCCAGTTGACTAGCCACGTTGGCTAGTGAAGTGATAGTCAGATGATGGGGTGGCAGCCACGACAAAGGGAACACGCAGCACGCACGTGAAGATCAGTCCCGTCAACCAAAAAAACGAGTTTAACCGAAAAAGGCGGCGGAAGATCTGTGGGAATGAATGCGGCAGCAAGTGAATGTGCAGGCGGATGATGGGCGACGTCACCCAACGGTCCGGCGAGGACAGCTCACCCTCCGCGCCACGAGCTGCGCCGATTAAAAATCTAATCGGCTAGATTGTGCGCGTATATCCATCCACCTCCATTTCAGAACGTGAGTAACTCTTCTGAATACCTCTGCATGTTGATACGCCAAGCTTTCGGCCGACTAAACACCAGCGAAGTGCACCTCAACCGCAGTCCAATTGCAGTCCTCCCCGAAGTTTGCACACTGCTCCTGCAGCAACAGTTCCTACAGGAACAGTTTCTACAGGAACGCAGTCCTACAGGACGCAGTCTTCTACAGGAATGCGGGTGTTCACGAAAAAAGGTGGCCGAGTAACGAGGTAACACTGGACCTCTCATGCAATTGCTCATTTAAGGTGGTAGGATTGTCAGTTACTGTCAGGGTAAAGGAGAAAGTAGATCAATTGCTGTCTGTGTGCCCATACTGCAATTTTACAGGATTGTTGCGTGGTTATACTGTGTTGTAAAATTTTTGTGGGTTATACGCATTGTTCTGCACTCTGTCACCGAAACTAAATTCTCTTCCACCATCACCACCTCTGGTTAAGAAAATTGTGCATCATGCCGGGTGGATTTATCCGGCGAGAACCCACAGATTCCGCCAAATTAAGGAGAAATCCAGCAGTGGTAGATCTCTTTACCAGGGCACAATGGATGCCTTTTTGTGATAAGCTACAAGGCTACGATGATGAAGTAGCCGAGGAATTCTTGCAGGCCTTGAAGCCTAAATCCCTGACACTGGCCATGGTAAGCTTCAGAGGTCTCAGCCTCCAACTCACCCCAGAGCATATAAGTCGAATCACAGAACTGCCCATGGGTCTGCCGTGGGATAAAGAAGAGCGGAAGCAGAGCCAGCAAGCAAAGAAGGAGTTTTTCACACCTGAGGAAGAATTCTCTGAGGATAAAAACGGGGTGAAAAGGACAAGCCTGTTGCCACCGTGGAACGAAGTCAGTTTGCAGATTATGAAATATATCACCTGTGAGGGTCGTTACAACATCATATATGCGTATCACTTCAGGCTGCTCAATGAACTAAGACACCAGATTGACCTCCCTGCAGCACAGAGGCTGAGCATTCCTTACTTTTTACTGCAGTCCTTGATGGAATGCTCTACAAAGCTCAAGGACGGAATCCCCGATCAGATAGCCCATCATGGGTTGATAAAATTGCTTGTGGAGGATGCTCTCCACTCATATAAAGTCCCCCTCGCATGGGAATCATTTAGGAACTTAACAAGAGAAGGGGACATAAAAATGTTGCTTGAAGAAACGGGGTCCTCTAGCGGTGAAGAAGAAGAGCCCGTAGCCAAGAGTAAGAAAGGGAAAAGCAAAAAGGTCCCGACTCCAACACAGAAGAAAGAACGAAAGGAGAAGGAGGAGGGAAAGGATGACAGAGCAAAAGAGGACACCCCCATCCTGTCAGCAAGGGAACAGAGGTTGAAAAGCAGGGCAGTCAAATCTGAGGTGGTCCCTGCCAGCCCAAGCACCTCGTCAGCTCCTGCAGTCAAAGCCAAAAGCAAAATCCATGCAGCCAAGCAAGAAAAGGTGGCGAGAGTTGCATCTGCGGGAACGCAAGCACAGGCTTCTACAGGAAGCCCGAAAACACAAAAACAGGCTTCTACAGGAAGCCCGAAAACAAAGACAAAGGCTTCTACAGGAAGCCTGAAGATCAGTAAGGAGCAGGCTTCTACAGGAAGCCCAAGAGCAACAACCAAGGCTTCTACAGGAAGCCCGAAAATCATTGGAGGACAGGCTTCTACAGGAGGCCCAAAAATGGAGAAAGAGGCTTCTACAGGAAGCCCGAAAGTGCAACCACAGGCTTCTACAGGAAGCCCGAAGACAAAGACAGGGGCTTCTATAAGAAGCCCGAGATTGGAAAGAGGGGCTTCTACAAGAGGCCCGAAGGTAATTGAGAAACAGCCTCCTATAGAGAGTCTGAAGACAAAGAAAGAATCCTCCACAGGAAGCCCGAAATCTAAAAAGGAGAGGCCCTCTACAAGGAGCAGGAGCAAGGTTGCTCAAGGATGAGCAAATGGTTCAGCTGGGGGGTGATGATGAGCCCCAATTTTGGTACAATTTGGGCTCATTTTGGCCTATTCTACTTGCTCAAACCATTCATTTTTTTATTGCTTATGCATGCATTTCTTAGTTTATTCATGTTGTTTGTAGGAAGAAGGGTAGGCACTCTCTCTACGTGACTAATGCATTATGATTCTAGGTTTTGGCATTAAAAGGGAGCAAAAGACAATGAAAAAGGAGATAAGGAGACAACGAGGTGGCACTGCGGGTTTTAAGAGAGGTTGTCCACGGTTCTAGGGACATCCCTCGTGATTCCCACCAAGAACTCCGAGCTCTAATCCATCTCCCCTCCGAGCTTAAAGGCAGCCAGCTATTCTACAGGAACAGCAATTATGACCATCCTACAGGATCAACAGTTAAACTCTAGTTGGACAGCCGAGCTCCTAAAATGAAGGACACTTGTTGGATCATCGTTTTTGTATAAGTATGGAGGCCTTAGCCTTAGATAGGTTGTTGAAACTCTCGTATTGCTATTGTAATTTTGGAGCACAGCTCAGTTTTCGTTCCTTTTTGTAAGCCAATTTGGCATGATATCAGATTATGAATAAAGGAGGCAGACTCTGATCTAGTTCTGAGTTTTTCTTAAGGAGACTATAGCTCTCAGGTTAGGGCCCAACCTGAGAGCCATAGATCCCCTCTGCTGTAGTGTTGTTTCCATTTCATTTCAGCACTTTGAGCTTTTCATTTGCACATGCAATTCGAATTACAGGTTGTTGAGTTGGTCTTTTTCATGAGTTAGATAGGAATTGCTTATGGTGAATTTGTTTCCACTTGCTTAGTGTAGCAGAGGATAGATATAATCGATTGGAGCTCCAACAAAAAGGTTGTTAAGGCTCACTGCCGTCTCATCTGGGATTGGAGTGAAGTCCATGACTAACCACCAAAAATACGCATTTCTTTCTTCCATGGTTGCTGCAAACACAGTCACGTTATGTTAGATGCTTCCACATGATTCACACCTGCACCACACTCCCTTACCACAGCTTCATGCACATTCTCCTTCGCGTTTAGATTGCTGCTCATTGAATTTACAAGCACAGGTAGTTTAGGTTAATGCATTTTTGGTTGAGTGACAGTCATAAGCATTTGTTTCACTTACACTGCTCTCTCTCATTCCATCACTTCGTCCTCCATCTTGATCACGCATGCAGATATCTCTTTGACCCCTGCTCTGCTCTGTTATCTCCCAAAGTCTTTCACTCCTCACGTACTTCCATTCTCTAGCCCTTTCGTTGACATAGCCCTTTACCTTCCATCCTCCTCCCCACACTCACTTCCCATCCTATTCTTCCACTTATAAAGCCATCACCAGCCTTATTCCTACCTTACACATCTCCCCCTACCATTCCATTACTCCTCCATCACTCCAAACAATCACGGTAGGTCATCCTGTAGCCATTTGTAGACATCCTGTAGAAAACAGAGTATCTTGTAGGATCCTCCACAGCCATCCTGTAGGAGGCCACTCTCTCGGTTGCTGAGCATCTGAATGCGAGGAACCTCTGTGGATGGATGCTAAGGATCCCTAGGGACCTCTCCTAGCCTCCCCAACCTATCCCACGCTTTCCTTCCTTCTCCATCCCATCTGCACAACCAAACCCTAGTTAGCACAAGATCACCATCATTCCACACACTTAAAGGAAAAATACAAAAACATAACTTTCATGATGCAAGTAGTTTAGATCCATGCATTTTCATTTATTAGAGGTAGTGACAGCATTGGTAGAAGTTGCATTTACATTCCTTGCACTGTAGAGGTCAGACTAGTGAAATTAGGGTTTCCTAGGTTTACATGCTTTGATTTGCTTTCAGTTCATTTTTGTCAAGTAAAGTAGCTTTCCTTTGAGATTAGCTTTCATCCATCAATTAGCAAGCTTCTTCTGAGAGCCCATAGAAGTTGGCTTGAGCCCTAGCGGACTTGTGCCAGCTGACCAAGTGACAGCTGCGACAAGAGCTAGTACTTGTGCATATAGCACGGTCGCTTCCAAGTTTGTACGAACTACCGGGTTGATAAAATGAGAGACATGAAGCCCCGGGAGTTGTAGCATTATTGCTACAATACTAGAGCTCACCAAGCACACATTCATTAACATAGTAAATACAAGAAAAATTATCTTAGAATATCTAGGGCAATTGATTCTGCGACATGGACTGTCCACCCAACCGTAGACAATTGTAGCCAAGACTACTTGTAACTATCACCCTCGAGCTTGATTCTAGAGGCCGAGCAGCTTCCTTCAGAGATGACACTAACTTCTAGTTGAAATAGGGGGTCCATAGGGCCTCTCCCCTCCACCCAAAAGTTGATAAGACATGGGGAATCGAAATACAAATTATATCTATCATGAAAGAAAAATGGAACGCATAGAGTAACCTTTTCACCCTAAAACACACAGAGTGGTTCCACCCACTCAAGGGAGCTGAGAACATACTAACAACCAACAAAAACAAGGTTTAAGAGGTTCTCCCTCCATGAATCCAAAGACACAATCATACACCCACACCACTAAGGGAATCCATAGAAAACCCTCTCCAACCCTTGGATTTACAAGGACTCTACAGGCCTTACTCCTTAGCTAAGGGAAACCATATGACCAACCATCTTGCTACCAAAATTTAGCTTCTTGTTTTCTTTCTTCGGCTAGTGTAGCCTCTTTGTCCACTGCTTCATTCTTCCTTCTCTGTTTCCTTTCCTTCTGACCCTTGTTACTCTCTATCAACACCTGTAGCTCTTTTATTTTTCTTATTGCACGGGGATTCACACCCCGATCCTTACTACGTGTGATGTCATTCTACATTAATTTATCATCCTCCTTATCTTGTGGGTAGATCTCAAAGTAGCATGGTTTGTGTACCCCTTTCAGTCTTTATTAATTTCATGGGCAATCCATTAAGGATTCACTATCAAACTCTTTAATGGCTGTCGCTTGAATTAGCCCATTCAGTTATGTTTTCATGAAATGTTTACAATGTGTATTACATGAGGAGTATGGTTGGGGCTATTGAAAAAACATTTAGTTGTCATATTGGCTTGTATAAAGTTTCTTTTATTGCATAATCAATGTATTTTAAATTACAATGATTTTAAAATATGTAAAGATGTAAACTATAAATAAGTTTTTATTCGATTTTATTTCTTTTGAGGTTATCTAAAAGAGAATAATAGTCATAACATGATATATATATATATATATATATATATATATATATATATATATATATATATATATATATATATATCAATGTGGTTCGCAGACACCCATGGTCAATGGTTTCCGGCTACGTCTGCGTAAAGACTAGAGGTGATCTCTAGGATCATGCCCCTCGGCCATCACAGACCTAACCCCAAGGGCTTTCAGGGAGAATTGACCGTGTGACCTCACAAATGGTGAGGCACTGACTTGACCAGTTTGGCTAACCCTTGGGGCTATATATGTGTTTGTTTGTGTGTGTGTGTGTGTGTGTGTGTGTGTGTGTGTGTGTGTCTGTATGTATATGTATATGTATGTATGTATATATATATATATATATATATATATATATATATATATATATATATATAGATATATATATATAATTGGAATTGATTTATTCATTTAATAATGTTAAAAATTTAAAAATTAAATTCATAAATATATATATTTTTAATATATCTACCTCCATTTCTGCATTTACCATGCGAATCATTTGACCTTTTTCAAAATTAATTCTCTTTAGCAAAGCGTTTTCGTTTCTTCAAGAGACTCTATGAATCCTAAACCGAAAGTGGTCTCTACAACAAGGATGGTGTTATGTTTTGCTTCATACATCTCATTCACCAAAAATTTCAATTAAAATCCAGTGCCCACTAAAATTGATTGTGAGAACAAACCGAAAGAGAAAAATGATTTAAAAAGAATAGGTGTTAAGAATAAAATTAGAGAAATTGGAGAGAAAATTGTCAATCTATACATGTTTTGCAAGTGATCTAGTCCCATAAGAAATTTTCTCTCTTTACTCTCCCCCCAACACATGTTTAGGAAATTAAAAAAAAACTTAAAACCATTTGGGCATAGGATTGAAGGGTTTGTGATAAATATGATCTATTCTTACATGTAACCCCAAAATTTTACTAGTGAATCTAGGTTTGAAGCTTTGTTTGGTTTCACAACAAGTCACATTTACAAAGTGAAGCATTTGAAGATGCTTTTCAAGATTAGTTCTTCATAGCAACCATTTTCCATTTCATTAAAATACTATATAAATCACAAACTAAAAGTGATCCCTATTGTAACAAGGATGGTATTATAGTTTTTTTCATATATCTCATTTACCAAACATTTCAATTATTTAAATCCACTATAAAGTAAAAGGGATTGTGAGAAGAAAATGAAATATATTTAAGTGATTAATAAAGAATAGGTTCTAGGAATAAAATTAGAAGATGTGGAAACTTTATTAAAGAAGCCAAAGAGATTGGCTGAAAAATGAGAAGAGGATTAAGATATAGTAAATTTGTGAAGAAAATATTGTATAACAATTTTCAAGGTTGTTGAACTAAAGACAAATAGAAATTAAGTGTAAATTCTTATATGTGAATTCTAAATAAAGATTTCAGAGGTAATTATTAGTTAGAACTTAATGATATGGCTAATCCTTTGAATTTGAGATAATGGGAGATTCTTGAAAAATCAAGCTAGTGATTACCAAATTGAAGGGCCAAGTTTATTCCAAAAGAGAAAACAAAGTCTATATCTATAAATTTATACAAATTTAATCAACTATAAGATAATTTGTGACTAACAAACCATACAATATATAAAAACACACTCCATGATAAAATAAGGATCATATTCAATTAGTCTTCAAGTATGTTAATATTTGAAAGCCTACTATACAAGATCAAATTAGTTGGGAAAGTTTTTCTTCATTAGAAGCACCATATCATTTCGTTTTTTAAAACATGTAACAAAAATGACCATAAAACAATAGTAAGAATAACTTTCTTAAAGGAAGAAGTTATCATAACTACATAGAATTTCACAATTGCAAATAAAAAGTGGAAATAATGTGGGATGATAAGTATGAGAAGGCCATTGAAATTGTTGATAAGGAAACAAAAAGAAATCAAGAGATAGAGGTTTTAGTGGATTTAGAGAACAAGGAAGATGCTTTAAGGTCATTCCAAAAATGAGTGTACATTGTTATCATTTGTGGTGAAGAGGGGCACAAATGATTTTAGTGTTTCATTGGGAGAGTGTACATGGAGATTTTATCACAACAATCAAGTAGGATATAAGGAGAGGTAATAGCATTTAAAAAACTATATGTTTCTACAAGGAACCTTTTTTACGCACATTAAAATATGTATATCCAATGTCTTTTTTGTTTTTAATTATTTTCATCAAATATTGACAAAGTTTAAAATAAGGAAATCCTCTCTTTTACTTTTGAACCATATTTTGCAATATATTTCACAATTACATGTTGAGAAACAACTATATGAATTTCATTGACATTAGATTGCCAAAATATACAAATATTAACATTGTAAACATTTCTAGAATACCATCAATACACACATGCTAATTTATTTCTTTTGCATTTATTGTTTATGGATTTAATATTGATTAATAAGATGATCCTTCCATTGACCATTATGTTTATATACAATAATACCTTCCTTTTTTATGCAAGATTGAATCTACACTACACTTTGTATGTGTTTAAAACAATTGTTCTCTTTAAAAGATTCTCATAACCTTCATAGGAAAATTAAAGAAGAAACTTGTGAGGTTTTCAAAGGTAGGGATCATAATTTAGGAGTCAACTAACCATTAAATGTTATATATGATGAAGGATGTTACAAAAATTTAATGTTGTTACATATATTTAACAAGGAATGTCTTCTCAACATGCACATTGGAAGGAGGGATACTCTTGCTCCTTCTTGATCTTAACATAACTTCTCTCTTTTAACTCCTACAACTATATCAAGCATTAATCAAACCAATGTTTATATGTTTTGGAGCACCTATGTGTCAACCATTTTTTCTAATCCATCATGTAAATAAACTGCCATGAATTGTAATACTTGTAAATAATATATGGAAATTCTTTCATTAAATCACATCCTTAGTTTTTTTGGGTTATCCTAAACCATTACAATTCGAAGGTGATTCATAATTTGAATGAATTAAAGTGGTTTCGGGAAATTCCAATAAACCACAGTTTCAAGTGGTTTTCTTTAGCTGTTGATACATCTCAATTTTTAACTACATGGTATTACTTTAAATTCTTATTTTATTTTAGTTTTATTATTTCATTATCCATATTCTTCTTGTTTTAAATTATATTTCCTAATGCATACAATATGGAGCAAATAATTTGATAAGTGAAACAATTTGAATTACCTGTATTTGCATGAATTTCTTGAATTGCATGATCTTCTTTTTCTCTTGACATCTAACATCTAATTCTCATCCTCTATCTATATTTTTCTTGCACTTCCTCTCTGATTGGAATTTCCTTTCCTTTTCTAGATCCAAATCTCAAATAACCCATGTTGCTTGTGTATCCTTGTGTAATTTTCATACATTGATATTTCTCTATGAATAAATGTGTGTTGTTATTTTTTCTACATTCAGATTTAGACTATTTTACTTTTTTAGGTTGAAAGCTTATGCTTGATCCAGATATAAGCTCAATCAAGCTCCTAACTTGTATCATTTTGCATAAATGACATTAATAAACGTTGGTAAGTGGTTGGTGGTGGTTAACTTTTTAATGGCTCGATCAAGTCTATAGGCTTGGTCGAGGCGCTGGTTAACCGCCTATATGACTCGATCAAGGGTTTCTTTAATTCTTGATCAAACCATTTTAATTTTGAAGTCAAGCACTTTATCAAGTATTTTAAGCACTCGATGAAGCTCTTGAGGTCCCAAAAATCACAGTTTCAGCAACCCTTCTACATATTTCTCTGCAACTCCATTTTTTACCCTAGCGGATTTAGGGTAAAATTTGTCCTTAAGTAGTGGATTTGATCATGTTAGAATAGTGAAAGAATCCTCTATCTAATGGAATATGAATTTGACACTTTTAAAATCATATGATAATTTTCATCTAATTTGTGTTAAACATAATGCTTGAAATGTTTTTGGACAATTTGAAAGGGTCTAAATAAAAAATCAATAACATAAAAAATACACAATGTAAAAAATTTCAAAAAATTCCACTATATTCATTTACAAGTCCTCTTCAAAAGGGTACTCTTGGTTTCAAATTTATTTAAAGAACTGAAAAAATATAATTTTGCATAAAAAAATAATTTTTTAATATGATAAACTTAGTTCTGTCCACATATATATATATATATATATATATATATATATATATTAGAGATTACACATTTTAGAATAAGTTATGCTACATGCAGAACACACACATACTTCTTAAGATGTGTGAAATTATGCAAAGAGAAGTATTGCATTTAATGGAAAATTGAGAGATTATACGACACTAAAATAAATAAATAAATAAATAAATATATATATATATATACATATATATATATATATATATATATATATATATATATATATATATATATATATATAGATAGATAGGAGGACAACATAATTTTCCACATACGTTGTTTTTACTCTGAATCAAATTCACAATGCTTATATGAATTTTGAAGGCTTCAATTCGATAAAAGAGGAAATACTTGAAATTTCATTCCCATATTTTCCCCACTACTAATAAATAAAAAGTTTAAATGTCCAATATTCCATATACTTATGTAGTAGGATGTCTTATGTATGTTATGGTATGCACTCGCCCTGACATTGCACATTCAGTGGGAGTAGTAAGTACGTTTCTTGCAAACCTAAGTAAGGAACGTTGGAATGCAATTAAGTGGATTTTAGGATATATTAAAGGATCAATCGACTATTGTTTCTTATTATGAGGTACTAATTCCTTGTTGGAAGGATTTACATATTATGATTTCACTACAAGGAAAAGACCTTTTAGTAGAGGTTTTTATGGAAGCCCGTATAAAAATAGCTCAAAAATTTGTTTGTAGTGGAAGTGCTTTACTATCCATACAATCACAGGTGTTACATATAACATGGTGAACCATCGAAAAATAAATAAATAATAAAATAAAAAAAGACATGGTTCACTAAATAACATCACACATTGGTGTTTGAATAGTCGATAACACTCGTACCCTTCAAATAGTAAAACGTCCCAGTGCATACTTGTAAGGAGCACCACTATAGTTTTAAATTTTAGAGAAATGCAATATTAATTTCCAATGAAGGATCGTTGTGGTAATCTTAATAAAATTCCTTGGGGCATCTTATAAAGAGCACTGTTAGGCAATTTTTAATTTCTAAAAAGATAGAGGTGATATAGTAAAAACACAGCACCAGTGAGGTACCTGTAGATGAATTCCCAAGGGAACATCAAGAAAAGAACCATGATATTTTCTAATTAAAAAAAAAATGTATTTCTTTTTGATATATCATGCACCAGTACATTTGGATAAACACACCAGAGGATTGTTAAATAAAAAAAACCCTCCCAGCCATAATTTTCATTTTTACAGTCTACAGTGCAGGAGAGATTTGAAGCACTGGTGCCACTCTTTAAACATGAAAACACCTTGATGTTGGTGCTTCTCTTGCTCACTATCCTTTCATACCATCCTCACTATTTGAGTTTTCAATTTTTTGAAACTATCCTATTTTTTTCTCCATTACGTGTCCACATTGCCTCCTCGATGACCAAATTTCCAAGTAATGTCTATGTTTCTTTGTAGTTTAATTTTTTGGAGAATTAGAATTGTAAATTAGGCTAACTTCTCCACTCTTTTTCGAAAAAAAATCACTGTGCAATGTGCTTGATACGTTTGACTCACACTGATAGCGGTGAGCCCTGTAAGTTTACGGGGTGCTTTGCAATTCTGTGCATGAACATAATGCACCATCATTCGTGTGGTGCATTTTGTAAATGAAAATGCACCAGCAATGATGCAAAATTTTTTACTTTGGTGCATCACACCTAATGCATTTATATTTACCAAATCCACTGCAAACTTGCACCATCATTCGTGTGGTGCATTTTGTAAATGAAAATGCACCAGCAATGATGCAAATTTTTTTACTTTGGTGCATCACACCTAATGCATTTATATTTACCAAATCCACTGCAAACTTAATATTTAAAAATATAGCCATAACTCGATTCGTTTGATAGCCTGAACATTTCATACCAGTGAAAAAAGGTTTATCCCTACACACTGATGCACAAGTTTTCCGCACATCTATCAAAATTTAAAATTATGAACCAACAATGGTGTATCATACTTATTTTCACACCAATATTAGTGTTGTTATAGTTGAAAGTGCACCGACAATAGTGAATGACAATGTTTTGAGTGAACCAGTGATTTTTTATTCTTTTTTAACTAAAAGTTATGTTTCCATATTTATAAATATATGTTTCATTTAATAAAAAAAAATTATTTTATGTATTAGGATGGTTTATTTTATATATCAATGACGTAGCATAGACATCAGTAGAGAGAGCACTAGGAGGAGTAGGAGAAAGAGGCGGACCTATACAATATCTTCTGAACATGGCAGTATCAAGAGAGGGAGAGGGATTTATAACCACGCCCTATTACTACAGTGACATGAGCACTTTTTGGGTGATTTAATTGTGATTTTAATCCCTGTCATTAATTTCCAACACGGGGTTCGTAAAACTAAGAAGGTATACCTGTACTACATGTACTAGATGGCTAGTTATCAAAATAAATTAATTTAATGAAATTAAAACTAATTACAAATTTAGTTAAGTCAATCTAATCAAAATCAAACCAAACATAAAGAAATTGAAATCACACGCATAATGTAAATCACTCTTTCTTGAAATTGAAATCACACTTGCATAAATGAAATCACACCACACTGGCATAAAATAAATCACACTTGTAGAATTGAAATCACACGACACTTGCATAAATGAAATCACACTTGTTGAATTGAAATCACACTCACACATGCTGAAATGAAATCACACTCACATGCTAAAAGGAAAAGCACACTTGCATGAAATGAAAACACACTTACTAAAAATAAATGAAATAAAACAACTACACTATGCTACTCTTGTAGCGGCTACAACCACACTGCAAAAGTTTGGCCTACATCAATTTCAGAGCCTACCTTGAACAGTTTCATTTGATGACTGCACACAACCGGGTTCACTCCATGATCCCATGTGAGTCTTTACATTCGCCTTTCTTGTTTATTGCACTCAAGTATTTGCATGTTGATGTCTAAGTCATGCTTGTGACCATGTTCTGGTTATGCTCAAAGTCTTTGCTTCGCATGTGTTTGATGTGTTCACCATGAAAGCATCTGCCACACTCAAACACAGAGTCACATTCACTATTGCACAAGTGTCATCTCGATCATGAATGATCAATCATGAGTGTCGTGCTTTTCACTTTCACCGTCAGTCAGTCATGTTGAACATGTGTATTTGAATGGTTTGTTTGTTTCATCGTCAAGTCATGCGAGTGTGTGTCCGTACGATCACCTAAACATCTTTCGACTGTTCACAAACTTAGTCATTTTTGCTAAATTCCTGACGACCATACTCCTCACTGAAAGCTAGACCATCACATTTCTTTCGACTCAATCGACTATCAACCAAAAAAACGTAGAAGAACCAAGCTATTTATTTCAAGTTATGTTGCCCGCAAGTAATTCAATCAACACTCATGCCAGCCACCCATCTATTCATCTCAGAAATTATGCAGTGCTCATGAGCAGGCCTACTACTACCCATTAGTTAGCTCAACCTAGAAATTGTGTAGAGATGATCAACAGGCCAGCCCCTCGGCCTTGATACAATTTTTCCAACTAGCATCTCCCAACTGCAAAATTCATTTTCCCTCCACGAATTGTGTAGTTTTTGTTGTCAGTGACTGAGTAGCCAACTACCAGTTCCTTCTAGGAATTGTGTAGATATGGCTGCTAGTGGCCCCAGTAGCCAACCAACAGTTCCCTCTGGGAATTACACAGATTTGGCTTCCAGTGACCCAAGCAGCCAACTAGCAATTCCCTCTAGGAATCGCACATATCTAGCTGCCAGAGAACCCAACAACCATTCGGAATTTCCCTTTGGGAATTGCATAGATCTAGCTATCAGTGACCCCAACAGCCAACTAGCAGTTCCCTTTGGGAATTTCACAGATCTAGCTGCCACTCTCCTGGGCAGTTCCCTAGAAATATGGCTATCTAGCCCCTACTGATTGTTCATTCTAGAAAATGTGCAGATCATGCCTGCCTTTCCTTCCAGCAACCTGGACTGGTCCTCCCAAAATTTGCGCAATTTTGCCTCCCAACCGAGCCAAACCTTGTAGTTAGTCATTGTCAACTAAAATCACGTGTCTGCATCTCTCAGTGACTCTTGCATGATTTTCATCGGCAGTTACCCGAAGCCATCATCATGTGTCACAACCCTATTGCCTCTCCTGCTCACTTGCATTAAATGATCATGTGCCATGGTAGACTAGGAGGTTTTCAATTTGATGCCATCTCATCATGAGTGACTACAGGTACAGGTACACAAACAAACATGTGAAGGTGACGAATGGGTTGAATGAAGGGATAACATGCAGATGTGCATGTTCACCAATGAATGAATGAGCGAAGAAGATGAACAGGATGAATGAAGGGAGCACATGTAGATGTACAGGTTAACCAACGAATGAATGAGCAAACCATGCGAAGTGGACAAACGTGATGAGCATGCACCTTAACGAGCAAGTGAGCCTATCAAGCCTTCGAGAATGAAATCAAGGAACAACATGCTAAAGCTTCATCAAGCGAACTGAGGACCATCGAAGACTCTGCACACTTCTCCATGTAGAGGTGAATCTGTGCTACACCATGAAGACATCCATCACTCAGCAGCACTCTAGCTCGACATGCACTCTAGTAGCAGCACGAATGTACCAACAATGTCATGTCAAGTCATGTCAAGTCAAGTCATGAGTCATGTTACCCACATCTCTACTATGGGCTTGTTTTCAATCAATGTGATGTAACGTGGAATTCAAAAATACCCACTTGTTGAACATAGAGTCATGTAAGTCAAAAAGTCATGGAAGTCAAACGGTCGTGAGGGTAGTCGAACAACCATAAGGGTCAATTTCACTCTTAGCTATAAATACCCCCCCTCATTTGTACATGAATTATCTTTTCACCTCATCTCCTCCCACATATCCAAGAGAGTTTGTGATCTTTTCTTTGTGGAGTAAATAGTTGATCTAACACCCCACTGATGTGGTTAGTGATGTATGGTGTAATGATGTTTCTTGGAAATTTTGCTTAATTCATAAGCCTGTCGATAGGCCAGCACATTTTCACACACGTATTGTGATTGTTGTAAGACTAATATTTAACACTTGTAACACATGTTTCTTTAACCATGTGTTCTACATCTGAACTGATTCATTTGTTGTAATGCATAATATATTAATGGAAATGTGTTCTATATGATGTTAATGATGTCCCGTTCGTGTCGACTGCTCTACCAGACATCAGACATGCCTTTCACATCAACCTTGCTATAACAATCGTGGCACTCCTGTCGGACTAATCCATGAGTGTTGTACATGTTATCCTACCTTGCATGTTGTGACTACCGCATATGAGTGTACTACTCCACTGGAAGTTGTATATGTCCTTTGTGTTGTGTGTTCCTACCTGAGTTGGGACTGGTCCCTTTCAACATGGAACTCATCTTCACCTTTTCCTATCATATTGAAAGAACCATTGACACAAGTACACTTACACTCTCCAGTCATGCAAAGCTCACTTCTCAAAGACAAAGAGAAACACTCTTCTATGCTGACAAGCAAGAGTTGAGGAAAATCCTTAAGACAATGGCAACTGAGCCATCATACTCGATGGGACTCCCATACCAAATGGTGTGAGGTCTAGTTGGGACTTCATACTAGGGTGATCCCCTGAATGTTGGCGGGGCTAACACCATCAACATTTTTGGTGCTAGAAGGAGGGCAGCCAGTTGTACATGGCTGAAATTCCCCTAACACTCACTCATCAACCATCTAGTCAAGGCAGTAACTCACACTCCCTTTCTCACAACTCAGCAATTGGTTACTCCTCACCTCCTAGAATTGAGCATGAGATTTCATATCATCACCTTCGCTTCATCTATCCCATCACTCACCAGTTCGTGAAAGTAGTCAGACCGATCCTAGGCATATAGTATCTTCTACACACATCGAAGATGCCAAAAGCCACTCCCATAGGGCTTATTGTATGATCGATGGAGGAAACAGTCCTTGCTACTTTTGAAGGTTTGGAAGAATCTATTGAAGACAGAGAGGAACCTCCAATATTATTTGAAGACAAACAAGGAACTCTTGTGGTCTTGGGATCAAACTCTGGTATAGGAGGTGGAGGGGAAGGCAGTGGAGGAAGTGGAAGTGGAGACGAACCAACAGACTCAGATCTAGAACCATGAAATTTTGAAGGAGAGGAAGATGGCGAAGAGGATGAAGAGGATGAAGAGATGGCTGACCCAAATATTGAATGGATGACTTAGGGACCATTGACTCTCCCGAATGTTCTGCACAAGATGCTGAAGCAAGCAGAGAGAATGAACATCAATTTTAATGCTCACAGTGTGGTGAAGGTAGAAGACCACTTAGACAACTTCTACCTACAGCTGCAGACCCCTGAGGAATGTTATGACGACGTAGCATGTAGATTGTTTCCATGTACCTTGGACGACAAGGCAGCTACTTGGTATCATAGCCTTCCACCCAACTCTATACAGAACTGGGGTTCTTTCAAACGTATGTTCCTTGAAAATTTTTCTCATGACAAGACTCTATCCATGCTACTCAAATAATTGGGAAGCCTCAATATGGAGAGAAAATATAAAGTAAAGTATTTCAATTAGACGTTTACACTTATCTTGAACAAGTTTGTAGCAGACACCGAACCTCATGACTCCCTCACTAACGACTATTACACATCTGCACTGTCAACCACCATTACAAATTTCGTCAAGCGAGCTGTGAAGCCAACACTATTAGAATGTTGCAAATAGGCTATTACTGTTGAGAAAGACTTGTGCACCATTGGAGTCATCAAGGATGACGAATTAACAGAAGAATCCAAGGATTCGAGCAGAAATCCCCAAGAAATGGCGAACAAAGGTAGAGACAAGGAAGCAAGTCACTTTGAGACCCTCACTCGCCTTGTCAAGAACTTGACCACCGAAATGTCCGAATTCAAGCAACGGAGGATAGACACATTCGCGAACAATCATCCACCCAGATAGAGATAGGTAAGCAGTTCATCAACTCAATCATCAAGCAATAGTTGGTTCAGTTCTAAATCTGCGCATAAGCCTATTTTCCAACTCGATCAATGTGATGATCCGAAGTATTGTTTCTTCCATGAAGAATTTCATCCCGAGAATTCTTGTTTAGATTGGAAGCATGTTGTTGCTTCTGTCTATACTCATACACTCAATGCAGATGGCGACATATAGGAGAAATCAAAAGAAACTAATGATAACGAAGAGTTTTCACTAGATGAAGCACCAAGTTCTAGGCATGTGGTGAACACATATTAGTGCTCACAAGTAGTCTCGAAGATGAACACCGAGAAGCAACCCCAAAAGAATAATGATCGCTACAATCTTAGGAGTAAATGAGCTCCCCTAACACTTGAGGAGATGCAAGAGAAAGTGAGATGACTGATAAAGAAGGTCGATCCACTAGCTGCATCGAGGCAAGAAACACAAAGAGAGTCCAAGAAGGTAGCAACAGATAAGAACACATGCATGAAAAGTAAGTTGCAGAACAATCCGCCAAACAACACGAATATCTGTTCCACCCCAGACACATAGATGAGTCTACCACCTCTCAATTACAACATAGTCGATGACATGAAGAAAACTTGAGTGAACATCAATTTGTTCGAGTTAGCCAAACTCCAGAGCTAATGATATATCCTACTGCGTGAGACAACACGACCTCTACTAGGAAGGGAGCATGCACACTTCCTGGAACACTACCCACTGTGCTCAATACACTTCGGATGGAAGAAGAAAACTCAGGTTTACCTCCATTGCTACTTTTATTCAAAGTTTTTAACTACAATGTCCACAACTGTTTGGTTGATTCTGGTGCGACAGCCGATGTGATGCCACTCTCCATTGCTAGGAAGGTCAATGTATGATGGAGCGAAACATATGCAAGAATCATCCAACTTGATAGAACATCATTACCATCCATTAGTGAAATACGAGACGTGACCATATAACTATCCCATGACAGTCGAATCCACCAGTGCATCAACATAATTGTTGCAGGAATATCGGAAGCATATGATCTACTACTCAGTAGAGACTCGTCTAGAAATCTAGATGGATACTTTTCTACAGACTGGTCTCACCTATGGCTTCCATACAAGGGAAAATGCAACCAAATCTGGGTGTTATTTAAGAGGTATATGAAGCACAATGTCACTCCCCTTGACAACAATAATGAACCATTGGCCTTCTTAGAAATCATGTTTGGAAACTGCTTCCTAGAAAAGACATTGGATTGTTATCTTACATGGCCAACCCAACCTCATCAGACAAGTAGTTGGGACTCATTTCATACCCAATTACTGATAATGAAACTTGTACACTTTCATTTTCTATTAGTAGTAGTAGTAGCAACAGTAGTAGTAGTAGCAGTAACATCATGTCGAACGGTCCATGTACAGACAAGTTGTGGACCATGAGTCTTGATAAATTAGGAACACATGATGACTCAAGGACTGAGTGCATCTCAGTCATTCGAAATGGTGAACTATGAACAATTTCAAGCTATTTGAAGTTCAAAGTCACAAATAATGATGTTGAAGCACTCATGTTGAACAAACAAAAGACCAACACTATGAACAAACAACACAACTTGGTGATCCACCATGATCCGAAGATGGCTAATCTCGGTACAAGTTACACACTCCAGGAGTGACCAATTAGACCACTTGATTGAACAATACTAGGATGGCCCTACACGAGTAGATGATGACCTGAATACCCACTACTTGCAGAAAATTCAACATGAGATTCCAGGTAAAGTAGAAGACAAGCCATTACAACAAAGAATAGGTAACACATACATGTTGTTTATACTCATTTCACCAAATAGATTGTTAACATTTTAAGTGTTTGGATGACTTGCAAAGTTCGTCATCACACTTGGTTTTCTGATTTAAATCGTCCACATAAGAAATCTAGGAAGATCCGCTTATGCATTGACTTCAAAAGCTTGAACCCTTCCTGGAGTAAAAATAATTACACTGTGCCATCATCTGAGCCCATGCTACACATAGTACCTAAGACAATAATGTTGTCTTCACTTGAAGGTTTTGTAGAATGCCACCAGGTTCCTGTAGTGGAGCTCAGTGGACTAGCATTGGTCCACAAGAAAGTTGGCTCACACACCTATCATTTGCAGTCACTCGATTGGAGGATTGATGATCTTCCTATCAAATGGACAATTCCTCAAACATTATTTTAGTAGGTTGGGCCATGCCTGTGCCTTGTATATAGTTTGCTTGTTTCTTGTTGTTTGATTTGGTTTGTTTTCCTTATTATCTTTGCCTTTGCTTTGTTTTATTCTGATTACTATTTCTGGTCACGTACATTTTGTTTGTTTGATATATTACTATTTTTGCTTCTAGAAATTAGCAATGTGAACTACTACGTTCTGGCTTTTGAATAAAGTATGTGGCTGAAATTTGAAGAGTCTTGGGACACTGCAGAACTTGGCTAGTCTTGTGTCCATTTTCTCTGTGCTTAGTTACAACCTTCGACCGATGAAGTCTTGATGGAAAATATGAACTATCTGTAAGTGAAGCTTTGGTACAAATGTGAACCTATGTCCACAGTGGGAAGCCCCATGCCTGTACTTAACCTTCTACTCTATGTGATGAAGCTAATCCAATTAGTAGAAACAGAGAAGGGGAAAAATCTAAACGAGAAAATCTATGTCAGAGGTCTTACATGCTTCTTTGAATGAACAACCTATTTTGCTCTTAGTAAGTCAGGATCCCTCTTCCACCCCAAAAATAAATAAATGCTTATGCACAGTTCTCTTAAAAAAATACAAAGGCAAAAGAAGAGAAAGGCTTCCTGTGCAGATAGGTGAAGCATCCAACTCCACTTGGGTCCTGACCAGGCTTACTGGAAGTGGAGCATTGTGTGCATTCCTACGTGACCCTACTGGTGTATGGTCCAGGCCTGTTGACAGTGGAGAAGCACCAAAGATGAAAAGTTATACTTTGAAGATCTTCAACTCACAAAATAAACTACCCTTCCCGAATTTGAAACACTGAGATATAAGCTTTTGATTGTGTTTCACTAAGTTGGAGAAGGGTGAACCATGTATGTCCATGGGGCAAATGGGGAAACTAATGTAACATGCACAATGATTCAATACTTCCTGAAACACCAAGACCCTATGCTAGCAGTGAACTGAAATAGAGAAGTTGGAGTCCTACCAGTGTGTCACCAAGTATTGTAGCAGCTACAAACACCCTCCAAAATTTTGGCCTTCATCAATTTCAGAGCCTCCCTTAAAGAATTTCACTTGATGACTACAAACACCTGGGTTCACTCCATGAGCTTGTGCGAGTGTTTACATTTTCCTTGCTTTTTTATTGCACTCAGGTCTCTACATGTTGATGTCTAAGTCATGCTTGCGACTATATTCTGGTTATGCTCAAAGTATTTTTTTCGTATATGTTTAATGTGTTTGCCATGAAATCATCTTTCACACTCACACATGGAGTCACATTCACTATCGTCCAAGCATCATCTCGGTCATGAATGATTAATAATAAGTGTTGCGCTTATTGCTTGCATCGTCGGTCAGTCATGTTGAACATGTGTATCCGGATGGTTTGGTCATTTGGTTGTCAAGTCATGCGAGTGTGTGTCTGTATGATCACCTATGCATCTTTCGAATGTTCACACACTTAGTCATTTTTGCTGAAGTTTCAAAGACTAGACTCCTCATTGATAGCCATACCATCACCCTGCTTTCGAATTGATCGAATGTCAACCAGAATAGTTCAAAAGCACCAAGCTAGTACTTTCAAGCTATGTTTCCCACAAGAAATTCAATCAATACTCATGCTAGCCAACCAGAGTGTCAACCGACTGTTCATCTCAGAAATTGCGCAGTGATCATGAGCAGGCATCCTGCTACCCATCAGTCAGCTTAGCTCAGAAATTGCATAGAGATGATCAGCAAGCTGAGCTCCTGGCCTTGATGCAATTTTCCCAGCCAATAGCTCCTAGAAGCAGACTTCCTGTTCCCTTTAGGAATTACATAGTTTCTGCTGCTAGTGACTAAGCAACCAACTGGAACTTCCCTTTGGGAACTTTGCATATCTTGATGCTAATGACCCTAGTATCCAAATGGTAGTTCCCTCTAGGAATTGTGCAAATCTGGTTCTTAGTGACCCCAGTATCCAACTGGCAGCTCCCTCTTGGAATTTCATAAATCTGGTTGCTAGTGACCCCAGTAGCCAACTGGTAGTTCCCTCTGGGAATTGTGTCGATCTAGCTGACAGTGACCCCAGCAGCCAACTGGAAGTTCCCTTTGGGAACTGCATAGATCTAGCTGATAGTGACCCCAGTAGCCAACTGGCAGTTCCCTCTGGGAATTGCTCAGATTTGGCTACCAGTGACCCCAGTAGCCAACTGGAAAATTATGCAAATTTGGCTGTATAGCCCCTACTAAATGTTGATTCCAAAATTTCATAGAGCATATCTGCCTTGCCTTCCAGCAACCTAGACTGTCCCTCCCAAAATTTGTGTAATTTTTCCTCCTAGTCGAGCCAGACCTTGCAGTAAGTCACTGTCGATTCAGATCGCCTATCTCAATCTCTTAGTGACTCTTGCATAGTTTTCATCAGCAGTTTCTTGGAACCATCATCCCACATCACATCCCTACTGCCTCTCCCAGTCACTTGCATTCGAATGATCATGTGTCATGGTAGACTAGGACATTTTGGATTTGATGTCATCTCGTCATAAGTGACTTTAGGTAAAAGGACACCAACAAACATGTCAAGGAGATGAATGGGATGAACAAAGGGAGAACATGCAAGTGAATAGGTTCACCAATAGATGAACTAGCAAAGCATGCAAAGTGGATGAACATGATGAACATGCACCATCGCAAACAAGTGAGCCTGTCAAGCCTTCCTACATGAAAGCAAGGAACAACATGCTAATGCTTCATCAAGTGAACCAAGGACCATCGAAGAATCCGTGCACTTCACCATGTAGAGGTGAAGCTATGGTACAATAGGAAGACATCCATCACTCAACAGCACTTTAGCTGGACATGCTCTCCAGCAACAGCATGAATGTACCATCAATGTCATGTCAAGTCATGAGTCATGTTACCCACATCTCTACTATGGGCTTGTTGTCAATCAATGCGATGTAATGTGGAAATCCAAGAGATCCACTTGTTGAACATAAAGTCATGTAAGTCGGAAAGTCATTGAAGTCAAACGGTCATGAGGGTAGTCAAATAGCCACAAGGGTTAGTTTCAACCTTGGCTATAAATACCCCCATCATTTGTACATGCATGCACTTTTCACCTCAGCTCCTCCCACATAGCCAAAAGAGTCTATAATATTTTCTTTGAGGAGTAAGTAGTGGCTCCAATGCCCCACTGATAGGGTCAGTGATGTATGGTGTAACGATGTGTCTTGGAACTTTCACTTAATTCAGAAGCCTGTCAACAAGCCAACATGTTTTCACACATTTATTTTATTTGTTCTAAGACTGATCTATAACACTTTTGATGCATGTTTCTTTAACCATGTGTTCTACCCCTGAACTGATTCATTTGTTGTAATGCATAATATATTAATGGAAATGTGTTGTATATGTTGTTAATGTTGTCCCGTCATCCATGTCGACTGGTCTGTCAGACATCAGACAAACCTCTCACATGAACCTTGTTGTAAAAACCATGGCACTCATCTCAGACCAATCCATGAGTGTTGTGCATGTTATCTTACCTTGTATGTTGTGATTGCTGCATCCTAGTGGATTGCTCCATCAGAAGATGTGGGTGTCCTTTGTGTCATGTGTTCCTAACTGAGTTGGGACTGATCCCTTTCAACATCTAACTCATCTTCACCTTTTCCTCTCACAGTGAAAGAACCATTGACACAAGTACACTTACACCCACCAAGCACATGAACCTCACTTTTCAAAGACAAAGAGAACCACACTCTTGTGCAGACAAGAAGGATTTGAGGAAAATCCTTAAGACAATGGCAACCGAGGCATCATACCAGATGGGAATCCCACACCAAATGGTGTGAGGTCTAGTTGGGACTTCATACCAGGGTGATCCCCTGAATGTTGGTGGGTCGAGCACTGTCAACAATTACAAATATGTACAAAGGTGTGAAAACTATGGTTGATGGGGGCCCTCCATTCCACAAGAAGCACACTGAACAACTATCAAATATTCAAGATCAAAGTGGAAGTATGTATTTCATAAAAGTGAAGTTACAAGATATTAAAAGAATCCTTTATCCTCACTTTACAAATTACACCTAGAACTTGAAATCTCCAACTAGCAACTATCAACTAACACTAACACTCACAAACTATAACTTGCATCTAACAACCCTTTGTATGAAGAGTGCACTCTTATTTATAAAAATATTCAGGATAACTATACAAAAAATATAGATCCCTAGATCTATCATAAATCCATATTTATCTCTTATGGTTACAACCAATCTCCTAAAAATGTAACATACAAATCCTCTCAAAATCGTCTTGTCCATGATTCTTCTGCTTTGGATGTGCATAGTTAATGATCCACATCTCCTACAATTATTCCACGAATCCTCATGAGTTGGAATTTCAAATTCGAATTTGTCATTGGATGGTCAGGTAGGACCCTTCTATAATCTCCAATTAGGCCTACAATATCAAAAAACTCAAAACACTTTTAGATATATATGGAAACATGTTAATTTCCTAATAATTAATCAGAAACTCACTTATAATACTTAAAACCAATGACATCAAAAATAATAATAATAAACCCGTATGATTATGAAAATGGTTACTAATGTAGGGTTATGGAGTTACAGAGTTACAAAATGAGGGTAAAATGATGAAAATGAAGGTGAAAATGGATGACATTTTGGAGACTCAACATACCCCCCAACTGAAGATGTTGCATGTCCTCATGCAACTATTTCATTGATTCCCTTAATCACAAGTTGATCTTCTTGAAAATGTTTTCTTCTATATGAGTTTTACCTTTGTCTTGATTCTCTTTTAACTTTAAATAATCATATCATTTCACAATTTTATTCTTTTTGCAAAGTGTACTTTCAAATACATTTGATTGAAACATATATTTTTTTATGGTTGGTTCTTATGTGACAACCAAAATTTTATGAGTATTAGTTCTTGTGTAACAATACTCTTTTTTATTTTTGTTGCATCAAAATACTTGAAAACATTGAGAAATTATTCTTAAGTCACATAGCGACTGTCAGCCATTTGATTTTCTCATTAATTGATCATTGCAAAACATATAAACTTTTGGAATCAAAATGAAATAATAGTTGATTGGGAAAAATATGTTGGTTAGTATGAAATGAAATGTGACATGTGGCATGAAATGTGAATATCTCTTCCCCCCAGCTAAAGGTATTTTCAGTTATCGGAAAATGAGAAAGGATATATGAATGTGCCGAGGGATTTTCCAAAAATCACAATTTTAGCATTTAACGAATTACATGATTAAACATTAGAAAATTACATACCTTCACCCACCTAAAAAGTGGACAAGCTAGGTATCGAAGAGCGTGGTTGTTGCTGCTAGATCATGGAATGTGAAGTAAAATAATCTGGTATATCTTCTTCTTTCTCTTCGATGTATGAATTGAGGATGAGATTGGAATCTTTATTAGTATGATTGTTGAATTGAGTCCTATTGCAAATTGGTGAAATCATGTACTATTCATTTGTTCCCACTCGATGGCATAATTATTATTTATGTCAATATATGTGTTGATGTCGAACATATGAATAAATTGTTGGAGTACTCACCATTAATGAATTCCATTAACCAACACAAGGCTACTCACCATTGATGTGAGTGAGAGTCAATATGCCTAATTACATCTTACTAGGTATGAATAGATGTGTCGTAGTCAAGTTACCTAAAAGTTCCAACAAGCATGGGACATTGACGTATTCTCAGTTTTTATTGGTGAGAGTGCTTGCCATTAAGGCATGCAAGCCTCAAGGTACTTGAAATATATCTAGTTTTGATTCCAGATGATGTGTCAGATTTGATGGGTCAAAAATTGTTAGAATGAAGGCCTCATGAACCCTCCATCATGTAATTTGAGTATGAAATAATAATTTGAAGAACTATAGATGGAAAATTTGCATTGAAGTAAGGGTTATTTCATAGGAAGGAAATCGAAGTCAGTCGAGAAGGCTATAGTTGTAGACCGTTCATATTTTCTCATTGCACAGACTAGGTTTGGGTCGAATTGTAGGCTTATTAATAGCAGAATTGGGCAAAAACTTAAAATTGTGATATCATTCTCAATTTTTGGGCAAATGGGCTACAGAAAGAGCAAGGATAGGGGTTTTGGATAGTGTTGGATCCATTGGGGACATTATTTTTTCTGTTTGAGCTTTCTAAAAGTCTGTAATGATACTTTCGATTATGAATTTAGATCTCTTCTTCAATTTTTATTGAAAAAATCTAAAGCTAACTTTTTTCAATTTCCTTTTCTAATCTTCAAGGTCTCATTGAGCGTAAGAAGAGAGAATAATAAAAAATATGTAAGCTCTTTATTCATTTAGAATGTGAAAGTAAAAGACAAAGCAAAAGGATTTGATCTCCACATTCAAATTGTGGCTCTCAAAACTCTTATTTATTCTACTTCTTCTCAAATATTCCTTCTCTTTATACATCTTCTTGCAATTGGTTAGTGATTTTGGTGGCTCTTATTGCACCACAAAAAATAAAATTCCAAATAAAATGAAATAAAACTTAAAACTTAAAAAACATCATCAATCTTGGCTTTTATTCATTGATTCTATCCTACTCTACTCTACTGGGAATAGAAAAATTTGATCAAGTGTATGCATGTAATTTCCAATGTAACCATGTGTCTAACAGGAGTAAAAAGATATTCATGCTTAGTTCTGAAAAATATTCAGTAGAACAGATCAAAGCATGAAAGACCATCTATTTTGATAATGCGATTAAGAAGTAAGGAAAAATGAAAGAGTGATGTGACTTGATCCTTGATTGGAACCATGTTTCAATAAGGTCATGAAATTTCTGATTCCTTCTTGGTTTAGATCACATTGAATATCCTCATTTGTTATGCATTCCTCAACCTTAGATTCTAGTGGTTATTCCCTAGCAAAAGTATTGCATGATTCTTGATTCTCTTCAACCAATTGATAAGAGGAATCAAAAGAAACTTGAAGATCTTCTTGTGGAGGTGGAGAGATAGACATGTTTCTGAATGCAGTTAAAATATACTCTTCCTAAGAGATAGGTATCCCAGTTGTTGTTAAGATTTGGGAAAGTTCTTAGAAGAAAATTCTTCAAACTCTTGATTGTCTATGAATTACTCCAAGTGGTTGATAATTCCTATCATGCAGACATATTAGTAAAAAGTATTGAAAAATTATTGAAATTTAATATGCATCCTAAATTATTTTAATATGATTTTAATCATGCATCTAAAAATGAATGAAACTATAATTAATTTTCTAAAATTCAAAATAAACACCTATGTATACCTCCGTGACAACGATGCCAAAATGTTGGGTTATTTAATTGCGAGTTAAATCCCTATCATTAATTGTCAACCCAAGGTTCATAGAACTTACGAGGTATACCTATACTATATGTACTAGGAGGTTACTTATTAGAATAAATTAATCTAATGCAATTAAAACTAATTACAAAGTTAGTTAAGTCAATCTAATCCAAATCAAACCAAACATAAAGAAATTGAAATCACACTCACATAAAGGAAATCACACTTGCTTGGAAATGAAATCACACTTGCATAAATGAAATCACACTTTCGGAATTGACATCATACTCACATAAAATGAAAAGACACTTGCTAAAAATAAATGAAATTAAAAAACTACACTATGTTACCAATATGTACAAAGGTGTGCAAACAGTGGTTGATGGGGGCCCTCCATTCCTCAACAAGCACACTGAAAAACTATCACATCATGAAGATCAAAGTGGCAGTATGTATTTCATAAAAATGAGATTACAAGATATTACAATAATTCTTTATCCTCACTTTAAAAAATTACATCTAGAACTTGGAACCTCCAACTAGTAACTAGCAACTAACACTAACTCTCACAACCTCTAACTTGCATCTAACGACCCTTTGTATGAAGGGTGTACTCTTATTTATAAAACAATTGAGGATAGTTATACAATAAATATAGATCCTTAGATCTCTCTTAAATCCACATTTATCTCTTGTGGTTATAACCAATCTCCTAAAAATGTAAGATACAAATCCTCTCATCCATGATTCTTTTCCTTTGTATGTGCATAGTTAATGATCCACATCTTCTACAATTATTCCACAAATCCTCATGAGTTGGAATTTGAAATTCGAATTTGTGGTTGGATGACCACGTAGTACCCTTACAGAATCTCCAAGTAGGCCTACAATATCACAAAACTCATAAAACTTTTAGATATATATCAAAAAATGTTAATTTACTAATATTTAATCACAAATTCCTTTATAATACTTAAAATCAATGACTTGGAAAATAATAATAATAAAACCATATGATAATGAGAATGGTTACTAATGTAGGGTTATGGAGTTACAGAGTTACGGAATGAGGGTAAAATGATGGAAATGAACGTGAAAATGTATGACATTTTGGGGACTCAATAGCACTCTTGATGAATGTAGGCCTCCTCAAGTATTATGAGGAGGCTACGTCCCTAAAGGCACACTATATCTTATTGGCTTATTTGGTCCACCGATGGAGTGCCCAGGAGCAGGCTTTCTATGCGGTCCTAAGGTATAGTATAGACGAACAAAGGAGAATATATAATTTATCATTTGCATGTCCATGATAGGAGAGGATTTTCACTACTTCTCTGATGTCCCCCATGGGGTTTCAACTGAGAGTTAGCTTGCACACACTTAGAAATATGTTGAGCCTCATGTGGTCCATCCATCAAATTTTCATATCTGTGGTGGACAACTACGGATTTCTTCTTTTGATGCGGAGGATGTTAGGTGCCTCTCATTATTTGTTACCACAATTGCACACTCTAGTAGTGATGGGTAGCACATTATATTCCCTCTTTTGTATTATGATGATTCTTCGATTCAGGTGCCACATTGCATCAGATGGTATACCATTATTTTTAATTAGCTTTTCATGGCTTTAGATATATATCATGCATTGATACATGAGAGAGACACCTTCCCTTCTACTTTTGAGATTTTTTTGTTTATTTTTTGATAGGTTTCCAGAGATGAGGCCTACATTTGACCACCCTCCTAGGTCGATCACTAAAGTCCAGATGCACATGTGGGGGAATATGATGCCCAAGATGGGCCTAGTGGAGTATCCAACTAGAATTTCTCCCGAGCCACTAACACTACTAACCAATGAGGATGATGATGTGTTTGTCATGTTGGCATTTCCATATGTGTGGATTGATTAGAGAGTGTGTCCCAACATTCTCTTCATAGTGGATGAGACTCCAGATGATAGAGGTAATATTATTATTTTGTTTAAATTATTCTAGTTTCATTTTCTTTTAATGAATTAAATTAAAATATATTCTAGCACATTTTTTTATTTGTTTTATTAAATTATTTAGTGAAATTCTCTAATTATTTTTATGTACTATATATTTTGTAGACATCGGCACATTAAATATGGATGTGCCTCCTCCCCTGAGTGGGGCATGGGCATCCATGGCCATAGGGTTGTTCTATGTGTTCGAATAGACTATTGTGATTGATTGGTGAAATTTTTGTTTGAGGTAGGAGTCCACCCTGTGAGGGTTCGAGATATAACTGTGGATCCTACGTTCATGGGCCTATACAGGGATTGTTCATGCGAGATCATGTATCTTATGCATCATATCATAGAAGCTAGTAGGTTAATAATAACGATGAGGGATGTAGACCAACATCATTCAACGAAAGATAGATCAGATGAGGGTGGTGATCATGATTCTTCTAGTAGTAACACCCCATCAAATCATGGCTGTCAGGGTATCAATGGTCCTTCTTGTAGTACACCTCCTCGTAAGTCACCTGATGATGAGATGCAAAAGCCAGAGGATGTGACTTATGTTTCTCCTGATAGAGTACACCATCCACCACCTCCACCACCTCCACCACCTCAGAGTTTGCCATATTGTGTTGAGGGTGCAGTAATTGACCATCCATCATGTTATATTGTATACCGACCACCTCCTCCCCCACCTTAGCTAAGTTTGACATATGTTGATAATGTTGTAGTTGACCATTCATCATCTTCTACTACAAACCAGGCTATGTCTGTTTTATTAGATATCTAATTGTAATTATTTGACTTGATGTAGTTATTTGAGTTGTTTGTGTGTGTGTGTGTGTGTGTATATATATATATATATATATATATATATATATATATATATATATATGGTGCATTTTTTTGTTCATGTTTATGTACTTAATTTTCATGTTAGATATGTTCATTTAATGTTCTTGCGGATAGTTGTATATGTGCATGATAGCAATTATTTGACATGATATTTATATTTATTTGAGGATGTGTGTGGTGATGAAGTTATATGACAATGTTTGTATTTTGTTAGATGTAATCACGATGATGATGCCCTGTTAGATTATTATATTTGTGTGCTAGCTAATGACATTTATATGTGCTAGACGTGCATATAATTAGATGATGCTAGTGCATTTGAATGTGTATCCTAGATGATGTTTATGACTGTTTGATGATTATCATCATGATGTTTATTTTTATGAAATAATTTTTATTATAGATTACATATTGCTGAACTTATATCAAACATTTGTATATGAAATTGTATGCAAAATGACTTAAAAAAATGCAAGGATATTTTTATAAATTACAATGTTTAGTATGATTGAAACTATGATTGTAAAATTACATTTAATTATTTTTATTATTAATATTTTGTAAAATATTACATATCAAATCCATATTAAACATTGAAAATTGTACAAACATCCCTCATACATTGAATTAGAAAGAAACCATTAATGGAATAATAATTCTCTCAATAGTTCTCACTAAAGTGAAAATATAAGAAAAATTTCAATTTAAATTACTTTACTTTTCTCTAAATAAAGTATCTATAAAATTATGTTATTTAATATGGACATTGAAATATTTTACTTATGGTTGTCAGTACAATTTTTTTGGTTATAAATATCACATGCAAATGGAACATAGAACCAATTACACATAATGTGACATCGATAATACTATTTCTTGTCATGTGAAAAAATTACATTTCTTCCTTGTAGTAAAAAGTAAATTATATTTTTTTACTCATTACATTTCTTCCTCATAATAAAAGCTATTTTTTTTTTCTAATTTCAATTACTTTATATCTCTATATAAAGTTATATAATATTAAGGTGTAAATTGAAGTATTGTAATTATGGCTAACATTGATTTCTTTTGTTCTTACTATTTTTATTTTGTTCATTTAAATTATTATTTTACTATTTTTGAATGTAACTTTATGTGACAACATCTCTCTCATATTGAGTTGTAGAGCGCCTCTTGGAACAATTAATTTACATTTAATCTAACTTAAAAAATTCTCGTTTTATAAAATCTAATTTATTGTTAAAGTTATGAGATTTTCAAGAAATTTAAATTTAATATTTAGAACAAATCTTACCAATTTAAATTAGAAATTTCTCTCATTAAAGATGAGGATAAGAAATGTAACATGATAAGACTTCATGTGAAGTTAGTTGTAGCTGGAGAGTTGCTCTATTGGAAGTTCTCCTTTAAAGAGGCAAGTGAATTGTAGTAATAAAAATATAACATTTTGACGCTATTTTGGTTCTTTATTTCCTATTTTACTGGTTTAAATTTAACTCTTTTTAATAATAGATATGAGTTAAGTAATACAAAAATGATAATAAATTAGATTTAAACTTTTGAAAAGTAATTTATTTGATTATTTCTTAATGAAAAAATCAAAACATATTATTTTTTCCAAATACTTATCACCATATAATCACTAAAATTCATGTTTTTCACATTTTTCCTAGCTAATATTACATCATGTTCACAATGATAAATGAATGTCTACATTAAATAATTTAGTTATAAATACATAAAAAATAGATATTTATTTCACATAATCTAAATAGGAAACAAAAATTCATCACCAAGTCTATTTGAAAGTCAAACAAATGCCTCTTAATCACTATCACAAATTTGGTGCACTTCATGTGTTCCTATTTGAGAAGGGTTGTGACCTTAATCCTTATTATCATAGATAATGTACGCAATTGGAAATACTTAGTATTAAGTAGTGTAAAACTGTTTCGACTACAAAAAAGGTGTAAACAAATTTGTGGATATTACCAATTATATTATAATATCTTAAAAAGACAAATAAAAAATAATATTATTAGAAAAATAATGACAACACAAATATACAAAAAAAGTATAAATGACGAAATAACACAAGTACATACACTCTCCATTGTCATCATCTTGATTATCTTCCTCGCTTAGCATGATAACATTGTTGTTTTAGGGTTGTGTCTTAATACGAACCACAAATCCCTATCCAACACATCTGGGTAAAAGGAAACCTGGTTGCAGTGTTTTGGGAAAACATAAGGCTCCCTATCTTCATCCCACATCTTTCTAGAGTTGATATATATCAGCCCACTATCATGATTTCCCTTTACATTTTTTCGATCAAATTTTTCTAACCGTTTGCATCTAAAATTAACACATTGGAACAAAGATAAGTCCACTTGAATGACCTCTTATATCTTTCCAACATAAACTAATGTCCCTTTCATTAGGTTTTATGTTGGCCGCTAGCACAAATATGTTGGTTGAACTCGACTTCCACTCCACATTCTTGTATCATGCATCAATCATTAACATGCTATAAAAAAGTTAACAAATCACAATGTCATGTCTCTAATAACCAAAACATAATTAAAAATAATATATGTGTGTGTGTGTGTGTGTGTTACAATTCAAAGGTGCAGTATGAAATTAAAAATATAAAGGAAAATAACATAACTACTGGGTTGTTGCACCCAATCCCTATGATTAACCCATCCTCTTCAGCACGTGGGTAATGACCACATGCACCATATTTCTCTCTCACTTTATCAACAACCCAACTGTTAGGGCATGCCATTGGCATATTTTCTTTTAAATGAACATGATAAGGTATGCTTTTACCATTCAACCATTTAAATTATTTCCTACCACTATCACATTTCCTTCTTGTAGAATTCCACCCATAGTTGTGTCGCTTCCTATTGGGTCAATTTACTATGTAAATTAACACAAGTATTTAATTATCAATCTGGGCTTGTAAGCTTAGAAGCATGTCCAAAGTCTATGGATTCCAATGGTAGTAAATTTTAGAAGATGAAATAGAAAGATTAAAAGAAACACATATTACAAATATAAACTCTAATTAAGTAATTTCTAATTCCTTTAAATAATATGTGGGATTAGGCTCCTAACTTAGGAGAACCTAGTTGTCCTTCCCTACGATACTATTTCCATGAAGAGAAATCCAAAAGCACTAATTAACAATGGTTTATGATGCAGAAGATGTAAAATAAGAGGATCCTAACTAAGGAGGACCAAGTTGTCCTACTTTACAATTCTTCCTTCAAACCAGAAATGCATAAATAACTTCAAATAAGAAAAGGAGAATGAAATTCAGTTTTAATTCAAGATCAAATAGAAGGGCAATCTACCTTAAATTCATGTATGTCCCTTCATATGTATATTAATTAAACCAATATCCATTCAGCAATCATCACACATCAAAATACATTTGAAACAAGAACTAATTTATGAAAACTATGAAAATTTAGCCAAGAAGTGCACTTAGCTTGGTGTGGGGGCCCTCCACCCTTGCCTTGGACACTTGAAGAAATATCAGATGAAACAACTTTAGTAAATAAACCATGTGTGAACAAATTTTTTTAAATGAAACAAGTCATTCAATTAGCTTCGTGTCTTCAAAGAGTCTCAAAATTAGTTACATAAATCCTACATACATAAGCCTTCAATGTTTTGGCTTAAATAGAGAAATATGAAACAAATTGATCTAAAATGTCTCTAACAGCTATGTCTATCCATATCCTATCTATCCAAGTTGAGCTCATCCATCCAATCACTCAAAATCTGGAAAATCCCATGAAATCCTAAAATTGGCCTATTTCCTAGGGATTTCCTGAATGACTGGTCCTGTTTGACCAACTTTGACTGGGCTTGTTTAAGCTCGATTTGACCGAACCAATAGAAATTCATTCAATCTTAATTTCGAATATTTCTATAAATGTGCTTAGCTCATGCCCGCGTTTCCTACAAGTATGACACAAATGAAACAATTACGGGAATATATGATGCTGTCCAAAAATGCACTTAAAATCCATTTTTTATAAAAACATCTAAAAATTGCAAAACTTAATTTATATACTTGAATATGCATAAATTGGTCAAAATGGGGTGTATATGATGGTAAATGGATGGATAACATGGAAATTAAGTGTATTTAATTAAGCAAAATTAGATAAAAAATGAGGGCCAACACTTCCATATTGTAAAGAATGTTTTTTTTATGACTTTAATTTCTGAATTCGCTGATGATAAAATAAATCCATATATATATATATATATATATATATATATATATATATATATATAGTACACATGAGATCAAAATATGCATTAATATGAAGTTCAGTGTGAATAGTTACTATGTAGTAATTTGAAAAATGATAAGTCTGCACTTACTCTTTATCATGTGTCTCTTTCCATTTGTTTCAAGAAGCTCCCCTTCCCTTTTGTATTCATCCGTTTGGTCATCCTAGATTGTCGCACCTGATTTGTTTTTGATCTTATTGATGTATTCACTGGCATAATTATTATTATTATTATTATCTAATTTGAAGGTCACGATCAAGCCAAATACAAAATTAGTGTATGAGAACCCCTTGTTTGTGGCAAAAGGGACCCACCTCCATGCAATGATTTGACTGCTAAGTCTATGAAGGCATACATACTGTACCCCCCTTGGTTTTAAGCTTGTGACCTCTTAAGTGGAAACAAATTCTCTTAACTCATACAATATATACCCCTCTACCATAGACCCCTCGGGTTTTGCTCTTTGTCAAGCAAAAACTTTCAATTTCTTCATGTACCTCTCAAAGAAGAACACCCAACAAAAATAAACAACCCTAACTAATTCAACCTTATCTACTAGGTGAATTAGAAGATGAACTTGCAAGTCCATGAAACTGGTCGACAACTTCTTGTCAAGCATACAAACAATCTCCGTTTTCTCTTGATGACACAATGGAATGCTTGCCATATGAATCTCCTTTGATGTGATCCAACGTACAAATGTAAATAATGTAGATATTGCATGTTGTAGGTCTTATTGGAAGTCATGGATGACACACCCATGCACGAGCAGAGGATAATCACATTCCATAGTAAATATTACATTATATAAAATTTAATTATAAAATATCCCATAACATAAAAATAAAAAAACTTAATAAAATCATTTTTTCACATATGTACTCTTAGAAGGTTCAAATGTTAATGTGATTTCAACACCAACAAATGATCTTCCATAGTGAAGTAGCACTGTAGTGAATACCCATATGAAGAAGGAACCCCTACCCAAAGAAAGAATATTTTTCTTTAAAATCCATGGGTTAACACCTTATTTGAAATCCCAAGAGGGACCAACCTCTCCTCTAGTTTCTTATCTTGGCCAATGATTATTTTTAGTTTTTAAAGAAATAAGATATCTCCTAATAGTCAATGTGTCACTTTATTTTGATGATATGTGCCTCTGTAAAGAAGATGAAACATTTTAAATATATGCATGGGATATAGTAAGTGGGTAATCTTAAAATGCTCCCAATATGGGAGCTTATGAAAGAGAGATTTCCTTTTCATCCCAATGGAAAATTTCTCAACATAGGTGTCGAAAACTTATAGATCGTTGAACATAGGCTCCCCATTTGAATTGAACATTCTTGTAAACACCTTCTCCTTACTTGTCTCATATGCTCTAATATATTCAACTGGTGCCATTATTGCAGCCATTTGGGTTCTCTCTGGCTTACCATTGAAATTGGATGTTGCTCTTTTGTAAGGGTGTTCTTCTAGGAGGAAAATGATAGAGAAGTCATACACTAGATTTTCTAGGTGGTTGAACCACCTAGCCTTTAGAGAAGGTCCACAACATTTACATCAATGATACACTTTTGTTACAAGACTTGTGAAATTATTTTATATAGGTTGGAACGTTAGCGACCATCATTATCTGAAAAATTGCAATGAATTAAACTAATATGTGAAATAATATTGTTACTAAACAAATCAATAATAATTTAATTTACCAAAGAAAATTTCTAAGCCTCGATAATCATGTATGGTGTAAGAACATATACCATACAATGTAAAACACCTCTTTATTGCGATGCATCTTGATAGATCGTACGCATATATCCCTTCCCATAATTACTTCAATTCATCTACCAATGGTTATAAGTAGACATCCATATTCTTCAATTTACTTATACCAGGGACTATGAGAGCCAACATAAGATGTCCATTCTTCCCGCACAACCCTAGGGGGATATTGTTATTGATCACTACTACAGACCAAATAGAATAGTTGGTGATTTGGAGGGAATATGGGTTGACACCATCCATGGATATGCTGAGTTGTAGAATTCAAACTTCATCCTTGAAATTTTAAAGCCATGTATCTTCTATATGCTTCATGGCTATTGAATTTGTTTGGATTCTCATAATTCTTGACCCACTTTTGTGTGAGGAAATCCATCCATGCAACGTAGCTAATTCTTTGCAGCGAAAGAGTCTTTGAATCCTTGGTATTATAGGTAAGTTCCTCAATATCTTATGAGGAGAACAATGTGATTTACTATTTTTTTAATTAAGGTACCTATAACGCCCACATTTCAGAGATATATATTTGTCTACATATTCACCTTTATATATAATACAATAATTCAAACATGCATGATATGACATGTACTCAACATCCAACATTTTCAACAACTTCTTTGCCTCTTCATAGGTACCCAAGAAAACATTATCACTCAGAAGAACCTTATCTTTTAATATCCTATAGTTGTTGGCAAATATAATTGTACAATGTCAATATTTAAAATTCATAAAATTAATGATTTTTAAATTTGATTGTGTGACAAAATATAAGTAACTTGATCGATATTATAAGTAAATTACCTCAATATTTATGAGAAACATGCATTTGATATGCCAAACTTTTCTTTAACATTATACAACAACATCATTGTCCCAAACTGAGTATAATTTGACTTGCCACCAGGCGCAAAGAGAGAGGTGGTGGAACCAGATTTCAGGCTTTCAAATAAGGTATCAGTGATATGATCATCATATTGTATCTCATTGTTCTGGAATCCATCTAACAACATTGTCTTCATTGTATTTGTATCCCATATGTAATCATCCATACCAACATCCATTTGATTGCCTCCATTTCCAACTTGTGATGAAAAATACTATTATTGTAGTCATTCCTAATTGGTGAATCTGGACATAGTAGGAATTGAATAGGTGGTTGATTCAACCATTATTTATCTGACTCCTCTCTGATTCTTTCTCTTAATTAAAACTTCCCTTGACTTGACATTATAGTGGGGTGCTCTAAAATATGGTAGGTGGGTCAATCATCATCACTGGAAACCTAATTTCAAAAAATATTGAGCATCATTACTACAATATCAATGATATCAGTAAGCATGTCAATGCAATTGATTTTTTGAAATTACTGTACACCACATAATTATTACCATCTTTGATCCAGGATCGTGGCTGGAATATGCCATGTTCCAATTGGAAGGGTGCAAAGGTTGTCCATTTTCATATACCAACTACTTGCGTTATGCTGCCCCTCGTAAGGGATTAGGACATATTTGAAAATATGGAGTAATAGTTTCTACATCTGAACTCAATTCTAAATCATGTTCCTCAAATTTGGATTCATTTTTATTCAAACCGACATGGGTTAAAAAAAATCAATTATATAATCGAAAATTAAATAAAATTTGAACTTAGTGAAGATGAGAAGGGAGAACTTTGTGAAGGAATTTCATCAGAAATATCGAATGAGTTGGAATTTGAAGAATTGGCCATTTGATATTATTAATATTTTACCCTTCATTTGAGAAAAGTTAGAAATAAAAAATAGTGTGCACATCCAAAATTAATGTCGACAACTATATAACCACAATATAAATATCAATATAGATCTCAAATCATTTTTCAAGAATAAGATGACTTTGAGAGGAAAATGTATACTATGAAATACTATAATTCATATGGATGCATCCTAAAGCATAATTTTTAGATTAAAATGCCATTTTATGTGAAATTAAAATTTCAGATAGATTTTAAACCTAACTGGTGTGCTTATTAGAAAAAACGCACTGATGCATTTAAAAAATTAACAACACTGGGGCATTCAAATAATACCCACATGAGTTTTCAACACTCCAAAAAAAAATATGTTATCCTATCGGTGCTCTTTTACAAAAATGCATCGATGCGTTAAAAAAATAGAACCATTATGAACCTATTTTTTGATTTAAAAAAATAAAATGAATTCAACCAACTCGGTTCTATTATAAAAAATAGAGCACATACGACTTTAAATAGAAACCACACCATTGCATTAAAAACATTAATTACAATATTTCAGGATTTTGAAAAAAAAATTGTATCACGTCAGTTTTTTGAACAAATGTGGTTCCTCGCCAATATCGGTGCATAAATTCATATTGTGTTTAACTATAAAATGCACAAATGCACGGAGAAAATGGAAAAAAAACAAAAACATGGTTTTTTTTTCTTTTTTAAAATTAAAAAATGAGAAGGAATTGATTTTTCAAAATCTAACTTTATAAAGTCTTTTAAATAGTAAAAATTTATTCATCATTTCATTATTTTACACAAAATCTCAGGTGAGTGACTTACAAGAGAGACATACAAAGAGCATTGTCTGACAACATAATATTTTGGAGTATTAGAAATATTGAGAAGATCTGAAGTTGAAAGATATGGTGATTCACTCAAGAACCTACATTGTAAAAATTTTGAATTTTATTATTTATTCTACTAATATATTTTTTTTACAATTTCTGTTAGGGTTGAATTAAAATAAATATCATTTGCAAGAGAGACATACTGAAAGCACTTTGGGGCTGCAAAATATTTTGGATCTGTTGGAAGATCAATTTTTGAGAGGTACGGTGATTCACTCAAAACCCTGGATAGAAAAATATTAAATTTTACTATTCAAATATTTTATAATTTATGTTAAATTTATCCAGAAATAAGACAAAAAAATATAAACTTAAAAACACTGTATAATAAAAAAATTACTATAACTTTAACTAGTAAAATTTTTTACGACTTGATTTCCTATTTAGTTTGAATTAAAATTCTAAAAAAAGCTAAAAAATCAATACTTACCTTAATCCCTTGCTTCTTCTTCCAAAATTTCACCTTAGGGTTTAACTTCCTCTACCACTTGACAATTAAGGTTTTTCAATTTAGGCATTTTAGATTTAATGGGTTTTTATACTTACTATATATAGGTTATTTGACATGTAAAGTAGGGGAATCAATTATTGAATTAGATCCAAAACTTGTTGGCCCTCTCCCTTTTTTTTAAATGACTATGTTTCATGGTGCACCCTCTGTAATATAATGAACTAGTGCGCCCTATGTAATACAACACATTGGTATATTATAACACTCTTTGTTTTGTCCAATTTGTTAATTGTTGCTCCCAATGTAATATAACGCACCAGTGTGCCTCTTCCAAATAGCATTGTTAAATCATTTCAACGCATTTATCCTTACAAATAACATCGTAATAATTTAAAATTATATTTAAAAATTCATTTTTCATAACAGTGTTGAACTGCTAAATGGCTCGTGTATTTAATGTTTTAAATGCACCTGTGCATTTATCTAGATAAACACACCGGTTATTAGAGCTTTTTTGGATGAAAATTATTTGATTTATTTATAAAATATATTTAATGGCTTCTATATTGAATGCTACAAGTTGTATATTGATAAAAAAATGTCTCAGAAGGTCTCAAGTAACAAAAATATTGATCGACACAATGATAACACATAAAAAAAACAAGAGAAGGCAAGTTCTTTGTAAACTCTTTACAAAAATAATATGTTTTAACTATATGTAAGTTTACTAATATGTATTGGTTAGTGCGTGTCATGCAGAGCCAAAAAATGAACAAGGTTGGTAAGATTATTTTTAATCTAAGTAGAGAAGAGTGTAAAATCGTGAAAGAAAATTTGCAGGTGAATGAAAAAATATTATTCAATACGAGTTTTTTTTTTTTTTTTTTTTAAATTTTCATTAATAATATACTTAAGAATATTAGATAACATTTTTTCAACAATCTACTAATTCATATATTTTTAATGTTCTATAGGGAGAAATAGTGAAGGAAAAGATTAATGTCATTCTAAGAAAAGAAAAATTATAGAACATGTAAATGATGACGAATTGGTCCTTAGCTCATTTGAAGTGGTGTTGGAGGTTAATGAAAGGGTTTTTTCTTTTTACAAAACTATGAGGGATCTAGTTAGGGAAAATTTTCACGATGGAAATTTATCTTGAAGATTAGAAACATTGGCAAATCTTAGTAATCCATAATATGCAAACTATAAATTGATTGGTGATATTTTAGTAAGAATATTCAAAATTCAAATGATTTTATATAGTCTCTATAAAATTTTTGAAAATTTTAAGGTAAAATAACCTTTTCTTATAAAATTTTGGCGAATCACTTTTAGAAAAAAATGGGAATTGATGAATCTTTCTTTTATAGAAAAAACATGGAAAATCATTTGCGAATATTAGCCCCCAAAATATTCCATAGATCTAGTGGAATGAACATATAGACATAATTTCAAATTACAATACAAAAACCAATCCAATGATTCTAACAACCAAATTATATCTAAACTACAAGAAGCATTTCTAGGGAAATTGCCAACAACACATGTTAGACTTGCAATAGGAAAAACACACAACAACAAAAAAGAATCATTCAAAAGGTAATATTCATAATTGTATAAAATGATTTTCTAGAATTATAGGTATAAATTAATACAAATAATTAATTTATTAATATCAATTCTGTTATATTTAGTTTCCATATATCATTATAAAAATAATTTATTATTTTCTCAGGAAGATTATGAAAATCCAAAATGATCAACGTGCTAATATGCGAAACATTCCAGTAGGAATGTCCAAAAAAGTGTATAAGAAGGACATAATTGCATCACAGTAGGAGTCATCTCAACAAAAACGTGCTTCAAATGTATGTAATCGTAATTGAATTTGTACATTTAACAATATAGTTTAGCACTAAATATTATTTTTCAAACATTTTCTTGTAGAAAAGAAAATTAGATCGAACTCATTCAACAAATAAAATACGACAACAAGGAAGAGAAGGGTTGATTTCAAATTTTGTGAGTAATTGTTAATATTTCCTTATTATAGCTCAAGGTTTCATTTTTTTTGTATTCTAAGTGGTTTTACAACAACAATCCTTGAATGTCTTCAAATAGGTTCTAACATAAAAAGAAGAGGCATCAAAAGAATCGATTGAATTTGGGTTAAATAAGGTTGTGAGTATATGTTGGCATATCAAAAATTAATTGTGGAATTTGTAAGTATCTATGCTGTTTTATTTCTTCAAGTTTATAATTAATAGAACAAAAAATTAATTTATATTAAACCTATGATTTATAACGGGGTTTAAAACATGTAGTAAAGAATGCATGGAACTACGCCAACAAAAGAGTTGTCGCTACAAGGCATGAGACTTGGTTTGGAAAACATGTGCATAGTTTATGAGTCACTTCTTTCTATGGTACATTTCTATTCGATTTACATTGATGTCTATTATTTATTTCAAATTTCATTATTCTCACCGATGTAGATAAAACCATTACACTTTATTTTTATGTTTGCTGATGGAACTACAAGATCAAGAAGATGAAAAAAATCAATGAAATCAACAAAATATTCTTCCCAATAACCCAATTCATGGAAGTAGCTCGATAACTTACAGTTGTTCCAATGATGAATGTTTATTGATTTGGATATCAGTGAAACCTATTGTATTTTTTGAAATAATCGTCTCTGAAAATTAGACATTTTGTTTAATGTAATGGACATAGTGCCACAATTGAAGGACAAGGGTTATAAATAACTATCCCATTTTGTATGACAAAGATCCTCTTATTATTCTAGTGTGTTATCCAATGTTGCTATGAAATGTTACACCACTTATTAAATATATGGATGATTAAATATTATAATAAAGAGATTTGAAATATGATAATATGAAAAAAAAATCCAAACATCATATACAAATGCACTAATCAAATTTTAATTTATATAAATATTGTTATAAGATATATGTCTATTTTTCAATGAATAATGACATTTAAAAATTACAATAATCGCGTTGTCACAGGTTGATGTTTCTAAAAAAGAGAGAAATCTCATTCAAAAAATTGGTTCATCTATAACATAAAAATGCACTGGTGTGTTATTTTATATAAAATCACAGCTTCGACATATTTTTGCATGATGGGTTCCTTTAAGAAAATGAGAGAACTAGTACATTTATCTCTTCAAGCACCAGACTTGTTTGAGATTAACGGCGCAATGCACTGTAGTTCTTAACGCACTAGTGATTTCATATAACAAACTCCCGAGTCTTACAAAATATTATTTCCATCCTGGTGCATTATGAAAATGAACATCATCAATATTTTTATATAACTAATGCACTGGGGCATTTGTACAAATGATATGCATTGGTGTTGAAAGTTAAAAAGAAAGCACAACCGCAACAGTTATTTTTTGTGTGCCCCACTATCATTCCTTAGAACAATGCCTGGAGGACATTTTATATCTGAGCACTGGTGCGGTATATATTAAACACCAATATTATTTTCATTAAAGTCCTTGGTGCTTTTAGTTATGCATTTCATCCAACGCTTTTATATATGTAATGCACTGGTGCTAATTTTTCCATTAAGTGCATCGCAAAAAAGACATCTGTTGGAATGTTCATTTGCCCAAAATTTTTCACTTGTGATGAAGTTCTATTTAAACCTCCACTAAAAAATCTGCTATTCTAGACGAATGTTTTAGATGTTTTTTTGACATGTTTTGCGAATTTTATTTCCTTGGCATGGAATAAATTTTTAATAATTTTTTTACTATGGTTTATTTTATTTTTCCTACTATGGAGACCCATTATAAATTTGTTTCCTTGTACTTATTAACAAAATTTTACCTTTGGATGTTTAGGCATGACCCATACACTCCACTCGTTATAAATTTATCAACCATATATCACCCATATCCTATAGTCTAGAGTTGAGTGCCTTAAAATTTATTTACTTGTGTTGTTCGCATGGGTTTTTATGTTAGTATATTACATTGTTGGCATCCTTGTTTGGGATATTTACATAGTTCATATAATCAATGTGGTATGCATCGTCCACCTAGGTTATGGACTATCATCGACACTGCTTGGCCCACACGTTCTTCACATGGCCATTGTCCCAAATTTGTTAATGACGGTGATTTTATCTTCATGCATCAACAATTGTGATTCTCTAGAGAGAACCCTATCTGTATTGCACTTGTTAACTCCTTGTTGAGGGTTTTCATTTAGTACTTTTACTGTGGAGGAGCATTGCTACAAGGGTTTCCTCATGTGCAGGGATTGTTTCAATTTTATTTCAATTTATGTGGCCTTTCCCCTCTAGTTAACCTATTAGGTTCTCTTACTCATGGGTTCACTTGTTCTAGATGATTCCTCCTTTCACTGCTTAGGTTTGCAATGACTTTTTGTCTTTATCTTCCTAACCATTTTCCATTGTTTATTTTCGTATGTTAACTAACATGTTTCTTGTGTTTCCTGTAGGGTAGAGGGCCTTTTGTGATTTCTTGTGATGAGTGAAGGGTGTATTTTTCCTTCAGCATATTACCTTTGTTGTAACTATTCATACTTTTATTTTCCTTCCCAAGGAATTTACCAAAATTTACACAAATAAAGCTTTCTCTTTAATACATAGGGTTTGTTTTCTCACCACTTATTTGTTTTGTATTGTAGGTCTTATAGTTCCTTGTGTAGGAGGGACTATGGTGACCTCACCATCCAACAAGGTGAGCATAGGTATAATTTCCTTTTACTTATTCTCATTTTTTAATTGAATAATAGTGTGTGGATAGTGGTATTTCTTAACCGCCATTTATTTCTTTAAGTTACTTTGTAAGGAGAGGGTTAGGGTATAATTATCCTTAGGCATATATAATTTTTTGTTGAAAGGGACCCTTCTTTGTAACAGATCAAGATTTATTGTTTTAGTTTTTATTTCTTTTTTTTATTTTTCTTTGTGTATCATTATGTCTAAACAGGGGCCTTCAGGGTTTTCTTGGTGCTAATATTAGCTTATAGACGTAGTCACCGTTACAGGTAATTGATTCTTTATTTTATGTAGTTCTTCTTTTCTTATCTAGGCTTTCTCTTGCACTTTAGAATTATAATTCATTATGTGTCTATGGGTTAAGGTAAAATGATTATTCCTTTGATTCATTAAAAAAGTTCTTCATTTATCTTGGTCCAAAGTTGTCTTGTGGCCTCACATTTTCTTTTCAAGTTAGCCTCCTACCAGACTCACCTCATTTTCCCTATGCTAAGGTTCTAGTACTTTGTTGAACTAATTTTCCAAACACTATCTATGGTTTTTATGTTGCTTCGAAAATTTATTTTACTCTTTATTGGTTATTTCTATATGCCCTTGGATGACCCACTATTTATTTTATATTGAGGACTTTTACTTTGCTTGGCCCCAAATTTTAGTTGTCACTATGAGGACAAAATCATTCTCTGTAAAAGAAATTTATTGATTAATATATACCTATACTCGATTTATTACTAGTGTTGAATTTTTTGATATATGTATGCATATCTATGTATAATAATGTATTAATGTTAAATTAACTCAACGTTAGATATTTTTGTATGTTCATTAGAGACCATCAATTTACTTTTCCATGTCTTTGCTTACATGCTTGATGTGAACATAGTTATATTATTTGTCTCTATCTCTTCTACTTTCTTGTGTACATGTTTATAAGGAATTAGTATTAGGTAATTTAATTTGATTTGAAATATTGAACTCCGTATGGTTTCCCACTGGGGCACACTTCTATATTAATTTTGTAGATTTCCTTATATATACAGGCCACCAATTTACTTTTGTTAATTATACAAAGGGTTTCGATTCGACCCATTTCCATATTAATTTTTATTTAATTAGTAGGTATTTTCCTTATATATATAACCAGTATTCATAAAATGGTATATCTCTTTTTGTGAGTATATTAATTGTGTATTCTTGTTTTTGTTTGGTATTGTACCTATTACATCCCCTCACGAACTCTAATGACTTTGATTTAGTCCTTCATTCCAGATCGAGTATCACTTCTGTTCTTCGATAATGTCATATGGTTTTTATAATTATGGAACTAGATAGGTTCAATATGGTGAACACCATCTTCCTATTACATAGATGGCATTGTTTATCTAATTTCATGAGATATAATATTCTAATAGTATAATGTATTACCATTAGTACTCCATGTTTCTTTACAAGTTATCAACTAATATAGGGTATTGAAGTTATTATTCATCCTTGTTCCATAATAGTGTTTGGTTTATTATTTCTCAATCTAGAAAAAATAGAAGAATTATGTTCTAACCCATAGCGACACCATATAGTAGTCTCATTTACAATTATTCTCTTGCAATCTATTTTACCTTACCTTACAAAAGTTCCACTCTAGAATTTATACTTCATAGATTTAAGATAGTAAATATATATATATATATATATATCCCTCTCTCTCTCTCTCTCTCTCTCTCTCTCTCTCTCTCTCTCTATATATATATATATATATATATATATATATACTATGCTTCCCTTTAACTTCACATAACCATTCACTATACAAGCTAGACTCACAAACAAAGTATACAGGTCCTAAATTTCTTCAAGAATAGTTTATCCAACTATCTAAATACATAAAGGAATACAACAATAATCTACTATCCATTTACTACATTCATTCTCTTTAGTACAAGAAAATATTTTACCAATACATTTTAATTTCTCTTACTATGAACAATTTTTCTTACTTTCTAGTCCCATTCATTTCAGTAACTTCTTAGGATGATAACTTATTAATGCATGAATATAATTGTCATATACATAACTTAGACCTACATGAAAAAATTATAAAGAACATAACATCTAATCCATCACCATTTCAGCTACCAGGTCTATTATAATTTGAACAAATATTTAAGAATAGAATTACATAGTAAACTCACACATCATTTATATAAAATATATACTAATTGAAAACCAAAAAAATGATTAATTAGAACAAAAAATATTCTTAATTGTAATAGAATCCTTCGGTAATATTTAGGAACTAAGCACGTTCCACCCAACCATGATCTGCCTTTGCCTGTTTCCCCTCAAGGTGAGATCTCCTTGCCTCCTATAATCAACAACCTATTTAATTCATGGGTTGTTTTATTTTGTTACTTAAAAAAAAAAATTTAGTAGTATCCTGATTTAAGGCCTATCGACTTTTTTCCTATCCCTTTTTGTTTTTGTTTTTTGCAAAAAATATTCTTTTTATTTATTGAAAGAATTCATTTGTATCTCGTAATGTTTTATTCCACCCCAATTAGTATTTATATCCATTTTACTATATTCATTTTGTCTCACACACAACAATATCCCACTTGATACTAAATACAAATTTATGTCTCTTAGTTACAAATCTTTCCCAAATCGTATTTTATCATCTTTGCAATAGGTCAGTTGTAACACCCCTATGTCTTTGTTTTTGAGCAGTTAGTATTTTTAGAAATTGAAAATACTATTAGGTTGAATGTCTATGGAAGCATGTTGGAAACTTATGTGATGATGCAATTATTATTCAGGAAAGATCAGTAGATTTTAGAAGACTCCTTGTCGTATTAGAAAAATTTCTGGTGGTCAAGCCACGTGATGGACCTTCCCTAAAAGTCTCCTTAACATCCCTAGGAGAAAATAATTAAAAGAAATTAAAGTAACATAATGGGAGAGAAATATTATTTTAATCACTTAATATTGAGAGAGATAAACAGATCCCTGAAGTATAAGGACATCAAAGGACCCATCCCATGGAAGGGGATTTGTAGAACTTTGTTGTCAACCTCCTTCACTACGTGTTTTCTAATAAAAATAATATTTATTTAAATTCTTCTTCTATTGGGTTATTACATTAGTTATTTCTTCTTGTTCTATGTGTTGGATTGCATATGATCTTTTTGCTACATGGTTTTATTTGTTTTCCATTGTGGATTTAAAGTGTAGACAACCATATCTTGTTGTTAGGGTCACTTGTCACCAATGACCTAAGTGAAGAGGTTTTGGTACACATTTCTAAAACATTTACACTAGCATCAAGGTTCTATCGAAGCGAGGGAGATTTTAGAAGAAGATATTTTCTTCCATTTCCACACTGATTATTGCATTGCCCAAAAGGATGGGAATGAGTTTTTCTAGAAATACCATGGTACTTTCTTCCTACAACCATGGTAACACCACATACACCTCCTTTATGATGCATTTATTGGAGGCTCTTGGCCATGAATTGCAGTTGACTTCTGAAGGGTTCTGTTTACTTACCATTTTTTTGAGCAAAGAAGAATGTTTTATTTACATATCATGCATAGGTGATGCTGAGGGCTCACATGTTGTTGAAATTGAGTTCATTGGTCTTGTCTCTGTCCAGGACTAAGCAATTCATTTTGAATTAATTGGTTCAATCATTTTGTTGAAGAAAGTGTAACTAGGTTCTATATTTAAAAATGTATTTTTGATCTTTGAACTTATCAAGAAAAATAGATATTATTTTTTTAATGGGTTTCCTTCTCATCACATAGGTCTAGGAGATTCAAAGAGTAAAATTCATGTTAAAAGTCTCTTCTTGAGCATGAATGTAATGAATATAAGCCAACCTAATGTATACTAGAGTAAAAAAATCCCTCCAATGACAAGCACAATCACTCTTGATGAAGTCAACTAGAAAAATGAAGTGAAAGAAGAGAAGTCGGCTTGCATAAACGACACAGCTCTTAAATGGGTCAAGTAAGCCTACTATGGAGATATGAAAACTATATATACATAGGTATAGTAATCAATGTAAAACAGTTCTTCACATACATCTCTACAACTTCAGATGAGAATAGTAATGCCACTGAAATTTCGTGGGAAAAGAACTCAGATTAGTCTAATATCTTCAGAGGACTATCACGGGATGATTTTTTAATGGTATAGGTTTGAATGTATCAAAATCCTCTACAATTTGTGATCTGCATTAAAGAACTATAAGTCTCGAATGGGTATAATCTGAGCAGATTCAATGAAGTCACTCTAAACGTAATCTCTGTCTCGTCTTAGCATATCAAGAATGATAAGGAAGCACATCATACTCTATCTCATCATATAGTCATGATCTCAATATATTTAAGAGGTAATACACACTTAGCATACTCTATCTTGACATAACAATGATTCTATAATACACTCTCAGCATACTTTGTCTCAGTATGACTATAATATCTCAATAAATATGCTCTTGACTTATGTCATGATCTACGCATAATAACCGTGGTCTTAAAGATAACATTATGATGATGATCTTTCTATATCAATGAAGACATGAAATAAAGATCATAATGAAGATAATATCAATATAGTGATCTTGTTGACATAATGATAATCTCAGGAAAGGTTGAAAAGATGATCTCAATGAAGGTACAATGATAATATAAGAGAAGGTGCAACTATGATCTTGGTGAAGGTATGACTGCAATGGCCTTAGTGATGAAATTGAACTTTGTATAGTAGTAGTGATGATGATGATCTGAACAGTGTCAAAAAGATGATTGGTGTCTTGGTCTTGGAGTGACTTAATAGGTAAAGTGTCTAGGCCTTGGTATTCGTCAATTGGAATCTCTCTGAGAGTAATTTGTGTGGGTTCTCCTGTCAAATTGTGAGAGGTTTTGGCCCTCACAAAAAGCCAAAAATCTTGTGTTCTCATCTCTTTTGATTTTGGTAGCTATTTGATGAACTAAGAAAAAACACTCTAATAATAATGAAAGAGTTTACACTAATAAGAAAAATTAAAAGAAACTCATAGATAGTTATCCTAACAAGAAGAATCACAATTTAACTTCACTTATCCTAGATTCTTCAACATGGTATGAGAGCTATGGTTATAGTTAGAGGAAGGGTAGAAAAGGGACACTTCAAGGATAAAGTTTCTATTAAGACATCAAAGCAAGCTTAAGGACATCAAGGCCTATAGTAAAGAAACAAACCCTCGTCTTGATCAAACCCTAGCAATCTACAACAATAGTATACATCAACAGGGGTTTTTTCTATGCAATCAAGGAGATAGTCTACAACAACAAGAACTTGTGTCTCCACTGTCATCATCAAAAGGCGACAAATACCCTCATCAATATTTCTACAAAACAAAATATCTCGAAGGATTTCAAAATGAAGATCATATCATCTTGGAGAAAGTTGAAACCCTAGTAGGAATCGTGATCTACAAAAGAAGGAAAAGCATATTGAAGAAGAAAAATCATTGTGATCATATTCAAGTTTATAAAATAAAGGATCATTTCCTTTCCCTAGAACAAAATCATCGAAGGAAAGTAGTATAGAATCCTCATCAAAAGGAGAAACCATTTCCATTTAATAAAGGCTTTCCATCAAAGAGAAGGTCATGAAAGAAGAAAAATCCAATACAGTTTCTCCAACAAGCATCAAAGTGATCAAGTAGAAGAGTTCATCTTCACTTGTCAAGTAAATATATTTAATTTTTATAATCAAGTTTGGATAATTGAATTCATGATTGCAAGGATATATACGGTTGGATAAGTCATCAAAAGTCCGTGCATAAAATTAGGAGGATTGTCATAATAGTCATAGATAAAAGAATCCAATGAACATATCAAGAAAAAAGTATCCTTTGAATTCATGGAAAGGAACTCTTAAGGTCCTCTCATCCCTACGTAGAAAGAAAGAAGAAATAAAAGAGATATATGAAATGAAGTGAAGAAGGTCATATCACTTAGACCTGGTTGGAGGTATCAAAGAGTGAATGAATATATTCATGAGATCTCAATTGAGAGATCTGGGAAAGATCATAAGAAGATAATCATCATTGTTCTAATTGATAAGTAATACAAAACAATGCTATGGAAATATTTGAAAATAAGTTCATATCCCCATAAAGATGGAGGAAGTTGAAGAAAAGGACAAGGAAAAAGGGAGCAAAAAATATCCACTATGATTAGTTGACCTCCCTCACAAAAGGGGTCCTATCACAAGGTCCTAAATCTCTAGATATGACCATGATATTAAGATTCATCATTGAATCATGGAAACATTAGAAACAAGAGCTCATGAAAACACCTTGGGAAACATGAAGTACTAAATCCATGGTAGTTAAACTTGAACGACATCTCCCTTGGAAACCTCAGTGGACATTGAAGCAGAGAGTCATATAGGACAAGACTCATCATAAATCAAGTGAAAAAGAAACATCTGCCTTTTGGGGACATACAATATCCTCAAAATCCTCTGATGTCATCCTCGTCATAGGGTTCACTCATCCAGAGAAGAAGAAAGTTTTTCAACAAAAACTCCAACTTATGGAATCCATGAGATGATGATGTCATGACATGAAGGAGATCAAGGGATTGAAGATCTCTTCAATCAAGGAAGCTGTTGGGAGAGGCCTCAATGACCGAAAGGTAAAATAAAGTATCTATGCCTGTGTTTAATATTATAATGTCATGCCATATGGTTTCAGGTAACATGGATCATTACTTCTATCTTAAGAATCATGATTGAGAGGAAAAAGGATCTCCTCCTCTAAAAGGATACATGAAGGCATAAGTTACACTAGATGAAATCAACATAATATATCCTCATATGAAATATGAGATGGCTAATCACAACTAATAAACTCTGATTAAATGGCACTTGGGAATGGAGTGTGTAAGGAAGGAAGAGATCGTGAGATATGCAACCCTAATGAACAAAATCAACATCCAATATATCGAGAAGACTTGATTAGAACTTCTCCTGAAAAGATATGACGACACTGATTGAAAAGATGTAGAGCCTTGACAATCGATATCTTTGGGAGATGTGCCAACAAGAATGAAAGATGTTGATACCTACAAAAATATGTGATGATGAAGAGTCATCTCGAAAGGTACGATTTGATTTAATGTTATGCATTGATTTCTTGAATAATATTTGGAAGAGTTCATGCAGGGCTACAAGAACAAAAGTTTTAAGTACAAGTACAACCAACATTCATGCAATGGATGGAAACTCCTAAAAGAAGCATGAAGAGAAGAGAAGTAGCCATATGAATAGGGTTATATATATGTACCAAGAAGGTTGATTTCCATGAAGAAAGAAATGAAATGATGAACAAATAAGGAAAGTGAACGACGGTTGTTGCCCTACAAGGAAGAAGCTCAACTGAGTTTCATAACATTAAGGAGAGAAGTTGATCAAGTAACATAAGGACCTATGAAAAATAATTTACTAATGTATAGAAGATTGTCTAGCTAAGAGGGAGCTCTGACAAGTCCTTGATTAAGAGGGATTCTGGATTAGATAACCCCTGATTAAAAATCAGTGACAACTGTGTTTTTTTATTTCATGTGTCATGCACTAGACTAGGACTAAGAACTGTACCTCTACATGAAGGACATGAATGGAAATGCAGACACATGATAGAAACAACATTCTTGTCTTCACCTGGGAAGAAATAATGGATGGTTGGGTAATCATTTGGCAACTGATGCTCTTTTAGGATGTGTAGGGCATCCAAGATAAGAGTAGGAAAGAGGAACGATATTCTTTCAGGACAAGGAACCCAAGATAAGAATAGTCCTACAATGTCATACTCAGTGAACACCCGGGTGGGTATGAACCCTGAGAGACAATGGTGAAGGTGTCTATAGTCATTGGTCTAGCCAATATTGTGCTCTATTCTAATAAGATATAGGGATTTTAGTCAAAGCTTTGTTGTGGAAACAATGTTGGTTACTATGATTCTATAACAGAGGTTACCAATTCAATTCTTCTTATGAGAAATTCTTCAGATTGAGAATGAACAAGTACCATTATAAATACCTCCCTAGTTAAGAGGGAGCGTTGAAGAGAGTGTAACTAGGTATAATATTTACAAATGTAATTTTTATCTTTGTACATATCAAGGAAAAAAATGTAATGAGTTTCTTTCTCATTACATAGGTCTAGGTGAGTCAAAGAGTCAAAGTCATGTTAAAGAGATCTTCTTTAGCATGCATGTAATGAATATAAGTCAACCTAATGTATAATAGAGTCAAAAATCCCTCTAGTGACAAGCACAATCACCCTCGATGACGTTGGCCAATAAAACGAAGTGAAAGCAGATAAGTCAGCTTGCATAAATGACACACCTCTTCAAAGGGTAAAGTAGGCTTACTATGGAGATATGGAAACTATATATATGTAGATAGGGTAATCACAGTAAAATATTTCTTCTCATACATCTCTGCAAGTTCAGATGAGAATAATAATGCCATTGAAATCCCATGTGAAAGGAACTCGGATTAGTCTGAGATCTTCGGAGGACTATCAAAAGGTGATTTTTGAATCGGTACAAGTATGAAGGTATCGAAAGCCTCTGCAATATATCATCCACATTGAAGAATTATAAGTCTCAGACAGGTACAATCTCGACATATTTGACGAAGTCACTCTAAATGCAATCTCTATCTTGTTTTGGCATAACAAGAATGAGAAGGAAGCACATCATACTTTGTCTTGGCATCTAGTCATGATCTCAGTATATTTATAGAGCTAATACATGCTCAACATAATCTGTCTCGACATAACAGTGGTCCCACAATACAATCTCTGCATACTCTGTCTCGGTATGACTATGATCCAAGGAAAATTTTAAGGATGAAAATTTGTCTTCAGGTTTAGAAACCTTGGCGAATCTTACTAGTCCCCAAATTGCAAATTATAAAATGTTTGTTGATATCTTTGCAAAAACATGCAAATTTGTAATTGTTTTATATATAGCCTTTATACAATTTTAACAATTTTTAAGGTAAAATAATTTTATACTATAAAATTTGCACCAATATTTTTTAGAAAAAATGGAAATCAGTGTCAATCTATTTTTTTGGAAAAATCATGGAAAATTAGCCCACTTGTGAATATTAACCCCTAAAATTTTCCATGCTATGATCTCTCAGAAAATACCCTCTTGACTTAAGTCATGATCTTGACATAATTACCATGGTCTTAAAGACAACGTTATGATGATGATCTTTGTATAAGAATGAAGACATGAAATCAAGATAATTATGAAGATAAGATTAGTATAGTGAGCTCATTGATGCAATGATAATCTCTGGAAAGCTTGCAGAGATGATGTTAGTGAAGGTACAATAATAACATCAGAGAAGGCATAACTATGATCTCGGTGAAGGAACAATTGCAACAGCCTCAGTGATGATGATGATCTCAGCAAAGTCAAAAGGAGGATTGGAATCTTGGCCTTGGAGTGGCTTAATAGGTCAAGGGTCCAGGTCTTGGTATTTTTCAATTGGAATCTCTCTAAGAAGAATTTTGTGTGGGTTTTCCTCTCAAATATTGAGAGGTTGGCCCTAGAAAAAAGCCAAAAAACTTGTGCTCTCATCTCTTTTGATTTTGGTAGCTATTTGATGAACTAAGCAGACACCCTCTAATAATAAGGAAAGATTGTACTAATAAGAAAAGTTAAAAGAAACTCACAAATAGTTAACATGACAAGAAGAATCACATTAACTTCACTTGCCCTAGATTCTTCAACACGTTTCCCATTGCTGTTAATACGCATGTTTTTTTATCACAATGAGGTGTTTCAATTTTAATGAGTGAACTAAATAAATGTTTATGACTATTTGGTTGTTGATAGAGAGTTTTTTATATTATGAAAATAATTTTAAAATATGCAAACCAACCTAGATCCATCTTAAAGCATTATCTACCAAGTGCTTCGAGGGATCAAATAACTTTTCACTCTAAAAGAGGTTTTCAACTCAAGGACTTTGATCCCTCTTGATTCTTGGAAGATCTAGAGTTAAGATGGACATAGATTGCTAAATGAATTAAGTTGAACAATTTATATGTAATATCTAAAATAAGAGCAAATTTTAATTTTTAAAATTAAGACCACACTTTCCTTATTCATCGTAACTCTAGATGTATCAAGTTTTGAGAGGAATAAGATCTCTCAAGGTGTAAACCTCTTTTTTGAGTGCAAAACTTAAAGTAAGGTTTGCACCTTGAGAGATATGGATCTAGGCTATATATATATATATATATATATATATATATATATATATATATTTGGGAAAACCATATGTGGGCAAGACGTGGTGCCAAAAACGATGAACAATTTAACAAAATTAAAAAATAAATAAATTTAAATATAAATAATTTTATTTTATTTTATTTTAAATAATGTCACCTCTCAAATTTTAATTATTTTTATTTTTTATTTTATGTCTTAGATTTGATAAAGTCAAAATTTTTATGTTAATATTACAACATCTCTTCCATAGTGAGTTGGCCAGCATTACTCTACGCAACCAACTTATACTAAAATTACAACAATAACTTTCTTTGGTCATTTGTATAAATTATTAAATTATGAAAAGAATTATTACATTTATATAAATGTTCCGTGAAAATAAAAAAATAAAATAATATCATATTTATAAATATAAATATATATAAAATTAATATTTTTATTTTTATTTTTTTAATATAATTTTGAAATAAATTTTAATTGTGAGAGAACTTAGATTAGTAATGGTCGTGAAAATAAAATATTATGTACCAAAATTCCACGTTCAAATATTTATAAATTGGTTCACCATATTATTGTAGCAGGTCACTCGACTAGAAACATGCCTCATAACTAATTTCTATAATAAAAATAAAAATGGTTGAAATAAATGTTATAATTTAAAATGTTTTAGTTTTCTAAGAAGGGTAAGGCGGGTACACAACAAGCATGGGATTCATGGTAGATATAATAATAGGTTGGCATAGATCATTACGGGTACTACCATAGACCCCTTATTCAAGGTTTCTGGGTTTACAAGATGCAAAAAAAAATAGTTCTCAATGGCTTTTTTCGGTTTATGCTCGAGTTTATACCTGATCTTTTTAGAAATATATGCATATACGTCTGTTTTTTTTATTAAAATCTTTGTAACATGATATATGGGCATTTCTTTATGATGTCATGGACTTTTCTCACACTTTGATACAAATGTCTTCATTTTGATATTGTTATTTTGATATTATTTTTAATATGTATATATAATTTTCCTTTTCATTAATGGAAATTAATTTTTTTTTTCCGGGAAAAATATTTTGTTTAGAAAATAAAAATATATCAATTTATTCAAAATATAAATACAAGTAGAATTTTTATATAAATATTTTTTATATTAAAATAATATTGCATATATCATTTTTGATAAGAAATATCAATTTAAAAATTTGATGAAACATGATAACTAAAAAATTACGGCACCTAGAGGCTGGCCCTCTATAGGCATGTATAGGGAAGATTTTTTAAGAGATTTTTTATTTACAAAACAAATACAAATATTATTTTAAAAAGATGTGGATAAAGAAAAAATATATAGATAAATTAAAATAATATTATAAATATTACTTTAATAATAATAACTTATTGAAGAACACCAATATAATATTACTTGGGCATGTGCTGACCGCAGCTTGGTCCAAAATGATTGAAAGCTATTGTAATTTTCGTATATTTATATCTGCGGTTTTTTCCAAACGGTGGCCAACTTCTTTTCATAAATTCTCTTTTTATTGCGGTTTCTTCCAGATCTACTCCAAATCTGTGGTTTCTTCCCAACGATGGCCAGCTATATATCTTCCAAATGCGTGCGCTATATATCTGTGGTGTGATATCTGCAGTTTCTTCCAAACAATGGCCAGCTTCTTTTCATAAATTTACTTTTTATTGCGGTTTCTTCCAGATCTACGGTTTCTTATAAACAGTGGCCAGCTATATCTCTTCCAAACGTGTGGGCTATATATCTACAGTGTGATGTCTGGGTTTCCTTCCAAACTGTGGCTAGCTTCTTTTATGCGAGATCAACATAGTTTTGGCTAGATATGCATGAGAAGAACCCAGATCTGTGAGCTATTAGCTATTGGAGGTGTTTTCTACTCTTTCTTCTATCTCTGCATGAGTAGATCTATGGCTCTTGATCTATGGCTCTTGCTGGTGTGTACAATTTAGTGAATGGATAGATCTGCAGTATATGTCAGATCACCGTAGATTTGGTTAGCTCATGTGGCCTTTTCTTCAACAATCTTTTATACTCAGCATGAGAGCATTCTCCAGATGTCTCCTAGCTTCGCGAAAATAGCTACTGGCTCAGTTTCGTCTGCCTCTAGGGGGCAAGCTCCAACGCATATCGTCAGTGAAGCCCCAACTCCCACTGTCCAGGGGGTCCAGGGCTCACACGATGAGGCTTTGAAGTTCTCTGAAAGTGCTCTAATCTGTCGATTCAATGGTTTTTGGCCGCGGCTGACGGCTCTACACAGTTGGATCTCAGAGGTATGGAAGCCTCTAATCGCTGATGCAATTAACATCTATCCCTATGCTAGGGGTTTCTTTATAGTAGATTTTAAAACCCTGAAAGAAGACAATGTATTCTAGATTTCGGCCCTTGGTTTTGGGAAAAATCAGGCCTATTCATGAGGGCATGGAACCAATCATTCGATCCCTCAACAACAGTCATAACCTCAGCACCAGTTTGGGTGAGATTTCCAAACCTACCCTTGCATCTCTAGAATTTCTCTTTGCTAAAAGCAATTGGAAATGCAATTGGAAAATTTTACTGCGGGTGCCCAGAAACAGAGGAATATGCCAGAACCACCTATGCATGCATCTGTGTGGAAATGGACTTCAGTGCCGGATTCCCAACTGAAATACATCTAACAAGTAAAGACTATGTGTGGAACCAGAAACTTGATTATGAAAGTGTCCTCTTCAGGGGTCGATCCTGCTTTGAGACAGGCCACCTAGCCAAAAATTGCCCAAAAGCCTCCTAGAAAAATTTTGCCAGAAAAAATCACCACAGATCTACATGGTGGGAAGGAGCACAAAAAGAACACTACACTGTCATCAAAGAAGAATACTCTCGAGAAAACTCTGAATCACAAGAAATTGGGCATGAGGGAACTATCTCCCAAGACAAGAAGGGGGAAAGCGCCGCCCAACAACAAAAGAGTGAACTTGACAACCCCTCAAGCATCAACAGTTATGAGGACATGAATACCGCACAAAATAAATCTTCATTTAATAGCAAAGCAGATCTCCTAGACCAAACTTCTTCTCCGACTATCTTTAAAAGGACGAACATAGTGGATCGCGAAGCTAAGACACCAATGTCCCAAGAACGAGAAGAGATGAAGGAGATGCAAGATAAAGAAAGTTGGAAGACCGTAGAGAAAAAAAAAGAAGCTAGAGCACCAATCCCACCAAGAAAGACGAGGAGCTAGAGAATTAGAAACTAAGAAAATTATACGTCTGATAGACCAATTTGATCTCAGTGGACGTTAACCACCACCACCATCATCATCATCAAATTAAAATCATTTTTATATTTTAAAAATGTTATTTTTTTATAGGGAAAGAGAAAATGCGCTCGGAGCTCTGGCGATCCCGCGCCCTGCTGCCTCTCTGATCTGACCCCTCTGCGTGCCTGCGCCTGGCAGCGCTGCTGCTAGGCTGCGCCCTCCCTCTTCTGACTCCCTTCACGCCCGGGGCCTCCTGCCCTCTCTTTTCTCTGGGCCTCCTGCCCTCCCCCTTCCTCGGGGCTTCTGCTGGAGCGCCGTCTGTGCAGTAACCATGCCTGCATTGGATCCTCCCTCTCAGGATCAGGAAGATCTGGAAAAGTCCTTTGCTTCGCTCATCCCAGAGAATACTTCGGGAAAAATCCGTCCTACAGCTTCAAGGTTCATCAAAAAACTGGATGAAATCCCGGAAGTCTCGCTCCCTCCCGCCCTCCCGAGGAGAGCTGCTGTTGCCTTGGCAGAACGTGGCCTGGTAGGTCAGTTTACGGGATTATGGCCTTCTCCTCGCACTGTCCAACGTTGGGTAGAGAGGAACTGGAACTCGATGGTCCAAGGAAAGATAGCAATAAGGTTCTGTGGGAGAGGGTTTTTCACCTTCCTCTTCGAATCAATGGAAGACCGAAATCTCATCTTCAGAAACGGCCCCTACTTTATGGATACCAGAGGCCTTTACCTTAACAGATGGACCCCTGATTTTGATCCTGAGATGGATGTTCCCAACGCTGTTCCTGTTTGGGTTCGCCTTCCCCACCTACCGCTTCACTGCTGGGGAGATGAATCAGTGAAAGCCATAGGGAACGCCGTGGGGAAATATATTGACAGATCGGAACCACAGGAGAACATGCATGCCTGTGCACGGATATGTGTAGAAGTTGATCTGGGAAAAGGGCTGCCGAAAGCAATCAAACTTAAAGTCGACCAGTGGACGCACATACAACAAGTGGACTACGAGCAGCTGCCTTTCAAGTGCAAGGTATGTCATGAATATGGGCATTTTGCCAATAGATGTAGTAAATCTAAATCAAATGTTTCCGATATCAATGTTGAAGCTCCGGAAGAAGCATGGGAAATAGTCAAGAAGAAAAAATCAAACCCCCCTCAAGGAACATTCCCAAAGACCCCCTCTGAAACCCCCACCCCCCCCTCCCAACCCTCTGGATCTGGCCCCTCCTTCCCTTCTTCCTCCAACCCTTTCGAAACTCTGTCTGCAGAAGAACCCCCATCCCCTCCCCCTTCCCCGAGAGGTCCCAAGGTAACCCCAACCTCTCCTCCTCCGACCTCCCCTCCTCCAACCGTAGAAAGAATTCTAACTAGGAACAAGTCGAAGGAAAATAACACCTCCACTGACCCTCCCAGAAAAGTCGGAAGGAAGTCTAACAAAGAGATAAGGGATGAGAACGCTGCAAAAGAAATGGCCACAGGGACCCAACAGCCAATGGACACATATCTAGATAAGACCAAAGGAAGCGGAGAGAAGATGAAAGAGAAAAGCGGGGCCTACAATAAACAAAGTAAATGATGATTTTGGTCTCTTGGAACTGTAGGGGGATGGGCTCCTCCCTAAAAGCAAATGCAGTCCGAGACCTCCTCAAATCAGAACATCCAGACATTCTCCTACTCCAGGAGACCAAAATCACTGAACAGGAATTTCAAAACAGCATGAAAAGAAGCAGAATTTATGAAGGAATAGCATCAAGCGCAGCTGGTGCCTCAGGAGGCATAGGGACAATTTGGGATAAAAATAAATGGAAACTTAAAGATCATAGGCAGAACAGATGGTGGATAAGATCAGATATGCAAAATATAGCCACGACAGAAGAGTACACAATTTATAATGTATATGCTCCCCCCCACTTCAGAGAAAAAGCCTCTTGCTGGGAGTCAATCACCTCAGATCTAATGACTGCTCAAGGAAGGAACATCTTCCTGGGAGGCGATCTGAACTTAATAAGGAATGCTGAAGAGAAGATGATAGGGAACTTTTTTGCAGACTCCTCAAGAGATGCACTAGAAGAAATCATTCAAGTCCACAATCTGGTGGACATACCACCGCAAAATGGGCGTTTCACATGGTCAAATAAGAGAACAGGCAAGAATAACATAAAAGAGAGGCTGGATCGTATCTTGGCACAAGAGAGAATAGTGGCCAATTTCCCAAGTATTCAAAGCTCAATTATTCAAGGCTATATATCAGACCACAAACCAGTGGCCTTGAAACTGGACAAAGGGAAGAATATGGGACCGCTCCCTTTCAAGTATAACAGAGCCTGGGACAGCAGTGATGATTTCAGAAACTTGATAAAAGAACACTGGGCAATAGAAATCTCGGGCTCCCCTCATTATATCTGGGAAACCAAGCTCAAGCTCCTCCGGATCGCCATCAAGCAATGGGCAAGAAACCATGCAAAAGAGGAAGGCAATAAAAAAATCGATCTCCAAACAAAAATAGCAAAGTGGAACCAAGAACAGGAAAGAAGACAAGACACCGAAGAGGATCAAGTTAAAGAAAACGAACTGTATAAGGAGCTGTACAAACAGAATAGAAGGGAGGAAGAAGAGCAAAGGCAAAAGTCACGATGCCTTTGGCTCAAATCAGGAGATAAAAATACCTCTTTTTTCCACAACAGCCTCAAACTAAGGCGAGCAGGGAACAACATTGAAAGAATAACAGTGGAGGGAAGAGATCTAAGAGAACAAGTGGAAATTAGGGAAGCAACGACCCGACATTTCCAAGCTCTCCTAACAGCAGATCCGCACTACATGGAAAATCCGGATTTCCTCAACATAATGGAGAATAAGATCTCAGAAGCCCAAAATGTCGATTTGGACAAGGAGATCACGACGGAGGAGATAGAATGGTCAATTCACAGCATGGCCTCGGACAAGGCTCCGGGCCCTGATGGTTTCACAGTGGGCTTTTACATAACTCACTGGGATATTATCAAGAAGGACTACATCAGAATGACAAAAAATTTCTTCACAAAATGCAAAATGGGCAGCAGCATAAAATCCTCCCATCTAGCCCTTATTCCTAAAGACCCCAATCCTCAAACATTTGATCGATTCCGCCCTATATCCCTGTGCAATGTCTCCTATAAAATCATCACTAAGATCTTAGCAAACAGGCTAAAAAAACTCCTCCCTTCCCTCATCTCCGAGAACCAAGGAGGCTTCGTCCCTAGGAGACAAATAACGGATAATGTCATTCTTATTCAAGAGGCAATTCAAAGTAGCATATATAGAAAGGAAAGGGGCATGATCATCAAGCTCGATATGGCAAACGCCTTTGACCGGGTTAACCATTCATTCCTCCAGGCAGTTCTAAAGAAATTTGGCATCTCTGAGTTCTTCATCAGCAGGGTCATGGAATGTATTTCCTACAATTGGACAGCTCCTCTCATCAATGGCAGGCCCAGCAAAGCTTTCAAAAGCTCAAGAGGCTTGAGGCAAGGATGCCCGCTATCCCCCTTCCTCTACATCATCATGGCTGAAACTTTAAGCTTGCACCTGGAGAATATGCGCAAGTCAAAGGAAATAACAGGGGTAGATATAGTTCGAGGAACCAAGGGGATTAACCACTCCCTTTTCGCCGATGACACATTGTTAATAGGAGGTGCCTCAAGCCTAATGGCCCGGAGGTTCAAGAAAACATTGGATCTATTCCTTCAAGCCTCTGGAGGCAAGCTAAACAACAACAAATGCATGATCTACACATGGAATGTCCCCAGACACATAATCCAGAGAATCTCTATAATCATGGAAATCCCTGCTCAAAGGAACTGGACTCATTTTATGTACTTGGGGCTACCCTTAGCTAAGGAATCAATTAAAACTGAGATTTGGGCCAAGCTAATCGAGAAACTGAGAGGGAAGTTACAGAGCTGGGGAGTGTATTGGCTTAACTTGGCGGGCAGAACAATCCTCATCAAAGCCATCCTTTCAGCTCTTCCAATCTATCAATTTGCCATTACTCTCGCCCCGGCCAGCATCCATAAGCACATGGAGCTGATAATTAGAAGCTTTTTGTGGCAAGGAGGAAAGCAAGACACAAAAAAGTTCAGCTTGGTAAAGTGGGACAAGGTCATTCTTCCCTTAGAGAAAGGAGGGCTCGGAATTAGAATACCAAGATTAGCAAACATGGCTATGGGCTACAAATTGATCTGGAGAATTCTCAATGAGAGAGGATCCTGGTGGACAGAAGTCATCAAGAAGAAATACCTGAACAGGGTCAACAACAATATCCTCTCAGAAACCATCATCGACAGGCAGTGTACACCCATTTGGAAGCTTATCAAAAAAACTCTCCCCCAATTCAAATCCTGTATCTCAAGAGTTCCGGGCAATGGCAGAGATATCAACATCTGGGAGGACAGAATAATGGGATCAGAGGCTAGGGAAGCGCTTCCTAAATTCAGGCCCCTGCAACGGTGGATGTCAGAGGCAAACTTCAAGACTCTTTATGACATCTCTCTTTGGGAACACAACTGTTGGATAGGTTGGAGGTCTATCACTTTCCCTAATGATCTCAAGAATCTCTGGGCTGATCTTAAAACTTCACTCATAGGCTCAGCTCCCACTCACAAAATGTCAGATGATAAATTTGTATGGGACCCCAATGGAGGCAGCTACACGGTCAAAGAGGGCTATAAAACACTCCAAAATGCCTCAGCAATAAACAACTGGCCTCTTCACAAAGCAGCTTGGAGAACTGAATGCCTGCCAAAGGTAAAACTTTTCAATTGGACCCTTCTCCATGGTAAAATTCTCACTGCGGAAAATCTCAGGAAGAAGGGCATACATGGCCCCTCAATCTGTTGCATGTGCAGGGCTGCGGAGGAAAGCAGCAACCATCTTTTTATAGAGTGCCCTTTCGCAAGATCTTGTTGGAAACTCATCACCAGTCCTCTAATCACAGGTGATCTTCCCAACCAGATTACTCTCCTTCAGAAAAGTTGGGAAAAAAGCTTCCCTCAAAACAAAAAAGGTAAGACCCTAGCTACAAGGACGTGGAATAGTATACCCCCTAATCTATGCTGGCAGATATGGATCGCAAGGAACAAGTGCATATTCAACAACAAGAAACCAAGCATCTCTAGCACCTTGGCTAAAGCGATCGCACTCATTTCAGAGACCATAGAAGCAAATGGAATAACCCAGATAGACTCGGAATCGACAGATGCAAGAGTAAAAGAGTGGGTGAGTAAATTCAATTATGAAACAAGAACTAAAAAAAATGCAAACACAGGAAAAGGAAACTTGGATTGGAAGTTGAGAGGGACCAAGGAAGAAGTCAGAAATTGGATTCAAAAACAAAGGAGACACGCCCTCCAATTTGATGGGGCATCAAAAAATAATCCGGGCCAAGCTGGAGCTGGTGGAATCATCAGAGATCCTCAAGGAAAAACCATAGTGACATATGAATGGGGTTTAGGCTCTATGTCAAATAATAAGGCAGAGGCTTATAGCCTCCTCCTGGGGACCTCTATCGCTAGAAAACTCGGCCTCCAAAACCTTCTTATTATGGGCGATTCTGCTATTATCATAGCGGCCATGACCTCAGGGAAAGACTTTAAGCAAATGGCCTTGAACAACATCAAAAGCAGGATAATGGAAAACATCAGGAACTTAAGCGGAGTCACCTTCAAGCATGTGCTAAGAGGAAACAACACGGAGGCTGACGAACAAGCTAACAAAGCTACAAGCAGACAAACAGGCCAGGTCAGAGAGAATGATGCAGTTTATGAAAAAGATATACCCTAAGCAGCCCTTCCCCATCCCCTCATTCCAGAACATCAGTCACCTCAGGCACCATTTCCATCGTATCAGGCTCTTCCCCAAATCTCCCTTCCCTTCCCCAAATCTCCTCGACTGCACTAAATGGTACCAAAGAAGACAAAACCGCCCCCATGACTCGGTACACATCATTATGTTTTATCTCACCATGAATTACCTTCTGTCCAGCGCAGTCATTCTCTGGCTGCGTGATCGAGCCCATCCCCTTCGCACGCTCCTTGACAGTAGCAGAATCATTTCAGAGGATCTCAATCCTCCCAAGATCAGATCCTCTCAGCACTGGATTAAGCTTCTGAGGAGCTTCTCTCCTTCTATATATTGCAGTTCGGACCTCAGGGACTCCACAGTTCGTGGCTCAGCAAGGCATCTTCTATGCGTTCTCATCAAGCGATGGCATCATTCTGAAGCTCCCAGCTCTCATCGGGATCCAGAGCTCCGTCCCTTGCTCTTGGTAACTGCTGGTATATGTTCTGTTGTTTTAATTATTGCTGACATTTTGTTTCTTGATCACTGCAGAGCTCCCCGTATTCCATTGCTGCCCATCCACCTCAATCCCCAGCGCTCTACGGTCCTCACATATCTGATCCACCTGCTCTGTAATACCGCCTCCCTTCCCGCTATCTCCCTTCTCCCCGATTTCCACCTGTTTTCTCATATTACAGACTCTCTCATCCTGTCCAGCAACATGGCGAATCAACAAGACCAGCCGAACGCTCAGGAGCCAGCAACTAATCCAATAGACAGGATCTTCAACAAGGAGTGCACTATGTGCAAAACACATACAATCATGATTAACAGATTTGTCAAGCACTTTAACGATCTAAAAGACGATTATGAAGCTGATAGCAGATCGAAGAGGAAGAAGTTGGAGAAGCAAAAGGAAGAAATAGAAAATCTGAAAGGAAGGTGCAGCCATCTGGAGGAAGCCATTGAGCAGATCAGAGCCCTTTCCCAGAGCTATCAAGCTGAAGCCTCAACTAAAGCCAGCGCCAGGAAAGATCCCCTCCCCGATGATTCGGTCACCCAGAAACTTCCCTAGAAACTATGGACTGTAAATTCTGTTGGTTAGGTGGTGCTTTTGTTCGGCAATATAGCCGTTTCCTTTTCACTTTCAGTTATCATAGAGGTAGCAATGAGGAAAATGGGTCTGCGCACCCGGTTTTGATCCTCTTCGCCCAAACTTTCAATATCTATGTACTAGAACTATGCTTCTGAGTTTTTATAATACAAAAGTAACCGATTCTGTTAAAAAAATAAAATAAAAAAATGTTATTTTTATATAACGACCAATTGAAAGGAAAATATATATAGGTAAATTAAAATAATATTCTATACATTAATAACAATAGCTAATTAAAAAACACCCATAAAACACAAAATTAAAATCATTTTGGTTTTTTAAAAATGTTTATTTTTATATAATAATTAATTAAAATGAATAAAAAAAAGATGTATTAGTAAATTAAAAATTGATTTATAATTTTTTTTGTAAGTTTTGTAGGAATTTCTTATTTTCGAGTTTACATGTTCATTATTCAACCTCTTTATAGGGGCAGGGTAGCACAGGATTTGAACCGAAGATCTCGGGCTCAACTCAATGAAACATCATTTCACAACCATCACCACTTGAGCTACAGGGTAGCACAAGATTCGAACCCAAAATCTCCGGCTCAACTCAGTGAAACATCATCCCACAACCATCACCACTTGAGATACCTAGACGAACTGATTTATAAATATTATATTAATAACAATTTTAATAAAATCCACAACATGAAATTAAAGGCTTTTATATTTTAAAATTATTTATTTTTATATCATGCCAAATGAAAAAGGATAAGAAGAAAAGATATATTGTTAAACTAAAATCGTGCTATAAATATTACCTTAATAACAATTGATAATTAAAAGGCCACCCATCAGACATGAAATTAAAATCTTTTTTATATTTTGAAAAAATTATTTTGAAATTATTATTTTAATAAAAAACTAATAAATTATTAATATATAAAAATAATAAATTAAAATGTTATAAATTAAAAATTATTTTAAACATAATAATAAAATAGTTACTATATTTTTAAAATATTTAGTTTAATATTAAAACCATATACCATAAAACATGTATTTAATTTTTAACTATTTTTATTTAATATACAACAATATTTAAAATAATAAATTGTCACATATCCCTCAACGGAATATTAGAATTTCCTTCTATGCTTTACTAGATCCATGATGCGGACTTTTAGATTCAGTTAATAGACTTACATTTTAGATGAAACCTTAAGGATAAATTACAACTTGGAGAATAGAATCAATCATGCCAATCAACCAATAAGATTTGAGCATCTAGACTTCATTTGTATGAGCACTCAACACAAACATGAATGGAATGTTATCATGAATATACTGTAACTAACATTTCCATAATCATGCTCATAGTCCTACTAACATAGTCAAAATTATTAGTGACATCTATCTTAGGAAATATGAATAATTAGCAAAATGAGCCTCAACGAATACAATTCACCTCATGAAGCATAATGCATAGCATAAACAATCTGAACCACAGACTATACAGTTTCACACCTTAAACACATAATTACTCCTCATACATAGTTTTCTAATGCATAAATATTCACCATTATTCCATCATCTTAAGAACAAGGATTATTCATGCATCATACGCTCAGAAATTCAACAACATCAAGAGTAATGAATCACAAGATAGCACCACGCAATTGTACTCATAGTTTTAAAGATGTGACAATCAAAGAGTAAGGGGCCACATATAATAAATTCCAGGTAATTGAAGTAAACTAGCTTAACTGAAGAAAGTCAATTGGAAAACTGAGCACCACCACCCATCGTAGAACTGACTTCATCTAGCTCACCTCCGAGCCGAGAGTTCTTGCCAGGGATCCACTGCCTTTGTTGATCACTTAAATGGGTATTTAATACCCTCTTTCATGATATGTTTTCCTTTAGTGGAGTCCCTCTTTTAGGTGGATGTTTTTATCCATTTACCTAGGCTTTTCACAGAAAATCTTGTCTTTCTCTCCTACGAGGCTTTTCCCATAATGTCTTGCCCTTCTCTCCTGCAAGGCTTTTATGTTTATCTTGCTTTCCTTTCTCTCCCGCAAGGGTTTTCCCATAAAAGCTTGCCTTTCTCTCCTGCAAGGATTTTATGTTAGACTTAGCATATTTTTATAGCTAATAAACCTAATGGATATTTATCTCCCAATCCATTAACCTTATTTATAATTTTAACTATAATTTTTATCATGAAATAATTTGTACATTCTCATTCACCAATGGGATTTTTTTTTGCAAGTACCTCATCTCTTTGTGTCTTGTTTTTTCCAAGCGTTTTACATTATTTTTATTTATTAACAATAAAGTATTTACTTTCATTATTTCACCTTGGACCTAGATTCTCTTAGCTTAGGTTAATAGAGTGTTACAAACAATGGAGGGGTGTTACATACTCCCTCCCTTAAATTTACACCGTCCTCGGTGTATTATTTCTTCGTATAATTTATTTCCTCATTCATAGGTAATTATTTTCTGAATTTTCAAGTTCCTATGGCCTTTCCACTTGAATCAGAACTTATGATATATTGGTTATAATGGTGTTCTGCCAGCCATCTCCTTCCATTGCTACCTGTACATTTGTTTCAATCAAGTTCGTGAGAGATTTTCAAATGTGGAAACTCAATCCTATTTACCACAATTAATGTGCCAGTACTACTACATGAGTAACTACGAGTTAATGTGGCCTGCCAGTTAACTATGATTCCTCTTTTCCATTGTATTTAAATAATAAGAAGAAATGCATGTTCTTCCAAAGAATTTGTGTTCTTTTCACTTTCTTCCTATAGTTTCCCTGCATTAGTCATAGCAAGTCAAACTAGCACATTTGACCAATCAACATGTATAAAATATCATGTCAAGTTAGCTCAAACATAACTATCAAAATCATAACCCATATATAACCATCATAAAGCGGATTCATATGTCATATCTATACTAAGACCAAAACAAAATACAGATACTTATCCTTGAATCGCTTCTTATATTCTTCCTTTTGTACGCACTCCAGGTCAATTGCCATACCAGACAATCACCCAATACCTTCTCTTCTACCATGTGTGCCTCTACATAGTGTCTATTACACACACACATCTATACATGTCATATATTATCATGCAATAAGGGCATCCATACCAATACCATATGTACCATTTGTACACAGTACCATCTATACACGTGCAACCAATATCAATATCCATAGCATCACCTGTATGACATATAGTTCATCCACATGTTTTAAACCATGTTAGTATTATGCCAAAAATGTCTACATCTATTTATATTGCCTCTAGGCAAGTTCAATCAAACCGTGCTCAGTTTATCGATTGGAGAATAAGCAATCTCATGGACCTGTTCAACTTCTGCAACCAGTGAATAGTTTAATGTCAAACAATTCACATGATTTTGTTTAGAAAATCCATTTCATGTGTCTAGTGGTTGCAATATAATGTTAGAAAAATAGTACCATAGAGGTAATCATGCATACTAAAACTTTATCATACCCATAACTTGGAGTTTTGGGATTAAATTTGTCACTTAGACAAGGTTTTAACAACAATGGAATATGACCTCCACTTAATCATTAAGCAAAGCTAGTCAAATATGGAATTCAATATTATATTTGAAGTTTAATAAAATTCTTTTCTTTGTCTTTAACCAAGAAAATAATCTGTTGGTACTCAAAAGTACTCCACATATAAACTGGTTATGTCATATGATTTCTTGTTTTCTCTTTTTAACACTACTTCCAACCCCTTATTGGCCATGAATAATTCAATGTATATTCAAAATCAATCAAACAATTAGTATATAAGTACATACACCTCCTATACAGGAGCCATGACTCAAGGTTACAATGTTTTCCCATTCCCCAATCTCTTACTCTCCAAGGTACTCTCTATATCAGGATGTCATCTCGAGTCATTAACATGTGGATAGCCCACCTTAACACTAGATCATGACTTGGTAGAATAAAATTCACCAAGTAAATTGTTAAATTCATTAAATCAAATTGTTTATGCAATAATTGTTATGTTGTCATATTCAAATCCAGACAACACTATCAATACAATCTGAGATGTAGACTTTTCCCATATTACTTGATTTCATATTGTACAATTGACAATTGGTAGATATCACTTTATTGAAATCAATTTCCTTACTAGTGTCATTTACCCACCCAATATGTTGAAATAATCAAGTTATTTTATGGTTTATTATTCTCTCTTTTTTCCAACCTTTTTATATGACAACCCTTTGGTGCATGTATTTTATTACAAGAATAAGATCCTTGGATCATCATAAGTCATATTAATGCGAAAACCTTTTTGGTTTATCAAGAATTTTATTATTAATTCAAAAAATCATGTTCCGAATCTAGTGTACAATTTTTGTTATTCATTAGGCTATTCTGAATTGATCTGATGCATCAAGCACCACCATATCTAGTGTGCAAGTATACTTTGTTTATTTAAAGTATAAGAACACATATTATTTTAATCTTATCACTTCCCACAAGAATTGCATTTGTAATATCCTCAATCATTCTGCAAATTGGAAAGTTTCCTACTTGTGAGATATTACCAACAAAACCTCATTTAGATATGGATGGTATGTAGATTAAGGTATACCTTAAGTTGAAAAGTTTTACACATTAGAATTTGAGTGAACTATTGGGAAGGTGCTCTTAAGATTAATATTGTCTTTTTGCTATTAACCGAGAATCACCAGGATTTTCTTTTACACTCGCATTATGTATTTATACTAGATGTACCTTTGGTGTAAATCCCATTAATATTATTATTAGAGTCATACTTTATTAATGTATGATGTCTTGTCCAACATGAATACAATGAGTTGCATTGCATTTGAGCATTTACTTCTCAACTCAAACCCTAGTTTCATCTAGATTGGAATATAATTTATGCCTCTTATAACCTTTAGCTTTACTCAAAGGAAACTTGTAGGTTACAAGTTATACATGTCAAATTAAATATGCAGATTCAATAATAACCTGGTAAGACTTAGTTCCATTCAATAGTGTATATTTGAAGCATTTTCCCAATAAAATGAATTAATGGATCAACCAGTGATAAAACTGAATTTAAAAATGGATTTCATTATTAAGCAATAAAACCATATGAAATCAAAATACGTTTTAAAAGATACATAGTCACATGTGCCTAACGATATTTCATGGAAACCTTCATGAGTATATATCATTAAATAAAACCTTAAGAATTTGTTCTAGGACGAAACCCACTTAATTAACAATCAAATTTGGTTATTGTTGATAGTATGTCATGAACTTCTTTCCTCATGATTTATATAGTTTCCATTTATATACTTTCATTTTATTCCCCTCATGTGGGCCATGATCTATGGAAAGAAAAACACTTTATCTAAATTCTTTTGTGAGTTACCTTACGTGAGTTCAATGTTTCCTCTTTCATATATCATCATTTCTTAGGATCTCTAATATCATAAACCTTATGCCATTAAGTGATGTCATTGAATGGTTTACCCTTACCGGATTACTTGGAATTTTATTAAGTTATGCTCTTACATAGTGATCACACAACTCATAATTTTATTTTACTATGAGTAAAATAACATGATGACCATATCATTAAAATTTTAATCCAATAACCATAATTTAAAATTACTTATTCACCGCCCTTATTTATTCATAATATATCCATTATTCTTCCTCAAGCTCGTTATATGATTTACTCCTCCTATGTTGAGGAATTTAGTATTTGAGCCTTCTCTTACCTCAATTTCAATGATATATATTCATCTTACATATGTACCACAAGTTATATAATCAAATATTTTATTAATGTTGTGGGTATAACATTCCTCTTAATTGTATGTACTTTCTAACACTCAATAACTAGTATAATAAAATAGTAACCAAATTATGGTTAACCCTTTCTAGTTATTGAAATAATCAATGTGTTAATTATTGCATTTCTTTGTAGTACTATCTATTCCACTACAACATCGAGAAATGTTATATTATATAACACATTTCATAATTATTTGCTCCCATATAACTTTTCAAGGTTCCTTTCTCCCCCTAATGTTACTATAGCTATCCACAATATTTAGATTTGAGAATTTTGATATAAGTGCAGTGATTAAATACCTTTTGGTTTATTCATCAAGATCGACTATACTCATTGTAAGCTTACTTAAATAAATTTTTAATCATGGTAAATAGTGAGAATTTTCACCATCCATTCATGAAAGCATGCAATCCTTTCCTGCATACAGTTGCAGCTCATAGTAAGCACATAATGAGCCAGGTATATATATAAGTAAAAATTGAGCCATTCATGTAGAGAAGAACATGAATAGTGAATATTTAAGAATCCATATAGGTAATCGCCTCATTAAATTTGGGGCATTATACTCATTCACCCGAACATTCTTTTTATGCCAAACGAGGAAGGATCAACATAAAACCTTCACAACATAACTTAATCATGTAAATTTGAAGAGAAAGTATTCACATTCTTATGGGATGCATAATAACCATATAATCCATATAACCTTATAAAAACTCATCTATGTAGCTTCTTGTTAGCTGACACCAATTTTAAACAAAGTAACCCCAACATCATTTAATATTTTGTTGATGGCTTAAAAATAATTATTTAGAATAATCTAAAAAGAAATTACAATTAAATATTGCAGTAAACCATGGCATCTATGTCGACCAAGATACACATGTTTTGGTGTTTTTCATATATTAATGTGAACAAAAATGAATATATGTCCGGCACAGTCTTCATGAATACATATAATACTTGTATAGCTATGCATCTACAACTACCACAAGGATGGTGGCATATATATACAACTATTAATGTTTGATCTAGGTGCATCATGCAACTAAATAACCACGAACCTGTTCATGAATAACCTCTCAGAGTCAAACCAACTCATTCTTATGAATTCTAAACTTGTTGTCACAACAATTTTATCATACTATACTAGAACACACACCACCGTAAATTGATCCACAAACAATCAAAAAATAATCACTTAGTTGAATTCCTCTATTACGAAGATTAATACTGGTCACATGGATCAGTAAAATGTTGGGACAATTTTCTTTTATAAGTGAGAAAACCAAAAATTATATACAGTGAGGGAGAATATTATGAGTCTTGTATTCGATTAGATGTAAAAATATGTGCAAATCTAACCTATATTTTTATTTTTTTAATTGTGTTGTTAGTTTTCCATTAAAGAGACTGGCATGGACGAGGATTTAGATGTCTACTATTTTGATTCATAACACAAATATCTGGTAATAAACATATCTAAGGATGTCTAGTGTATACATAACTTTTAGCATATTAGATACTCTATTCACAACTGCACTTGCCCCGAGAAGGAACCTCCACCACCTACTTGACTGCGTTCCTTTCCATCTTCCATAGAGGTTTTTTTTTTCCATCCTCTCTTCTTCTTTTTTTCTTTTTGCACAAGTTTAAAGCCAAACACTATCCAATTCTAACATTCAAGCATGCACACCAATTCTAAGGTGTTCAATTCAAATGTACTTGAGCTCATCCATGAAATATTTATAGAATATCGGAAACCATTAATTATTATGATGACAATGTTTCTAAGGGTTCCACAATTTGTTTCCCCAATCAACAAAATATTCACCGATTTGATGATCAACAAAAAATAAAAACAATTAAACTTAAATCATCTTAAAAGGGAGCTAAAACAAGAGACAATATCCACTGAAGAAAAAGAATCTTCTACTTCATAAAATTGTAAATTTCACCTATTTGTAAGTCCATATATGTAAGATTTTGAGCAAAGATATGCCCACAAATTCAGAGACCCCTCTCAGTGTTGTTAGATCCGTAAGCCCTCTGCAATCTACTTGGTAATGTTAACATGAATAAAATTTCACATATATCTATATACAATCAATGTAATGGGTAAACCAAGAAATGTTTCATACGAGGAAACATAAATTTGGTCCTCTCTCTACAGCCACTAAAGACCCACCAGAGTACTAAAGTAAATAAATTTCAACCGGAATACAACACGGTAGGTAAGCCCGATCTAGGATGGCATGATTTTCCTAGAACCAAAGAAAGGTAATGGGTTGATTTATTTTTAGGATTATAATCGATGAGACACTCAGTGGACTGATCCTTCATGCACAAAGAATATAAGATTAATGAGCCTTTTATCACTTTGACTTGTCCAAGTGTAGGTAATGATAAACACTATCCAACTTATATAAGATAAACATTATCCACCAAATACTTTGGTTCCAACTTGATACACATTTGGATACCTTAAGATCTGCATATAAGGAAAGCACAGAGGGAAACATGAGATACCATTCTGCATTCATGCATAAAAGTAAGCAGAAAAGCGATATTGATTTTTTTTAAAGAAATCCGCAAGCAATAACTCCAAAAAAGTAGAATTATCCATTAAATAGTGTCGTGGAGGCCTCTTTCTCACATGTCATGTCTAGGGTTGATTGAAACAAGCCCCAACATTACCCAAATTACTAATCCAACCAGCTCGAAAGGCTTCTTAGTAGATTTCTTTCAGCCCATAAATTATATAGTATTGAGTAACATTATAGGATATTCTCTTATCTGGGAATTCCAATATATATATATATATATATATATATATATATATATATATATATATATATATAGGGTTATTGCCTCAAATCTAATTCAATCTAATAAACAAGCCCAATTTGCATTGGATGTGTTGTCACTCACTGCTAAATTTGTTTTCAGTGCCCTGAAGTGAAAAACAATAATGAAGTTTGAAGCCATTTTCCAAGCCACATAAGATATAAAAGCTAAATCAAACGCTATTCATTGGCTAGTGCTCAAAATAAGCTTTCCAATGTGATATGGAAGTCCAAAAATGGACTTCTGGATCAAAAGTTAGAGTAGATGGAAGTTTCCCTTTAAAAGCAGGAAAACAAAGAGAAAATTACCGAGGGTAAGGTTCCGGCATATTAGAGGTCTCGACTCATCACAAATCTCAACCAAAGTTTTCTTAAAGCAGCAACAAGGGAGGATATAGAAAACCAACTATCACCGATCACCGATTATTGGAGATCAGAGGTTCGGGCGCATATCACAAGCCATAGATAGGGGGATAAGGCAACAAAGCATATCAGAGGTTCCAACGACATGGCATGTTGGCGATCACAATAGTGAAAGATCAGTGCATCATAATCAATGATAAAACAAATGGCACCCATCTAAATTTTCAATTGTGATTAAAACTGTCGGGATTTAAGTCGATAGTATAAATCACCGAGAGAGGGCCAAAAAACATTTAACAAAGAAATTAAATGCAAAACCAAGGGTTGGTGGGCCTTTTTCTCTCTTCTCCAGGAGGTCACGTGGTAGAATATTATTGGATTCTGTAAAGACATAGTGGCATTGAAGCCAACATGACATGGCAATACAAAGGACACATGGCATGTAGATCTGACATTTTTAGAGGTCCAAAGAGGGAAAATCTAGGTGACACGTGTTGCCACTCAAGAAGTTCCATGTGGTAGTGATGACATAACACCGGCAATTGAAAATTGTAGGTTGAGGATTATTGACACTTTGTAACATAGTGCACACATGGGAAAGTGCGATAAAGGGCCTCTGATGTGGGGGCTGTTCAGCAGTCACAAAGGAACAAAAAGCCAAAGGCGAAGTTGGAGGTCGAGTGCTAAAGGACTATCGCAATCAAATATTGCAAGCACGTCACAGCTCCAACTCGAAACCTTCGATAATGGGGCTTCAATAGAAGGGCTGGCCCACAATCACATAAAGAGATAAAATAACTAGGGGCTAAGCACGAAGGCTGACCGGTGATTGGTGATTGGTGGATTTGTTGTGCATAAAAAAGGAATCGCCAATTGTGAACCTATGATAAAGGGGCTCTGATAAGAAGGATGGCCCACGATCACATAAATGGTTGAGGAACCAATGACTAAGAACTAAAAGGGCTATCGTAATCGAAGATTGCAAACAAGTTGGGGGTCCAATATAAAAACCCTGATTGTGATCCGTCGATTGAGGAGCTAGGATATTTGGCCAAGCACCCGGTCATAGGCCCCCGATCAGATGAGAAGAAAGGAAGAAAGGGGCTAAACCAAATGGGACCAAGGGGCATTAGAAATAACTATTGGTAGCGTACTCTAAAACAAAAGTCCTAATAAAACAATGTTGTGATATCGTGGTACATAGTTGTAAAGGTGGATGGGTCGATAGTTGAGACTTTGAATAGAGGCATGGAGTAGTTGCAAACTGATATGGGCTAATATTGTAGAAGCCCATGCAACAAGAAACCAAGGACTACATGGGTCACAAAAATTAATTCGACTGTGTCGCTACACATCTTCGGATAGTAAATGGAGGCATCAAACTCAAGAGGACTTAATGGCTCAACATGGGGCTCCACTTGATACGCAACGAAGGACTGCTAGGAAATTTTCCACTTCTACTATGTAACAGGAAACTCACAGTCGATCCACTCCTAGCACTGGAGAATGAGCGATTCATGAAGTTAAGGTGAAAGTGACAAAAACAGGTTGAGTATCAGGAGGGACACATTGTGACAGAGACGTGGCCTAATCAAGGTCCTTCACAAGAACCATAGGATGACATTTTCCTCCATCATCATTCAATTTCATTTTTCTATTTTTATGTAATTTCTTTTATTTTGTAGATTCTGTATTTCCAAGAACATAATCAAATCTAAGGAAATTAGTTTGGGTAGTAGAGCTATCAGAATATTAGATGGCTAGTCAATCTCACAGCTAGTCAATACCCCCCTCTTCTTATAAATAGGGGGAAGAAACACTTAAGACATGTTCCAGAATTCTGCACCCTGGTGGTCCAAATTCTTTGGTTACATTTTGGTACTAAATGCTTGTTCATGAGGGGCTCGATTTGTAGCTCGCTGAATGTAAATGGACAAGTGAATGGGATTCATTTTGCAGATTAATGAAACTCCTTGGTGATTCTAATCATGGGAATACGTAATGTGTTTTCCCCTCTCTAAATCTCATTTCATATGTGTTTTTCTTTCTCTAAAATAGTGTAATGAAGTTGTTAAAGGCTTCTCTCTAATTCATGGATTTATCTAGGATGCTAAATAGCGTACAATACCTATGTATAAGACAAAGTTACTTATGTTAGTCTATAATCTACAATAACTGTGTACTAGACATAATTATTTGTGTTATTCGATTAACCTGCAGTACCTATATGAGCACAGATTTATTCACGTTGTTTGGTGATAAAGGTACCCATGACATATATGACATGAAACATTGACTAACACTCCATTATTTCTACCATTCCACCTCCTCCCTCTTTCATATTTCTGCTGGAACATTTTTGCTCAATATTTGGTTTGTTTACATCCCTATGCATTGAATTTCCTCCTTTATTTCTTCCTCTTCACTTTACTACAACTGCGATAATAAGATTCCCGTTGTTGTGTGTTGGCCACCAGAACTAGACATTCCTCTTTGAGGTGAGCCCGATTCACCCCCTAAACATTCAGATCCATGTATTGGCTTGAGTATACCTTAATGAAGGCCTATTGAACCAATCCCCCATTGTTATCCTCTTAACTACATGGCAATTAGAGTACTATCGAAACCCCTCATTAATAATCTTCCATGGTGAAAGCCACTGGTGTTGCATTGAATTTCTTTGTTAAATTATTTTCCGCCCTCTCCCAGCGATTTGTACTATCATCTTAAATCCTGGCACTTTTAATCGAAATTGAATCTTTGGATGGGTTCCATTTGTTTTATCACCGATTGTGATGCACCGGTCTTTCACTATTCCGATCGCTGACATGCCATGTCATTGGAACCTCCAATATTCCCTGTTGCTTGATCCCCCGATTTGTGATTTGTGATATACTCTCGGACCTCTAATCTCTAATAATCGGTGATCGTTGATCACTGGATTTCGCTGCCATCCCCTATTGCTACTTTTATAAAACTCCGATTGCAATTTTTGATGAGTCGAGACCTCCGATATGGCGAGACATTACTGTTGGTCATTTTTTCTTTATTTTTTGGCTTTTAAAGGGAAACTTCAATCTTCTCTAACTTCTGATCCAAAAGTCCATTTTTGGACTTCCACATACTGTTGAAAATCTTATTCCAAGCACTATCAAATGGAGGGGGTTTGATTTAGCTTTGAGAGATTCCATGGCTTGGAAGATGGCTTCAAACTTCACTTCTCTTTTGCACTTCGGGCAATTGAAAACACATTTAGCAGTGAGTGACAACATTGGCTCGAACTCGGGACAGTGCCTTGCTAGCAAGGTGTTGAGAACCTGAAGACCAGTAGCCTTCACCATTGGGCATGGATTTAAAAATATAATCAACTTATATAACCATAAAATCTCCATGAAACTTTATTCACAGAGAGTCCTTTCCTCATCAAACTGAAATGCGGAAAAATAAATTCTACCAACTAGAATGTAAATTCTCAACTAGTGAAATTGTTTATATTGAACTCCTACCTATGTACATGGCTCAATTCATCTAAGTGAGTTCAACCCTCCAATGGATCTAGCACAACATTTGGGTGCTTGACCTAATGCCTCCCTATTGCTTAAATTTAAAAATTAAACTAAGCATGCACTATGAAAATTCTTCAAACAAAAAACTTGATACATACTCCAAAAACAACGTCTGATGCTGACCAAGGAATGTGCTCATGTAATCAGCTACAAGGTCATAGGACCAATAAGAATTATTTGTAGCTTCCATATTGAAATGAAAATTCTATTGACATATATCTTCTTGGTCAAGGCAGGCTCAAATACTGTTCAACTACTTAGCCTTAATTTTTCCAAGAAAATCTTATTTCTGATGTTTTGGTACACATTTTTCAACATGCCAACCCTCTTGGAAATATGCAATAAAATCTTCAGTTTCTGAACTGTAAGAGTCATAGACTGGAGGGCCTAATGAGAATTCCCAGCGGGGACCTTTTTGCAAATAAGCAATCATATACACTGCTTGGTCCTTCAACTTTAGGCTCTTCTTGAAACATTTGTTGCTGCGAGCCTTCTCCCCACTTCCTCATAAACAACTCCCTTTGAACTTCTGCACTGGTCTTATCCTCCTCTGAATAATATCAATCATAAGTTGGAGGGGGTTCTTGAACTTGTTCTCGAGGTGAAGGCAGGGAATCGTGGCATGGAGCCTCTTCATTCTATTCATATTCCGATGACTGGGACTATTTTAAGTCCAAAGTCACTCAACTTCCCATTGGAGTCATACTCATAATAATAAGGAGAATCACAACATTCGGTTGAATAACATCTCTAAGGTTTTATTTGCATCTCGATGATGTTTCCTCCTTTTCTTTCTTGACCACTAGGCAATGATTCTTGATATGAGTAGATATCTTCTTGGAATGGAGTCTCCCAAATGTCTTCAGTAGGATCATTACCCTTAGGAATATTTTCGAAATTACAATGTGCGCAACAATCTTCAAACAAAGAATTCGGTGGATATAATCTTTTGCGATAATTATGGAATGCTATATGAAAACATTTTAGAGATGATATCTTGTCACAAGGTATTGTTATGTATCAAACTCTAAAATATTCTTCTAAAGAGTACATGAACAATTTCATTTGTGCATCTTCAAAAATAATACCCTGTTGCTCCATGCATTCATGAAAATACTTTAGGTGTTGGTTAGGCCTTCTATCTGTGTTCCCACTGAATCTAGGAAAATAGCTATTCCATTCATGAAATGAAGGGACATGATTGGGATAACCAACAATAGAAGAAAAATCCATTGGGGTTGGCGAGGAATGTAGGAATGGTCATTTTGAAACCTGTTTGAGTGAGCTCAATTTCAAAGGCAGGGGAAACTTTTGGCTACTTTAGCATCAGAGTGAGTATGAGGCTGTTTGAAAGCTAGGATAATCAAATAGAGATATGGACAATGGAATCACTAGGATGTTTACCATAAAATTGAAACAGTGGAGTCACCAAGGTGAGAGATATTCAACCCACACTTCCCTTGCTCACCTAACAAAGGGAATGTAAAAAGTTTTCATACCAAAGAAAAAATATTCTAATCCTTTCCCCGACGATGATGCCAGAAAGATGTTTTAGCTTTTTCTGGCACCCGCAACACAAGTGCTTCAAGGGACATAGTTAAGCTTCCTATAGACAACCTCTGGGTTGATTGTAGGCCAATGCCTAGGGCATATTAAAGAGAGGATTGCATGGAAGGTAATTAATGAGGGGTTTTAGCAGCACACCAATTGTCATGTAGTTAAAAAGATAATAAGGGGGCTTGGTTCAATAGGCCTTCATTAAGGCATATTCAAGCCAATACATGGATTCGAATGTTCAGGGGGTGAATCGGGCCCACCTTAAAGAGGAATGTTTGGTTCTGGTGGACAACACACAACAAAATGAAGCTTAATATTGCAATTGTAGTAAATTAAAGAGGAAAAAAGGAGGGAATTTGATGCATAGGGTTGTAACAAACAAAATCCTAAGCAACAATGTTCTAGCATAAATATGGAAGAGGGAGGAGGTGGAATGGTAGAAACAATGGAGTGCTAGTCAAGGTTTCACACCATATATCTCATGCGTACCTTTATCACCAAACAACATGAGTAAATCTGTGTTCATACAGGTACTGTAGGTTAATCGAATAACACAAGTAAATTTTTCTAGTACACAGGTATTGTAGGTTATAGACTAACAGAGGTAAATTTGTCTTATACACAGGTATTTTTCACTATTTACTAGCCTAGATAAATACATGAATCAGAGAGAAACCTTTAACAACTTCATTACACTATTTCACAGAAAGAAAAACACATACGAAATGAGATTTACAGAGGGGAAAACATACTGCGTATTGCCATGATTGGAATCACCAAAAAGTTTCATTAATAAGAAAAATGAGTCCCATTCACCAGTCCGTTTACATTCAGCAATCTACAACGCAAGTTCCTCATGAACAATTCATTTAGAACCAAAATGGAACCAAATAATTTCGACCACCGAGTGCAGAATTATGGAAGCTTTATTAAGTGTTTCCTCTCCTATTTATAATAAGAGGGAGAGATTTGAATTAACATTTACAAAATATCTTAGTTAAGGCCCAGATATCAGATTGACTAATTGTCGAGGCCTGCGATAGCTTTGCTACCCAAAATGATTTCCTCGGATTTGATTCCATTCTTGGAAATATAGAATCTATAGAATAAAATAAATTATAGAAAAATAGAAAAATGAAATTGAATGATGATGGAGGAAAATGTCATCATGCGGTTCCTATGAAGGCCCCTGATTAGGCCATGTCTCTGCCATAATGTGTCCCTCTTGCAGCTAAGTCGATTTCTTTTACTTTCACCTTGACTGAATGAATCACTCATTCTCCAGAGCTAGGAGTGGATCGACTGTGAGTTAATTGTTACAGAGTATAAGTGGAGAATGTACTATTAGTCCTTTGTTTTGTATCTGAGTGGTGCCCCATGTTGAGCACTTAAGTCCTCATGGGTCCCATGCCTCCATTTATTGTCTGAAGACATGCAGCAAAATAGTGAGATTCATTTTTGTTGCTCGCGTAGTCCTTGGTTTCTTGTTGTAGGGGCTCCTATAGGATTAGCCCATATCAGTTTGCTACTACTTCATGCCTCTATTCAAAGCCTCAATTGGCGACCCATCCACCTTTAAAACTCCATACCATGCTATCAGAACATTGTCGTATAGGGAATTTTATTCTACAGGACGCTACCAACAGTGAGTTTTGATTCTCCTTGGCCCACTTTGGTTTAACCCCTTTCTTCCTTTCTTCTCATCTGACTGGGGGTTGTGGCTGAGTGCTTAGCCAAATGTCAGAGCTCCTCAATTGGCAGATCGCAATTAGGGTTTTCATAATGGAGTAACAACTTGTTTAAAATCTCTGATTGCGATAGCCCTTTTAGTGCTTAGCTCTTGGTTCCTCGGCCCCTTATGTGATTGCCATCCAACCCCCTTATCGAAGTCATTTTATGAGAGGTTTACAATTGGTGATTCCCTTTTGATGCACAACATAATTGTCGATCATCGATCATCAATCACCCTTCGTTCTTAGCCCCTAGTTCTTTTAGATCTTTATGTGACTATGCACCAACCCCTATATCGAGTCCCCTTTATCAGAGGTTTCCAGTCAGGGTTATTTTATATTGGAGTTGCGATGTGCTTGCAATCTCCAATTGTGATAGTCATTTAGCGCTCGACCTCTAGCTCTGCCTTTGGTTTTCTCTACCTTTGTGAATGTGAACCAACCCTCACATCGCAACCCCTTTATTGCACTTTCCCATGTGTGCATTGCATTACAAAGTGCCGATAAGCCTCAACCTTCAATTTTTTATTGTCGATGAGATGTCATCGCTGCCATGTGGCACTTCCTGAGTGGTGACACATATCACCCGGATATGCACTCTTTGGACCTTTGAAAATGCCAGATCTGCATGACACGCGCCCTCTGTACTGCCATGTCATGCTGACGTGAGTGCCACCATGTCTTTATGAGATCCAAAAATATTTTGCCACGTGGTATCCTGGAGGTGAAAGAAAAAGGATTGCATGCCCTTGGTTTTGCATTGAATTTATTTGTTAAATGCTTTTTGGCCCTCTCCCAGTGATATGTACTATAGGATTAAATGCAACACTTCTAATTGCAATTGAAACTTTGGAAGGGTGTTATTTGTTTTATCACCAATCAGGATGCACTGATCTTGCACTATTGCAATTGCCGATATGCCATGTTGGTGGAACCTCCAATATGCCCTACTATCCGATCCCCCAATCTGTGATTTCTGATATAATCTCAGGCCTCTAATCTTCGATAATCAGTGATCATTGATCGTTGTTTTTCTCTACCCTCCCCTGTTGTTTCTATTAGAAAAATCTGATGGTGATTTGCAATGAGCTGGGACCTCTGATATGACAGGATCTTACCCTTGGTCATTTTCTCCTTGCTTTCTATATTTTAAAGGTTAACTTCAATTTGCTCTAACTTCTAATCCAGAAGTCCATTTATGGACTTCCACATACCATTGGAAATATTATTTCGAGCACTATCCAATGGAGAGTGTCTGATTTATCTTTAAGAGCTTCTGTGGCTTGCAATATGGCATCAAAATTCACTTCTGTTTTGGACTTTAGGCAACTAAATATACATTTAGCACTGAGTGACAACAAGATGACAACCATTAATTAGCAAAATGAGATCAAAAGAATATGTGTGTGCTTTTCTGCTAAGATGATTTCATTATTAAATCCTAAATGAAACGGGCATGCATAAGATTACTTTGGTTTTAGCTTTGTAGTATTTTCAAATATTCATAAATTTCAAAAAGCAAGAACCACACAACTTCAAATAATTCAACGCTTGGAACTGTTAGTGCATATTGATAGGTTCACACTATTTCAGGTAAATTTAACATCGTTTCCATTCAGATTATGTATCTTGAAGCCTAAATGTATTCATGCCCATTGAGATTTTGACTAAGGTTAACAATCACACAATTCGATCTCAGGTATTTAATAGAAACTTCACACCCCCATGGTTCATATCAACACACTAGAGCACTTATTCATTTATGAGACCGAATCAGGTTGCTATATTACTTCCACAAGCTTGGTAAATACTAAATACTACAATTATGATTTTA